>OY757932.1:51592441-52032441 GCA_963585895.1 Sepioteuthis lessoniana | reverse complement strand
CGGAGGACTTACTCCTTTACAATGGATACAATGGAAGTTTTCTAAACTCCTCCAAAAGGGTGGGTGTGATTGTTATAGTGACATAAACATAGTTGATATTATGATTGATATAGTGAGTTATTTAGTGTCATTCCAGTTGAAATGATATTTTTACCTGTTATTGACCACATGTATATACATTTTTGTCACAAAACCGTGTGCTCTTGATTTATTCATAAAATATAAAATAACTGTAAGTAAGTTTTTGGAACATTGCCAAATAAAATTTGGCACAGCAGAGAAGACAATAAGAAATAGAAGCTGTTATCATGGTGTTTAGACACCAAAGATGCTGGCATGGCAATTTACTGAATGATATGACAATAACAATGGCAGTGATTGAGAGAAATGTTCTAAGAATAACAGACAAGAAATAAAACAAAAATAAAACATCTATAATTTTGACACAAGGGAGAGAGATGAAACAAAATAGATTCAGATTTTGGTTCTAATTAGAATTCAACAACTCTTGGATAAAGAAGAAACCGAAAAACTTGAGCCCCCAACCCAAACAAATACAAATTATGTTTATATTTATACGCAAATCTTTCAATGTACTGTCACATTTATCACAAGGTAAAAAAAGTAAAGTTGGCGACCGTAGTCGAGGGTGACCAGAAGGCTCCCTTTTCAACATCTACTACACCGAAGTGTAGGGGAGGGAGTTACTCCTTTCCCTGGTTTGGTCCACTTTACCCTTGATACATACCTTATATTGCTGAGTGTTAAGCAAGGAGGTATCAAGTACCATTTTTAAAGTCTTTGGTATGACGTGACCAGGGATTGAACCCAGGTCTCCCGGACCATTGGCAAACACTCTACCCACGAGACCAATGAGCAGTCAATTATGGATATTTTGTTCAATTTTTCAGATTATTTTTCTAGCATATTCTAAACATTTCAGAAATATAAATCCACAAAAAAAAAGAAGATATTTATACTTGACGTTATCTTTGAGATATGAATAATGAAGCATTTTCATTGATAGTGTTTACAGTGTGTCAACCTATCTTAGGTAATTTAGTTCCAAAGTCAGTCTTTTCATCACTTTTTCATCCATATGGTTAATAACTAGTCCATGTTTTCCCTATGCCAATTTTGACATTGCCTTCAGTAGATGAGATACTGCTACCAAAGTAGGAGAAATAGTCTACTAATTTCAAATGCTAGTCATTTAATGTGGAGGTGGTACCATCTTGTTTAAAACACTGTCTTTCATATATCATTATGCAAGATCATTATCATAGAAATATGTCTCTTTCTTTCTTTCTTTCTCTGTCTGTCTGTCTCTCTCCCTCTCTCCTAAACCATCTCATTCACTATCATTCTCCTTTCTTTCTTTCTTTCTTTTTTTCCTTTTATTTTTTTCCCTTTCTTTATTCATTTTTACTTTCTTTCCTTCTAATTTTTCCTTCCTTCACTTCCTTTAACTCTATTTTACAGTCCTTCCTTCTTAGTTGTTTGCTTTTTGATTTTTTGCATGCATTAAACTGGTGCATTGGCCTAGTTAGTAGACTGTTCACTAATGGTCTGGGAGACCAGGGTTCAATCCCATGTCGAGTCATACCAAAGACTCAAAAAATGGTACTTGATACTTCCATGCTTAACACTCTGCATTATAAGGTATGCATTAAGGGTAAGTGGAGTAATCCAGAGAAAGTAGTGGTGCCCTACCCTACACCTCAATGTAGTAGCTATTGAAAAGGGAGCCTTCAGGTCACCAAATTTACTTATATATTTTTATAAAATTGTAAAAATCCTAGAATCTTTGATTGAAAAGAATTTTTTTAAAGGCTAGGTTTGTTTTGTTTTGGTTTTGTTTGGTTTCTTTGTTTAATGGCATATCAACTTTCATGAGTAATTTAATGCCAAAGCCTTCTTTGCAGCTGAGGGGATATTGATGTTCATAAATTGTTAGGTGTGTACTGATTTATTGATGATCCTGCAAATGTTTATACATACGTGGTGCATTCAATAAGTTTCCAGAAACATTGAAACTACCTACGCTAAACTGAATTGTTTAATATAGAACTGTTTTGACATTTAACTGTGTGTAAACAAAATTTATACTTATACTAAACTGAATTGGTTGAATTAGAACTGTTTGAATAAACTGAAGAGCATGAAATAGAAATTATTTTGAAAATAATCTGTGTACTTATGCTTAACTGAATTGTTTGAAATAGAGCAGATTATTTGTATAAAAATAAATTTGGTGTTTAAATAACCTACAAAGGTTGATATGCCAAAAATCCAACCAACCAACCAACCAATAACATATATATATATATATATATATATATATATATATATATATATATATATATATATATATATACATGAGAGAGAGCGATGCATTTATGAACTGAATTAAATACATTGAGAAAATGCAATAATGTTGAAAATTAATAAACTATATATATATATATATATATATATATTGATAATGTAGTTTTCTATATTCAGAAATAATGAATCATCAGTATCATTGAGATGAAAATATTCATGGGATATATATATATATATATATATATATATATATATGTGTGTGTGTGTGTGTGTGTGTGTACATATATATATATATATATATATATATGAAAGACAAAAAATGAAAACAATAAATCTTTGACCTGATGCATTCATCACTTGAATTAAGCCTGTTGACAGAGAATGAGATAATGTTGAAAAATAAATATTTGTTGTGTAAACAATTAAGCTATAGACTTATTTAATCAACTATATATCTATATGTATGGCAGACCCTCTCATCAAAAAATATGAACAGTGGGTTCAATAATTTCATCTATCATGTGCTTTTTCATGATGAACAAGATCAACTTTACAGAGTGTATATATTAATTTATGTATGTATGTATGTATTCATGTATATATACAGGGGTGTCCTCATAGTGTAATAGTTAAAGTGAGGGACTGCAGAAGCATAGTAAGTTCGAACTCCAGTTGTGCTATGACAGTCACTTTCAGACAAATACCCTTGGGAAAGGTATGAACCCTCATATCCTCCCTGCTATGGGTTAAATTGTACCGCTACTATTCTTCTAGAAGAATGTCTTTGGCATTAAATAACCTACAAAGGTTGATATGCCATTAAACAAAGAAACCTGTAACTGAACCATGAATATATACATAAATATTTATATAAAGACTGAAAAGACTTGAGTTGTATCACCTAAAATCAGGTTGTTCACCACTTTTTATTTCCTAATAATGAAATCCTTCCCCTAAAGATTTCAGGAGGGTGACTCTTCACGTGCCATTTTCAAAACTGATGTCTTAGTTTTGGAATTTGGGATGAAGAAACTTAGAACACTTAATCTAATTCTATTTAAACCAATCCTTATATTTTTTATTGTTTTGTTATTTATCAAAACAGACACCATACAATTGACAGAGATTATAGAGGTGTCCAACATTTATGCCACGAGTGAGTACATATAATTACATGGTGCTTTCAATAAGTTTCCAGACTTCTTTTGTACTGGCATTTAAAATTGCCATAGACTCTTGAAAATTCACTATGTTATTGCTATACATCTTATGAGATGACTGACCAATTTTTATGATTTCAACTTCAAATGAACAGCTACAGCAGCAATTGGAATACACCCTCCTAACGCCTGATTGTCACACCAGGTAAATTTCAAAAATGCAATCTGGTCATGAGGACACTTTAGAAGAATGATATGCAATCAAATTCTGTTTTAAACTTGGAAAAAATGCTACAAAAACGTATGGAATGCTTCAGCCTGCTTTTTGACTATCTTGCATGAATCAAGCATCAGTTTTTGAGTAGCATAAGAGATTCAAGGAAGGCAGGGAATCTGTGAGGGATGATGAAAGGTGTGGGAGGAGTAAGGAAGTCAATACGCCAGAGTTTATTGGCCAAAGGGTTAGGCTTAGGGTTACTATGTTAAGGTTTTAAGGGAGTTCAGGAAGAGATTCCATCAGAAGAGGCCAGCACTCTTCAAATCGGGTCAGTGGCATTTCCAGCAGGACAATGCACCAGTCCACAACTCCATCCTTGTCACAGACTACTTGACCAAGATGGGCATCAAGACAGTTCCTCAGCCTCCCTAGAGACCAGAACTTGCTCCCTGTGACTTTTGGTTATTCCCTAAGCTCAGAGGCTGTCATTATGAGACAATTGAGGAGATGAAAGAGGCTGTGACAAAGGTCATTGACATGCTCACACAAGAGGACTTCCATGGGGCTTTTCAGTAGTTGTTGGAATGGTACAAGTGCATTGCAGCTGGAGGAGATTACTTCGAAGGGGATTAGAGTTTCATGAGTGTACTATCAGTAAATGTGCCCATACAAAAAAAGTCTGGAAAATTATTTAATGATCCTCATATGTTTATACACAATTATACAAATAATAATAGTATTTAATAAACAATTATTGATTCAAGTAACTATCTTTTTATATTGGTGATCATATTATTGATTCAATTATTGATTTAATTGATTCAATTATTGATTCAAGAAACTATTTTTTTATATTGGTGGTCATATTATTGATTCAGTAATTGATTCAATTATTGATTCAAGTTACTATTTTTTCATATTGGTGTTTATGTCATTGATTCAAGTTATTCAATTATTGATTCAAGTAACTATCTTTTTATATTGGTGTTCATATTATTGATTCAGTTATTGATTTAATTGACTGAATCATTGATTCAAGTAACTATCTTTTTTATATTGGTACTCATATTATTGATTCAGTTATTGATTCAAGAAACTATTTTTTATATTGGTGTTCATATTATTGATTCATTTGATTCAATTATTGATTCAAGTTACTATCTTTTTTATATTGATGTTCATGCTATTAATTCAAGTTATTCAATTATTGATTCAAATAAGTATTTTTTAACCCCACAAAGCACCAACTATACGGCCACCTGCCTCCCATCACGAAAACTATCCAAGTTAGACAAACCAGACATGCAGGACACTGCTGGAGAAGCAAGGACGAGCTCATAAATGATGTACTCCTATGGATCCCCACATATGGCCAAGCAAAAGCAGGACGACCAGCTCAAACATACATACAGCAGCTATGTGAGGATACAGGATTTAGCCCGGAAGACTTGCCAGAAGCGATGAATGATAGGGAGAAGTGCCGAGAGAGGGCCAGGGATATCCATGCTAGCGGCACGACATGATGATGATGATGATATATATGCTTATACACACAATCATACAAATAATAATAATTACAATAATAATAATAACTAATAAACAATTATTGATTCAAGTAACTATTCTCAATACACAAAACTTGCATAGTTATATGGTTTCAAGAATTCAAGAATTTCTATGTAACACTAATAATTTGTATATATTTATATGATTTTAGTTATTTATATCTAATAACAATAATTTGCAAGCAAGTATGGTTACAAGTAACTATTCCATTTAATAATATTATTAAAAATCATTTGCTTCTGCGCAGTTATATGTACTGAAGTATTCCTATCTAATCATATTTACCAACCCCTCCGCTCAGGCAGGATATGACACAAGGTCAGTTTTTAAGCGGAGTTTAACAGGTTTGAATTCAGAGTTTTCTTTCTCCTAAACTAGTTGCCTCACCAAGGCTGAAGAACCCAGTCTGCCTTACTATTTATCCATAGCTGGAGGGAGATTAATTGGATTCATACCTTTCCCAAGGTATTAGTGCTATGTGAAATGCAATCAGTCTTGTCCAGGATTTGAACTTGTGTCGCCGTGTCCATTTCCTATGATGATAACCATTACACCACGGGCACCTCCTATCTAATACTAATCATTTTTAAACAGATCTATGACACATGAACAGGTATAGCTATTACAAGTCAGAGTGGACATAGGATGATTGTCAGCAAAAGGGTGACTTTACACTCCTTAGAGATCCAAAATTGGAAGTTCACCACCGGATGCAGATTGGTGTATTACCCTTATTGAAGATCTGACCCTTCACCTAAGAATGCACCTAGCA
Organism: Sepioteuthis lessoniana; assembly: GCA_963585895.1. NCBI lineage: Eukaryota > Metazoa > Mollusca > Cephalopoda > Myopsida > Loliginidae > Sepioteuthis > Sepioteuthis lessoniana. The sequence continues at coordinate 52,026,398 of OY757932.1, read as the reverse complement.
TATTCTAGTCTCTGTTGTCAGAGTGATCAGTCATTTTGATCCATGTGAAATGAATATATGAGATTAAATAATGTGAATACTTTTGACACTTACTGTTCCTGAAACTTACAAAAATATAAGCAGAACAAGTCCATATTATAGAAAATAAAACATCTGATGAAGGCTGGAGGTTACATGGCTGAAACGTGAATATATAAACAGTGTATATATATATATATATATATATGTAAACAGTATATATATTTACCCAACTCCTCCACATAAGCAGAATGTGAAACAAAGTCAATTTTAAGTAGTTAAGATTAGCAGGTTTGAATTCAGAGTTTTCCTTCTCCAAAACTGGTTGCCATACCAAGGTTCAAGAAATCAGCCTGCCCTACTATTTACCCATTACTGAAAGGAGAATAGTTGGAGTCATACCTTTCCCAAGGGTATCAGCAGAAACAGCCTTGTACAGGATTTGAACCTGGGTTGCCATGTCCATCTCCAGCAATGATAATTATTACACTACGAGCATCTCCATATATAGAAGATTGATTGATTGATTGATTTTAATTGCATTTTAACTCACCAAAACTTATTTCATGCTTAGAGGTTAGGGGATTACATTTATTGTACTGTCATATTTCCATTTTTTGTATAATTGTTTCTTAAGAGATTCTTTTTTGTATGCAGTTATTTTGACTATTGATAATTTTTAAACAGATCTATTTGACCCATAGATAGGACTTTAATAGGCATTAACACTCCAGGTCAGAATGGACTTGAGAGTAATGGCAATGAATGAGAATTTCATGTTAATTTGTTAATACGATAACCTGTTCTGTCCCTCAGATCCATTCACTGTGGATCTCCTCCTTTACCAACATTTCCTTCATTCTGGCCACATCAACTCTCAGATGTTGGTCACTCATAAAATTTGATGACTTTAAAGTTCCTACCAGAGACGCATTGTCTGTTTCATAAAGGACTTCAGGTAACCTGAGAAGTCTGAATATCTCTTGTAGCATAGCAGCTATCAATACACCTGCAGCAGCTGCATCACTGAATACAAAAGTTTCTGAGGCTAATGAATTCTTTGCTACTCGGTCAAATTTGTTTAGTAACCAACATATAGGAACCATTCTGTTTATTCTACCACTAACAAAGATGATAAAACCACTCTGAGAAGATCCATCCTCTAAGCTAGCATAGGTGGTATCTGAATAGCAAACAATATTTAGACCTGCAATTTTTCCTATTTGTGGAAAGAATATAGATCCTGTTTTGGATTTTAATTTTAGTAGTGACGTTGGCTTTGAACAGTAACTTCTCTTTCGAAGATTTTCCAGTATTGGTCATCAAATTCATTAAATACATATCAGGTCAAGTCTGATTGGCTACCCATATCATTTAACCTGTCAATCTTTTTAGATCTGCCTCCTCCTCTTGACTCAACTGATCATTTTTTCTTAAAGACCTTCCTTTTTTCATGTCTATTAAGATATAGATAAACTGTATAAGTAATCCCATTTTTTGTTTGCTTAAGAGCCAATCCCAAAAACTTTAAGGCTCCATTTTCATGTGTTCTAACATTAAATATTCTTTTTAATTCTGAGATCCCATTCCTCTTAAATGTATCATTTCAACAGAATATGAAATCACCTACATGCATTGGAGGTGCTTGTGGTTTAATGGTTTTTGTTGTAGGAAATGGACACTGGAACACGAGTTCAAATCCTGGACAAAGCTGATTGCATTTCACATAGCAGTAATAAACTTAGAAAAGGTATGGATCCTATTATTCTCTCTCCAGTTATGGGTAAATAGTAGGGCAGACTAGGTTCTTCAGCCTTGGTTAGGCAACCAATCTAGGAGAAGGAAAAACTCTGAATTCCAACCTGTTAAACTCCACTTTAAAAAATTTGCCTTGTGTCACATCCTGCTCATGTGGAGAGGTTGGTATATACCTATATGCATTGCTAGAGTACCCATTCAGTTACCAGTTGCATCATACTAAAGAAACCGTGCAGTGTCATATGCACTCATTATTTCCTTTAGGTCAGTTAATTTATGATAAACTCTCTTGAGCCATGAACGAGGTGCATCATTTAATCCATTAAATACATCTTTTCAGCCTCTATTTTCATTTTATCCAACTTTAAATATTCTTTTTAATTCTGAGATCACATTCCTCTGAAATATATAATTTCCACAGAATATAAGATTATCTACATGAATTGCCAAGTAACCAGTTTCACCATGTCAAAGAAATAGTGCATTGCCATATGAACACACTATTCCCCTTAGGTTCATTAACTCATGTTAAACACTCTTGTGTCATGAATGAGGTGCATCATTTAATCCATTAAATACATCTTTTCAGCTTCCATAACTGTGACTCTGGACATACATCAGGTGGTGGTCCAAGAAATACCTTTTTTTCAAACATACCACCCAGCAGAAATCTAAGGTGAAATTCCACCTGCTACTTCATAACAGAGATTTTTAACATTACGAGACACGTAGCTTTACATTTGCATGTTGGAGAATCTATTTTCAAATTATACAAATCTTCTTCATAATCATGTGAAACAAGGCAAGCCTTCATTATCTTTTTATTGTCTTTGGATTTCTCCGTTATCATTCATCTTGGTGATATATATTTCTAATTTATGTCAGGCACATTCATATACTTCATGAATTTCCATTTTTTTTTTATTTCTCTTTTCTTTACATCAATCACATTTTTTTGCTTGTTCTGTTTCAGACATGAACAAAACTATATGTTCTTGACAACTTTGTTGGTTACTTAGTGTAGTTGTTTTCATTGATCAACATGATTCCAATTGATAAAGATTAGATTTTCATTTTCTTCTTCTGGTTTTATATTCCATTAATGGCTATATTTTCTAGTTGATTGTGGCTATGTGCTTTATAATCTTCTCTTTTTTCTGCTCTTCACTTCCATTCATTTTATATTCTACAACTGTATTTCTACTTGGTTTTTCAGTGTTATCTTTCAATTCCTCACTTTTGCAATGAGGACTTTTATTATGTTGTCTTTTATCTTCTTCTTTCAAGACTTCATTTATCTCATTCGAGGAAATTTTTTCTTCATTCCTTGAACTTTCAAACTCTTTGCTTACCTTCATCAAGAGACATGGGTGTATCCTGTAAAATGCACCTCAGTGTCTGATCAGTACACACTGACCTTCCTCACCCAATACTTTTGCAGGACTATGCCATCCCTTGCAGTTTTGTCTTCTATAATAGACAGTGTCACCTGACACAAATCCTTCATCTGCATAAGTTCTTACATTAGATCTCAGTGCTCTCTGAATTGTTTTTCTTGATTTAGCTTCCACAAAGCTTTTCCTTGCTGCATGTAAGGCATTGAAATTTATTCAAACCATATAGCTGGTTGTTGTAGCTTGCAATGCAGTTAATTGACCAATAAAAACTGAGCGTGTATTTATATTGGATCCAAATACAACCTCATTAGGGCTATGTCCAGAATAATTCTGAAGTGCTATTTCTGGCTTACATATTTCATCTTCTAATATCTTATCCATTGGTTCAGCCACAATCAAATAGTTGCATTCTACAATAACATTGCTGAATGAACTTTCTGTAGCTGAAGAGGATGTTTCAATATTTAACTTTTGAATTCATCTGTCGGTAGCCTTCATTAAACTCCCCACCATTTTCACTCAAAAACTATTAGATCTCAGTGCTCACCAAATTTTTTTTACTTAATTCAGCTTCTTTAAAGCTTTTCCTTGCAGCATGTAAGGCATTTAAATTTACTCTATGTCACTGGTTGTTACAGGTAACCAATCAGTCAAAAATGAAGGTGAATTTATATTGGACACAAATGCAAGCTCATTTGGGCTATGTCCAGAATGATTCGGAAATGCATTGCTGGAACTAACAGCACAAGCCAGAGCTCTAACATTTCTCCTCTTCTAACATCTTTTCATTGCTTCAGCCATTATCAAATTGTGACATTCAACAGTACCACTGTGCCACACATTTGACTGGTTGTTTGCAACAACCAATCAGATCTGCAGTTGAGTGGTGTATAATCATTCAAATGAATAAATAGCCATGTATTTTTTCTCTCCTTTAGCATAAAATGGAGGGTGTATCAGAGACTGATAATCTCTGAAATGTTCTGCTTGGAAAGGTGGGTATGATATAGAAAGACCCAAAACTCCCTAATGACTTATAAGCAAAACACATTACTGACAACACCCTCCAAATGTAGCAATCTTTCATTCATCTGTCGGTTGCCTTCATAATTAAATACCCCTCCACATTGTCACTCGAAAACCATTTAGAAGCTCCAAAATATGATATCCACATTAAAAACATGTTGCAAATAATTTCTTCACTCTTTTGGGTTTTAATCAGCCAAACAGCAGAGTACCTAGTAGATGTATCAATTAGGTGTAGAATTCAGAATTGGTTATGTCCATGTTCCTTTAAATCCAGACATACAGTATCATTAAACTTGCTTCCAAGAGTCAATCATTACTGGTCAAAGTGGAGGTCTTCTAAACCTCAGGCAAACTGAACAAGAATCAAAAACATTCTTGATCAGATCCAGATCTCCTTATCATGAAAGACCCTACTGTACCAAACAAATTTGATGCATGAGCAAATTGTCCATTTAATTTCTCAGCTTACCTTATTTTCTCCATTCTAGAACATTTTTCTAAAGCCTCACAATGTAACTCTATTTTAGGTGATTTTTCAGCTCCCAAAAGCATATTAGTCAATGGAAGACTATAATGTCCAGAAGTTGTTCTTTGTGATTTTACATATCTGCCTAAAATCTGACAGCTGTCATTTTTAAAATTCAGTAGCATTCCAGCAGTTTTCATTGATTTATAATTTAGTAGTTAAATTAAATCATTTTTTCATGATGTCAGCCTCAATATAAACTCTGACACTTTTTACACCCTAAAGTTACTGGCAATGAAGCTGTACTCCGCAATCTCCAGAACTGAAGTCTCATCATCAGATACAGTTTAGAGTCATACCCTTTTTGTGGGGGTCTTATGCCTCTGCAGGGAGATACAATAAGCATATTCTAAGTCTCACCAACAGGACAGTCTAAAGTAAAGTTTAGTTTAACACTAAATTTACATGATAAACTGAAAATTCTGTGTCATAAATAGGGATACAAAATCAGGTTGCAATTTAGTACTGCATATATATTGCAAATCAAACACTCCATTTAACAGCCACTTAACCAGCTTCCACTAATTTTCTTTTTAAATTCCAGTATGCAAGAGTGGCTCTGCATTGAACATGACCTCGTGTCAAATCTTGCCATTGCACAGGTTGGGGGTATATATTTACCCCAGCACCATGAACAGGATACAACACAAAATCAATTTCCGAGTACTTTTGACCATTGTCGGTCATTATAAAAAACCCAACCATCCACACACATCTTTATTCAAATCATAATAGTGGTTTCAATCTCCCCCCTTCCCTCTCTCTCTCTTTCTCTGTATATATACAGTAGTGAGCATAAAGATCAGAACGATGTAAAGAAAAATCTAAATGTGAAATAACTTTTTATTTTAAAGCTTCATAGAATATTTTATCAAGGGAAAATAAGGATATAAAGGTAAATTATATAATTCCAAATTATAAAGCTCAATAAACTTGTTTTGATAAAGTTATAAGAATAATTGTATAACATTTGAAAAAAAAATAGATGATCAAAAACATCAGAATGTTTAACAAAATCATACTATTATTATAATGGATACATCATATCTAAATGAAAATAGCTTTCATAATTCATTAGTACTTAGTACTGCCCGAGCGGAGGGGTTGGTAAATATGATAATTCATGAGTACTTGATGTGTAGACCTTTACTTTCAATAGCAACTTGACATCTTTAGCTACAAGAGTGAATTAATGTCTTGCATTCATCAACGGATATTTTCTCACATTCTCTTTTTAAATTAGTCCATAGTTCTTCAACACTCCTTGGATTCTATTCCTTATTTCTTTTGTTTAGTAACTTCCAAACATTCTCAAAAGGATTCATGTCTGGGCTTTGAGCAGACCACTCCATAACAGTAACATCCTCCTCAGAAGAAATGCCTTCACAGACTTTACTATGTGGCATGGAGTATTATCTTGTATAAATACAACTGGTTGATTAATTGCAGTTCTCAAATTAGGTACATGTTTCTTCAATATCTCTTTCAATACAGTTGTGTTAATTTTACCATGTAGCCTCACAAGAGTCCTGTACCAACAGTAGAAATCATGCAAATACCATCACACTTCCTCCTCCAAATTTAATGCTGCTTTTAGTGCACTGAGATGAATATCATTCCTTAGGACTGTGTTGAACAAACCTCCTATCACAACTGAACAAGTTAAACTTTGACTCATTGCTGAAAGGAATACAATCCCACTGTTCTTCAGTCCATATGACATGTTCAGTGGCAAATTTCAATCAGCTCAGATTGTCCTTTTTAGAAATGTAAGGCTTCCTAGAAGCAGTTTGACGGTTTAAATTTATTCCATTAAGTCTTTGGGAAATAATGTGCTTTGATATTTTAATGCCAAGGTTAGCATTAGCTCTTTTAGAGATAACCGTCACTGTTGCAAATTGATCCTTTTTTGATTTTTACCAATCCATCTGGCTTCTCTTGCAGTAGTTTTTCTAGGCCTTCCAGGTGGTTTTTTGGCTTTGCATGACACAGTTTCCTCAAGTTTTCTTAAAATACTATGAATAATATTTTAGGTTTCCCCACAGTCTTTAAAATATCCCCAACCGAGAGTTTAACTTCATAACATAACTTGACTATCAGTTTTCTAACTTCCAATGATGTCACAGATTTTTTCACCATGTTTACAATACAAGAGACAGTAAAGAGATGGTGTAATTTAGTAAAATATCCTGTTTTACATTCTTACCCTAAAAACTTTTTTAATTATACAAAATAATTATTAAAATTTGCGGATTTATTTAATCGTTCTGATGTTTTTGATCATCTATTTTTTTCAATGTTATATAATTATTCTTAAAACTTTACCAAAATAAGTTTATTGAGCTTTGTAGAAGTAACAACACTTACCGGCTCAGCAGTCCCAGCTAGCGTCTAGCTGACAGGCAAAAAATAAAACAGGTGGTAACTCAATACCAAGCCCATCACATGACTGAAGCAAGCTGGTATGTATATACACTAATATAGTCATTCACTAGGCCAGCAACCAATCACTGTCCAGAAAATGGACTTAACCACTTGCGGATCATGGAATGCCCCAATGTCCATATAATCTCACTTCACCTCATAATTCATCACTTTTACGCAACTGAGTACTGACTCATAGCTACTGAGCTTTATGAAAGAATTTCGACAAGCTTTATATTTTGGAATTATATAATTTACCTTTATATCCTTATTATTCCTTGATAGAATGTTCTATGAAGCTTTAAAATAAAAAGTTATTTCACGTTTAAACTTTTTCTTAACATAGTTCTGATATTTATGCTTGCTACTATATATATATCTATATATAAATATAAAGTTTCTTTTAGAAGACCATATGCAAGAAGTATTTGTTTCATCTTTCCTCTTTGTACGGAACTGAATGTCTTAGAGAAAACTAAAAAAAAGTAGCGTTATCTCGAGATTCTTTGCTTATACTCCTCCAATTATTAAATGGATTATCAGAATCTGTGAGGTTGTGGAGCCATTTCTTTGAAGTAAATTTTTTCTAAGAATTTTCTTGATTTCTGGTTGGCTACAATAGAGAAACAGCTATAGCAGTTAGAGTTATGATGCCTCAATAGTTCTTAGTGATTCTGAGGTTGTATTTCTTGGATAAGAGAAGGATGCTACCTTTCATGCATTTCTCTTTTGTATGTATTGCATAATAGGAGAAGTCCACTCTAAGTGACAACCTTCTAAAATTAATAGAGCAGTTCACATACTTTGACAGTAACATCTCACCTACTGAAAAAGATGTCAACATATGCATATGACAGGTTATCAGTCATATGAAAGTCTAATCTATCTGATAAAATAAAAAAGGATTTCTTCCGATCTGTGGCTGTATTTATACAACGATATCAATGCACAATATGGATGCTAACAAAGTGTATTGTGAGAAAGACAGATGGGAACTACACAGGAATGCTGCATGCTGTTTTGAGCAAATCCAGGAAGCAACACCTCACAAATCAGCAGCTGTAAGGTCACCTGCCTCCCATCTCACAAATCATTCAAGTAAGAGGAATTAGATATGCAGAGCACTACTGCAGAAGCAAGAACAAACACTTTAGTGACATTCTCTTATGGACTCCTGAACATGGACGTGCCAGTGATGGCTGACCAGCAAAGACTTAAATCCTTTCTGTGTTGACACAAGATGCAGCCTAGAAGACCTAGCAGTAAAAATGAATGATAGGGATGGATGGCAAAAGAGAGTCAAGGAACTCTCTGCTGTTAGCATAACTTGATGATGATGATGATATATATATATATATATAAAAACACGCATTCATACATATAATAGCATAGAGGTGGTAACTCAATAAAAAGCAACAAAAAAAAAATCAACCAGCACTTGAAACCAAAAATTTTAACTTATTACACTGAAGGGAAACTATATAAATTAATGATTATATATATATATATATATACACACATGTACTTGAGTAGTATTCATTCAAAAGTTTATGGAATTTGACCATGAAAAAGAATCACTTCCACTTAGATGTAGCTTTCAAGTCTTCAAAATTTCTGCCTAAGTAGACCTTTTCAGCATATACACAGGCATCTCACAAAAAGTAACTGCAAACGTTTTCACTATATTTAGTTTATATATGCTGTTAAAATTCCCTGAATTTTGTGTAGCACTTCATACATATATATATATATATATATATATATCAAATCATCCTACATTTTTGTTTTCCATAGATATATTTCTTCTTCATTCCAATCATAGTAAAAACACTCTTTTTCCAATCCTCACATCTTCTGACATCTATAGTGCAATGGGTCAGGCATCTGTGTTTTGCCCTCTCCAATTTCCTTTTCAGTCTGCCAACTCTGGATTGATGGGATTCCATATATTAGACAGGTTTTCCTTTGGCTTTTTTCTCTACAAGAGCACAATGAGTGCAATCCGAATAATTGGATAGATTTACATAAACAGCTTTCGAGAAAATAATAATAAGTGCTTCAAGAGACACAGACTGAAGATGATGGAGGATTACTTGGTCTTGACAGAAAAAATATCACTCACCTCATTTCAAAGTTTTCCCCACTCTCTCTCTCTCTCTCTATATATATATATATATATAGTTTTTTTCCTCTTTTCTTTCTTTTTCTTCTCATTCTGTCTCTTTAGCTCCTTCTTTTAACTGTATCCTTTACTTTCACTTTTTCTTTCTCTCTCTCTCTCTCTCTCATGGTTTTTTCCCCAATTTCTTCTTTTACTCTCTCTTTCTCTCACTCACTTTTATTTCATTTTCTTTGTTTTTTCTTTTTCCACTTATTCTTTCACTTTAGCTGCTTCTTTCAACTATATTCTTTACCAACACTTTCTTTCTCTCTCTATCTCTCGCTCTCTCTCTTATGTTTTTTCTTCTCTCTCTCTCTCTCTCTCTCTCTCTCTCTCTCTCTCTCTCTCTCTCTCTCTCTCTTATGTTTTTTCCTCCCTCCCCCCCTCTCTCTCTCTCTCTTTTATTCTGTTTCCTTTGTTTTTTCTATTTCCTCTTATTCTTTCTTGCTATTTATTATTTGTACACAGTTAAATGGTTTTGAGTATTGCTATTTAACAATAAGTTCTATTTGTACACAGTTAAATAGTTTCAACCAGAGCAAAAGATTAAACAGTTCTGTTTGAGCCATAAATTAGATAACAACAGGTATTATCTCTGGGTCAAGATGGACCTGTGAGTAATAACAATGAAGAGGTACTCCACCCTTCCTAAACACTAAGACTGGAACCTCACCATCAGATGTAGTTTACAGTCATATACAGGATACCCATTGGGTGTGGGGAAGGTCTTACCCCTCTACAGAGATGCAGTCAGTGTATTCTACAACCTCAGCCAACTGGGCTGACCAATTTTACGCAGTACAAAAATACATATTCACAATCATTTTAAACGGGTAAATACTTCATTATCCTATACAGATCTATTTTATGCACAGACTTGACCCTCACACATATTACCACTTTGGTTCAGAGTAGACTCGAACCCTACACTCCAAAACTGGAGCCTCACTAGTAGATACAGCTTAGTGTTGTACCCAGAACAACAGATATATTATTATCATCATCATGCTGCTAATCTGGATTCTCTTGACTCTCTCTCATCATTTGTCCCTATCGTCCACCACTCTTGGTATGTCCTGTAGACAGTATCCAGTGCCTATAAAGAGCTGATGAATGTAAGTCTTTGCTGGTCAACCAACACTAGCATGTCTATCTGAAGGAGTCCAAAAGAGAATGTTGTTTATGAGTTCATTCTTGCTTCTCCAGCAATACCCAGCATGTTTAGTTTGTCTTACTAAGATGGTTTGTGAGATGGGAAATAAGTGGCTGTACAGTCATTGTTTTTTTTTTGTTTTTTTGCAGGGATGCTGCTTCCAGGATTTATACAAAACAGTATGCTGCATTTCTTGAATAGTTCCCATCTAGTTTTTTCTTTGACTGCTTCATTAAAGTCCAAGTGACTCAGCTGTACAATAGTACTTATACTGCAGCATCTTAGAAGAATTCCAATTTCCTTTTATCAGAGAGATTAGAGCAGTCCATGTCTTTCCTGTGCCTATACTGACATTACTTTCAATAGATGAGATACTGCTACCAAGGTAGAAGAAATGGTCTACTAATTTCAGACACTTATCCTTTAATGTGGAAATGGCACCACCTTGTTTAAAACACATGAACTATGTCTTTGATATATCATTGCACAAGATCATTATTGTATAAATCTCTCTCTCTCTCTAACCATCTCATTCTCTCACTTTCTTTTTTTTTTTACTTTCATTCTTTTCCCTTTCTTCATTCATTTTTACTTTCTTTCCTTCTAACTTTTCCTTCCTTCACTTCCTATTTCTTACTTTCTCCTTTTTTTCTTTTCTATTGCTTTTAACTCTATTTTACAATCCTTCCATCTTCATTGTTTTTTCCCCTAATTTATGCTTTCTTAGACAACTTTACACAAACAAAAATAGATATAAGAAAAAAACATGTTATCGAAAGTGGCAGTGCTGTAAGAAATATTAACCAAGCAAAAGAATGTGTACTTCCACTCACAGAATTGACATTTCACTTTCAACATGTCAATGCCCATTTGTCATTTATTAATCTGTTTAATGTAAACTATTAATTATTTCTGTGCCCTTTGCCATCTGGGTAATTAGGGCACCATCAATACTCTACCCCATAGCATTTCCCCAAGGTTGGTCACATTTCCAACTCTCAACAACCTTCAACACACACACTTAAGAAACCAGATTCCATAAAAATGATTTTCAGTTATATGAAAAAATGAATGTCTGGTGCAGAGTATTTTAGAAAAATCAAAATCATTCTGTAATCTAATAACTTGACCAATTCTCATTCAAATGATCTCAAATTTTAACCCAAAATTCTATGTTTAATGTTTTTCTTTTCAGATATAAAAATGTCATTCACAAGAAAAGAAAAGGCATTCAAATATCAAACACAGAATTTTCTACATATGCTGTCAAATTTTGAGATCATTTGTGAGAGAATTGGTCAAGTTATTAGATTACAAAATGATTTTAATTTTTCTGAAACACCCTATGCATCTCAAAGGATATAAAAAAATTTTTAAACACCTTATTTATAAATATCTTTTTGAGTTATTTATCCAAAGTTCTATATGCTTTTACTCTTAGACTTCTTGTAAAGATAAGCCATCTATTTTTCAAAAAGGTATCAATCAAGGACTGTGTTTATTTCCTGGTGTGTGAGGCACCTTGGAATGGGAATGCTGATGGAACCAAAGCCATTTTTGCACCTGGCTTGCTGTACAGCTACTCACAAAAAACTGACCATATATTACATCAATCTGGTGGGGACCCAAATAAATACTACCAATTTAGGCAGGTAAAACAATTATAGCCATGATGCTTAGCATTTGAGTCAAGTGCTTTTTACAACTTATTAATCAAGAAAGGAGGGCACTACTTTCTTTGTCATGAATATCAGCATGGGATGAAAGAAGTGGTAAAAAAGTGGCTTCAGAGGGTGCAACATGATGGCCTCTATGTTGGATACTAAGCTGCTTTTATTGTAACCTGAATGAATGAAACTAATAAGTTACCAAAATATTGCGAAACTTTTAACTCACCTTAGTATTATCCTCACCATGATTGTTATTATAGTTGTTATAGTCAGAATGTTTTGGCCTTAGTTAAGGCCAGAGTGAACAAAAGATAAAATTAAACAATCAAGATGTAATTTACTAAGCTTTTTGCTTAGATATGGCACAAGGCCATATAAATGGGGTACCCAATGAGACACGAACTCACTCGTGTAGGTTTGCTAGTCTATCTGGCTAACCATTATGCTACACTAGGCTCCCAGATGTAACCATCAATATGAAGACACTAGTTTGCATGTGCCAGTGTATGATAATGGTAAGTCTTCATTTCAGAAAATCAGACAAAAATTACTTCACATTATTAGTGAATATTTTAGGCCCAGACAATCAATCCTATGCAGAATAGAAGATTAGTGCAACACAATCTTACATTTAAACATGTATTGTTCTAAGCTCAGCTTAGTACAACAGAATTGCAAGTGTGTAACATCCTGTATCCAAATATCAGCAGTTTCATTCCAGATCTCAGTAGTTTGACACTGGATTTAAGTTCAAGTAAGATGAATTTTATTTTATAATAAATTAACCACAACGCCTTAATGAAAGTCGATCAGATTTGAAGAGTTTTTTAACTTTAAGAAAAAGGACAAAGAAAGTTGGCTGGTTGGTTGGTTGGTTGGTTGGTTGGTTGGTTGGTTGGTTGGGTTTTATTGCATATAAACCCTTGTTGGTTATTTAATGTCAAATCTTGTTTATACCTATATTTTAGATATATATTATCAGAACACAAATAGTTTGTAGTTAACATCTTCAAATAAGATAGAGCTCATTTTTTTGCACACAGTTAAATGGTTTTAAATATTACTATTTAACACAAATAATTCTATTCAAAATTATTTGTTTATTTGCACAAAATTAAATGGTTCCAAGTATTGCTATGTAATACCATTAATTCACTTAAATGGTTTTAAGTATTCCTATCTAATACAAATAATTCAATTAGGTATTAATCATTTGTTTGCCAACACTTAAATGGCTTCAAGTATTCTAATCAAACACCAATAAATTTATTTGCACACTGTTAAATGGGTTCAAGCCTCATTATGTAACACTTTCAATTCAATTTAACATCAGTCATTTGTTTGCACACAGTTAAATAGTACTGTTTCATCCATACACAGGACCTGAACTGGTATTACCACTCCAGAACAGAGTGGACCTGAGAGTAATGGCAATGAAAGGGAAATCCTCATTGCCCAAACCTCCTGGGTTGGAGCATCACCATCAGATGCAGTTCAGTGTAATACCCAGGAAACTAGTTCTATTTGATGTTCTAGTTCTATGGGACCCTAACAGGTGGTACCACTCCAAGTCAGAGTGTACCAGGAAGTAATAATAACTAAGGGATACTCTACATTTGCCAAACCTTCAGGACTGGAGCCTCATCATCAGATGGTTTAGTCAAAAACATTTCCATTTCAAACTATTCAAGCAGTTGTATGTGATAATTCGGTTAAGTGTAAATACAGTTTTAATGTTAAAAAACAGTTCTATTTCAAATAATTCAGTTAAGCATAAGCACGCAGTTTAAATGTAAGTACGGTTTAATTGTAAAAGTCATTTCTATTTCAAACTTTTCAGTTTTACTCAAACAATTCATTTTAGCATAAGTATGCTGTTAATTCTATTTAACCCATAGATAGGACCCTTATCAGGTGCTACCACTCCGGGCCAGAGTGGACCTGAGAGCAATGGCAATGAAGGGGTACTCCGCATTCCCCAAAACTCCAGCATTGCTGGAACATCACCATCAGATTGTTTAGTGTCATAAACAGGACACTCGTTTAGGAGGGAGTCTTACCCCTCTGCAGATATGCAGTCAGTGTATTCTACAGACCCAGCCAACTGAGTAAACCCTTGTTGCATTATTCTATGCCAAAAGTCAGTTTAAGAATTATAGTATCCAATTATATACAGTTCAAAAATTTATCTTCACAATCATTTTTAACAGGTGAACACCTCATTATCTCCTACAGATTTTTGACTCATAGATGGGACCCTTAAAGGTGCTTCAAATGCATTATAGTGTCATACCCATGGCTCCCTCTTTTTGGAGCATCTTACTCTACCATAGTAGATACAGCTGGTTTTTCCTCCAGAAAGAAGGAAAATAAAGAATTTTCGCAAGTATCATATGGAAGCATAAATGACATAGAAATTAGTATTTGTTTGTTTGTTTGATTGATAGATTGATTTTAACAGCTTGTCAACCCATCTATGGTTATTTTATGCTTAGAGGTTAGGGAATCACATTCATTGTATGTCCATATAAACATTTTTTGTGTAGTTGTTATTTAAGAGTTTTTTTTTTACACACAGTCCTATTGAATACACATTACTTTTAGATTATAAAATTTCACCCAGAGATGGAATCCTAACAGGTAATACAGTGAACCTAGGAGTAATGGCTATGAAGGAATATTCCACAGCCTCACCATCAGATGCAATTTAGTGTCATACTCAGGACATTTCTTTTATTGTAGTCTTACTCCTGTGCAGGGAATACAGACAGTATATTCTAAGCCCTACTGACAGGGCAAAGTTTTTGTTGGAGAAGCCAAGTTCAAATCCTGGACAAAGCTATTTGCATTTCACTTTTATGCCTTAGAAGAGGCATGAAATTTTCTCTTTTACACTTCTACCAATAATTAAATCGTAGGACTTGGCTCTTCAGCACTTGTTAGGTGATTGGTCAAGGAGAAAGAAAGATTTAAATTCAAAAACAGGGAATGTGAAGCTAGCAACTTCACTCTCCTCCCGCAAAAAGCTTACTTACGACTCAAACTGCAACTCCTTGAAGATTATGTACAGACATGAAGTTCTATACGCTTGAAAGAGAATGCAGGAAGTTGAAATCTATTAAAAGTAATTAAATACAATGTGAAAAAGTCTGTTGAGTAAAATTAATAGTTATTTTTTGACATGTTATATGGAGACTATATTCTTTAAAGTGCAATAATGACTAATAACATTTAATTAGTCCACAGGTTCTTTTTATTTATTTATTCAGCTAATCTCCTTCTTTTTTGTATTTTATTAATTTATTTACTTATTTTTTTTCCTGTGTTAACATCTGAAGAAATGGGTTTCTCTCTATCAGCATTAAATTTACATTTAATGCTAAATGGCACACACATGTGCATCTGATTGCATATTGTGTATTGATACAGTCACACTTGTGCACCTTATGGCATATTGCGTATTACCTTGTCCAGAGATGTTTATCTTTGTATATTGGCTTGGCCATGCATTTGCATGTGATGGCATATTGTATGTCAAATTGACAACAAATGTGCATTCTATAACATATTGTGTATTCCCTCAGCAACACATCACATGTGCATTATATGGCATGTTGTATATTTTCTTAGCCACACATGTGTATCTTCTGACTTATTGTGTATTGCCCCAGCCACACGTGTATTTTTGGCATGTTGTGTCTGGTCTCTGTCAAACATCTGCATCTTATGGCATATTATGTAATACCCTAGCAGTATGTCCATCTTATGGTCTAGTGCATATTACCTTGGCTACACATGCATCTTATGGATATTTTGTATTACCTTGACCATACATCACATGTGCAACTTACTACATGTTGTGTATTGTCTTGGTCAGACATATGTTCCTTATGACTTATTGTGTGTTGACTTAGCCAAATGTTCATCTTATGGTATATTGTGTATCGACTCAGCGACACATGTGCATCCGATAGCATGTTCTGTATTGCTTTAGCCAAACAAATACATCTTATGGTATATTGTGTATTGCCTTAGCCCAGTATATGTATCTAATGGTACATTGTATATTACTTTGGCCACACATGCACATCATATGTAATAGCGTGTATTGACTTAGTGACACATGTATCTTATGGCATATCGTGGATTGCCTTAGCCACACATGTGCATTTTATGTTATTTTGTGCATTGCCTTAGACAAACATGTCAATCATATTACATATTGTGTATTGCCTTGGCCATATATCTATATCATATGGCATATCATGTATTGCCTCAATCATATATGCGCATCTTATGTAATGTTGTGTATGGTCTCCATCATAAATGTGCATCTTATCACATATTGTACATTGCCTCAGCAACACATGTACATCTTAGGGCATGCTATGTACCAAATTGGTGACACATGTGTATCTTATGGCATGTTTTGTATTGACTTGGCCACAGATGTGCATCTTATGACATGCTGAGTATTGCCTTAGCCATATGCACATCTAACAATGAAAAAATGCAGATATTACCTTCCCTAAAGAATTATATTCTCAGATTCAGCTCTTTTAGGATAGAATTCACCAAGAAAGAGGTATATAGAATCAGCTATATATATGTGGCCAAAGTAATACCCAATATGCTATAATATTCATATGCCACTAAGTTAATACACATTATAACATAAGATGTATATGTGTGGCCAAAGCAATACACAATATCCCATTAGATACTCATGTTTGGCAACACAAAGTAAATGGTCATTTTGAACCACAAATTTCAAAACCCCATAACTCAGCTCATTCATGAGTTTATTAGCCAAAGTAAATACTCTTATATTTGACACAATGTTGTCAACAATCCAACCAGGAATGCATTAAGTCAAGGTCTCTATCCTAATGACATCAATTTTTGCCTGGAGGTTTTTTAGGATATAAAAACTTACATTATCCTTCAGCAGGACCAGCCCCTTTTTATTCACCACTAGTAGCAAAAATATTTGAATATTTTAATACACCAGTTCCAAATTAAAGTAATTGTTCTAATGCCATGATGGTCTGAAAGAATACTAGCATTGAAGATATTCATCCAAATGTTTTATCTCAGAATTTGGTTTGGTTTGGTTTGATTTAATGGCATATCAACTCCTAATGGGTTATTTAATGCTGAAATTTGATTCATTTGTAAATGTTTGATTATAATCATAACTATATTTTCAATGTTACATTAGACTTTTTTTCAAATTACACTTATTTGTCTATAATCATTTGTTTGCACACCGTATTTTTATCTGATACAAATAATTTACACATAGTTGTGTGGTCTTAACCCTTTTTATTTAATACTCATAATTTATGCACAATAATATCGTTTAAAGTAACTATTCCTTTTTAATAATAATTATTTATTAGCACACAGTTATATATCTGTAAATTGGTTTAGTTTGGTTTGGTTTAATGGCATATCAACCATTGTTGGTTATTTTATGCTAAATCCTGTGTAGAAGTTATGCCCCTGATACAACACAAAGTATCTTATTGCTTCTACTATATCAAGGAGGCGGTAATATCTACATCTTGTTTTTACATAAATATTAAATATACGATTTTAAACATATTTTGTAGATACACACAGTTAAATGATCAAACAGTTCTATTTCTTACAATCCAATTTAGCATAAGCCATTTGTTTGCACTCATTTTAAATGTCAAACAGTTCTATTTGACCTATATATAGGACCCTATCAGATGCAACCACTCCAAGCCTACATGAAACTGAGAGCAATGACAATGAAGAGGTAATCCAGATTCACCAAAGCTCCAAGATTGGAGCCTCACCATCAGATGGTTTAGTGTCATAAACAGGACATTCATTAGGAGGGAAGTCTTGTAGAAATTTGAACTTTGCATATCAGTCTTTCTAAAATGCTTTATGATGCAACTAAAATAAATAATACATTAAGCTTTTGAAACTAAGCAGCTGGTATTTGTGCCACTAAACAGAGGCAGCTGAAATTTCACCCATGGATTTGTTACACCTATATCACTATAACCAATAAAATCTTGCAATGGTATTTTTTTATCCATAATTCTATTATTTTTTGATATATTCTAAATTGTCTATAGAATGTGGCACCCAGTCATTTAACAGCCTAAAAATTGGTTAAGTAACCTTTTATGTCTTTACCTATTTTTCAAGTTAGGGGGATAGAAGGAAAGGCCTATGGCCATAGGATGCTCCTCAGGATTTGAGGAGTTAAACTTAATAGATATGTTTTAAATTTTGTACAGAATAGTTTCTATTAGGTAAACAATGTGTACCTTGCTTCTAAGGAATACATGTAACTGTACTGTCCAATGATATAATTGGGTTACCTCTGTCTATTATGATTTCCATAGAAATAGATAAGAGGCATTACTTTCAGAGCACTCTTCATGATTCATGTTGAGAATTCAGACAAAACAAGAAAGCTCAGAGTAGGTATAAGCAAATAAAAAAAGAAACAAAGAATTTATGAAATACTAACAATGCCTCATCTGAAAGCCATAAATAAGGCTAAAATATTAAGTTTTTCTGACTGCTTTTGTCCTGAATTAGGTCTCTTACAAATCTCTCAGTAACTTTTTCATTTAGTTAAATATATGAGCCTATTTTAAGTTTCAAAGGTTTTTTTTTGTTTTTGGAAAAAAAAGCCTTTATACAGCTGAAGGTTTTTAGAAAGGTCATACAAATAATATGAGATAAGTCAATGACTGACCCGATAAGCTATGAAAATCTATAAAAAGAATCAGTCATTTAAGAAATGGTCCAAAAGAACACAAACTTCCATTCATTGCTCCAAAGATAAAAGAATATTAAATCAAAAAACAAAAAACAAACACACATGCAGACTCTCACAGAGGCCATGGAGTAGAAAGAAAATAAAGATATCAAATGAACAGGCTAATATTGCTATGTCTATTTTCAGATATGTGTAGCAATTTCAAAACAAAGATGTCCATCTTTTTTGTGGTTTTGTCTTTTATTGAAGACAATGCAAAAAATAAAGGAAGATATGCACTCTACTACACAAAAGATTTACCATATTATGAATGATTGATTTTATTTTAATGGCATGTCAACCCATCTCAGGTTATCTTATGCCTAGAGATTATTGAATCACATTTCTTGTACATTCACATTTATATTTTTTGTTTTTTAAGAGATCTTTTTTTGCATATGCTCCTATCAAATAGGAATAGTTTTTGAAAAGATCAGTTTGACTCATAGATGGGACCCAAACAGGTCCTACCACTCTGGGTCAGAGTGGACCAAGTAGTAATGGCAATAAAGGTGTTCTCTACAACACTCTCCCTATCTCCAGAACTGGATCCTCCCAATCAGATACAAATTAATATCATAGCCAGGACACCTTCTTTTTTTTTTAGGGGTAGGGGTCTCTTAATGTTGCTCTTTGTAAATTATTACATTTATTTTTCCAACTGGCATAGAAAATGAAAGTTTTGAATAGCTAAATACTGGCTGGCAGTCATAGATATATTTGACATTATAGTCCTTTTGGCTAAATTGTGATTGAAAAGTAAAAGTGTTTTGGGAAGCACAGGAAGTATTACAAATATAGGTAGGTAGGTATTTACTCAACCCCTCCATTATAAAATAAAAAAACAAAATTCAAACTATTCTGCGGACCTTCTTTATTACAAAATATTTACTTTTCTCTCATTGGTTCTACAACAATCCTTTCCACACACACACACACACACACACACACACACACCTTGGTGGCTGAGAGGTCTGAAACTTAGTCTAACGTAAAGTTGGACGGGTTTCGATCCTGGGTTTGAGCGTCCTGCGTGTCTAGCCACACTGAAGAGTTCTGATAGAACGAAACAGTCTGTCTGTGGATGATAATATATATATATATATATATATATATATATATATATATATATATATATATATATATATTATATCTTTCTTAATTTATTCAATTTATTTTTGTAATAGACATGCTTGCAATGTAACTCATAATATGATGGATTTATCAAATAAATCTGTCCAAATTTTCATTTAAGCCAATCCTTGCAATTTGTGTAACACAGTAGACCCTGGTGGCAATAATTTACTAAGCTCGGCTTAGTTTGTCGAAAAGCTTTAAGTATAGAGGAATACAACGAGAATTAAACTAACAATAGTAAACTCATCTAGCTCATTAACCACTACCCTATGATAAGTAACCCAGTAGAAACTGATGGCAAGAAAAATGAAACAATAATCATTGCTGTGGCAATGGGGTTTAGAATACATTGATTGCATCCCCTAAATAGAGAATCCTGGATATGATACTAAACTGTTTCTGAAAGTAAGGCTCAAGTTTTATATTTACCCAACCTCTCTCTCACAGGAAGGATAAGACATAAGTTCAATCTTTAGGTAGAGTAAAGCTGGTGTGAATTCAGTTTTCTTTCTCCAAGATTGGTTGTTATACCAAAGCTAAAAAAAACATTTAAAAACATGAATCTTGTGTTGCATCCTGCTCACATGGAGAGGTTGGGTAATACATACTCTTGGAAAAATAGCAGCATACATATCCAAACAAGAAATATCTCAAAGTGATCAATGATTCATCTTTAACCAAACTTTGATAAAATAATGCTATTGATACTACTATTACTATTACTGATGAAAATGATAGCATTGATAATTCTCTCTATAGAATTTCTATCATAAGAGCCCAATGCAAAGTAGAGAGAGGAACAATTCTATAAAGTAATAATAATAATGATAACAGTTATCAAAATAATTTTAGGTCAGTGGCCAATAAGCTTGAGAAGTTTCTGAATGGCATGCAGAGCTAGCCAAGGAAACCAAGGTGAGCAGATCATCTGACCAACAGAGGTCAAAGGTCAGAGGTGAAATGAAAAACAAGAAGAGCAAAATTTTTTTTTTTATTATCTATGGTTTAAATAAAACAGAAAGTAGCACTGAACAATGGAACATTTGTTTATAAGAAAAAGAAAGAAAAAAGAATCCAGTTTCAGCTGTCGGACAAAACAGGAAAGAGCAACCTTTAGTTTCAGGACTTATTGTCTTAAATTCTATGAGAGACAGAATATATAGACAGTTCCTTCAAGTGAGTATTTCTGACATACATAAACTTATATCAACTAAAAGTATTCATATCTTTTATAAGTCTTAAACTTGTTCATCACAAAAGATAAACTAAGATAATAATAAGGACACTATTGTATAGGAACAAATATTACTGGCATCTGGTTTTGGTATAGAGAGCAATTTGTCAAAACTAACAATGGGTATAACAGCATCATTATTAAGGATCAAAGATACACACACACACACACACACACACATACATATATATGCATGTATGTGAGGGTGCATTTACCAAGCTCTGCGCTCAAGTAGGATATGACACAAGATTTTAAAATTTAATATTCCCTTAAAAATAAACATAAATCTAAAAAAAACCCAGATGTATGAATATATTGATGAAAATTTAGATTTTTGTTGTAAATATTTAATTACATTTCCTTAAATAACTGATGGTGTAAAAGCATTACTTTTCAATGAATAACTTCAGAGAAAATGTCAGAAAAAAGGGGTGTCCTGGTATGACACCATTCTGGATCTGAGGCTCCATTATAAGACATGTAGAGAGTGTGGCATACAATTTCATTACTCCCAGGTTTACTCTGACATGATGTAATAGAACTTGTTTGGGTCCCATCAATGGGTTTGAAAATTATTAATATTAAACAGGAATACTTGATTCAATATAACAGCAAAATATTTGTATCAAGGATAGTTACTTGAAGCTATAATTCGTTATTAAGAATTATTATTAATTACTCAAAACCATATAACTATTTGCAAAAAATGATTATTATTAAATAGAAATAACTTTAAACAATACAATTTAATATGAATTATTTGTATTAGGTAGGAATACTTAAAACCACACAAGTGTGAGAAAATTATTTGCATTAGACAGAAATATTTGATATCATGTAATTGTACAAAAAAAAACAACTGCAAAAAATGTGTAAATATAAACATACAATAAACATGATTGCATTTCACATCACACTAATACCCTCGGGAAAGGTATGAATCCAATTATTCTCCCTCCAGCTATGGGTAAATAGTAGGGCAGACTAGGTTCTTCAGCCTTGGTGAGGCAACTAGTCTAGGAGAAGGAAAACTCTGAATTTAAACCTCTTAAACTCTGCTTTAAAAAATGACCTTGTGTCATATCTTGCCCAAGCGGAAGGGTTGGTAAATACGATAAACATGATTCATTAACCTCTAGACATAAAATAACCTATACGGATTAACATGCCATTAAAATTGATCAGTGTTTCAGTAAAACCTTCCAAGAGATGCAATCTTTTGTTCAATGTTTCTTTTAAGTCTTATGGAATCGATTGGTCAAATTGTTATGGTAACAAGAAAAGTAAAATAAAGTCCAAACAACATTTGGAACAATAATGTCTCTTCTTAAAAATTTGTTTGGATTGATCAATTTGGACATGTCAACCCATCTAGGAAAATTTCATGTCTTGTGGTCAGTAAATCACATTCATTGTATATCCATATTTACGTTTTTTGTATAGTAGTTTCTTAAGAGTTTTTTTTTTGTACATAAACCAACTGAATATGAATAATTTTTAAACAGATTTATTTGACCTATTGATGTGACTTTAACAGGTATTAACACTTCCAGTCAGAGTGAACCTTAGAGTAAGGGTGATGAATGGGTACTCTACACTGTCCAGAACTAGAGCCTCACCAGAAGATGCAATTTAGTGTCATAACCCAGGACACTTAGAAGGTTAAAAAGATAACTTTATATATGCTGGCAGTTACATGAGCAATACTAATGACCTTGCCAACAAAAATAAAATGCCAAATTGAAAAGGCATTGACTACCAAATTAAATGTTAGATTGAAAAAGCAACAGCAGAATTAAACCTAAAGAACAAAATATGGAACAGCAGAAAAAAATTCCTTTAGAATAAAACTAAGAGTTTTTTCTTTAAATTCAAACATGATATCCATGAGGCTCTGTAACTGTAAAAGCTGACAATTTAAGACCACACAGAAGAAGAAATTGGATGACATTGATACTAGAGGTCTATGAAACATTTTGAGGATCAAATTATATGCCATATTAAGAGGTCAGAGACAGGTCACAATAGCTTCCCATGTCAAACATCATTCACAGACAGTTTCTCTACTGATTGGGACATGTCTTGTGGCTCCTCACAACAGGACTAGCAAATCAACCTGTAAAATAAATGCCAACAGGACAGAGAAGGATAAGCTGAAACAGAAATGGGATGATGGCAGATAGTGGAGAGAGATTTCTGACTGGTTATTAGACAGTGGAACAAGAGCACCTTCACTGTGATGCTGGACTGAGTCTGAAAAAATATTTTTGGCATTAAATAACCTATAAAGGGGTTGATATGCTATTAAACAAATAACCCAAACCAACCTTGAGAATATGAAGTTTCAAATTCTACAAGAAATGAAGATATCAAAAGCCATGTTTAAGGATAAATAGAATTAAGTTATTTATAGTGGATAAAGCAAAATCATAAAGTTGGAGTACAGAGCTTAGGTTTAAAATGAAACTTACAATATTATTTTTTTTAAATCATTTTTTATCAAGTGTCAGTTTAAATATTCAGTTTCAATACTTTTGATCACCCTTCCTGTCTGTTTCACAGATTTTAAAAATTAAGTCTATTTACCAGATGGATTTTTTTGCCAATAATATATTTTTGGAATAAATTACCTAATCAGATAAAAAAAAAAAACTTCAACAGTGTAAAAGAAATAAGATTAAATTGGATAATTTCAGAAATAATAGTAAGAAAAAGAATTTAAGAGGGCATTTTGGGAAACATCAAATGTATTTATTTACCTACAAAAAATTACTTAACAGAATTTGATTTGTGTATTAATAGAGTATATGCTCAGCGCAAAGATTCATTATTTTTAAAGGATAATGTGAGAAGATAGCAAAAAGAGGGAGATGCTCAAGGAGGCATTATAAACAAATGATAATTTCTTGCCACATATGGTACTGCATATATTAACTATCAGATGAATTACATAACAGAATTTGATTTGTATATAAATTGTGTATTAATAGTATATATGCTCAGTGTAAAGAGCTATCGATAGGCTATCGATCATATGGAAATCAGACCTGACCAATAAAATGAAACGCAGTTTCTTCCAGGCAGCGGTTGTATAGATACTACTGTATGGATGCACTACTTGGACACTAACTAAACAGCTGGAGAAGAAGCTAGACGGCAATTACACAAGAATGCTGCAAGCAATATTGAACAAGTTCTGGTGGCAACACCCTACAAAGCACCAACTATACGGCCACCTGCCTCCCATCACGAAAACTATCCAAGTTAGATGAATCAGACATGCAGGACACTGCTGGAAAAAAGGGGTGAGCTCATAAGTGATGTACTTCTATGGACCCCCACATATGGCTGGGCAAAAGCAGGACGACCAGCTCAAACATACATTCAGCAGCTATGTGAGGATACGGGATGTAGCCCTGAAGACCTACCAGAGGCGATGAACGATAGGGAGAAGTGGCGAGAGAGGGTCAGGGATATCCGTGCTAGCGGCACGACATGATGATGATAATTAATAGTGTATATGCTCAGTGCAAAGATTTATTATTTTTGAAGGATAATGTGAGAAGATAGCAAAAAGAGGGAGATGCTCCAGGAAGCATTATAAACAAATGATAATTTCCTGCCACATAGTGTACAACATATATTAACTATCAGATGAATTATTTAACAGAATTTGATTTGTATATAGATAGCATATTAAAAGTGTAAATGTTCTGTGCAAAGATTTTTTTTAAGGTTGATATGAGAAGATAGTAAAAAAGAGAGATGCTTAAGGAGGCATAACAAATAAACAAATATCTTGTAGCTGGACATAAAGAAAAGGCAAATCTAATGAATCAGAGATAAAGTTTTAACGTATTGTGGTATATACCCAACTTCCAATCAAGCCAGAATGTGGCACAAGACCATTTTATAGTCGGGACCATGCACGAATTAAGACTTACACACCACAGGTCAAAAATACTTAGTCCAGCCAGCATTTTCCTAATAAGGTGTCTCAGATGCTGATCAGTTAGCTCAACCTTGCAAAGCAGGTAAAGCCAGGGGAACTACCCCCTGAGACAAAATGTTCAACAAACTTCCAACCACCTGGTACAAATGCCAGGTTATCATCCCAAAGGCAAGTGAATTGTGTCTTTATATTGATCCCACTGCTCTGTTGGGTTAGAGGGGGTGTCCTCGTGGTGTAATGGTTAAAGCGATAGACTACGGAATCGTAGTAAGTGAGTTCATACTCCAGTCGCGCTATTACGTTCACTTTCAGGCAAATACCCTTGGGAAAGGTATGAACCCCCTTATCCTCCCAGCTATGGGTTAAATAGTACCACTACTGTTCTTCTAGGAGAATAGTTTTGGCATTAGATAACCTACAAAGGTTGATATGCCATTAAACAAAGAAACCAAACCATCTGTTGGGTTATTAGGTAATCTCTGATAGTCACAAAACCAACACAGCTCTGAAAGAAAGCTGAATAATCTCTAAGAAACTCCTAATACTTAATAAAGAATTAAAAAAAAAAATTTTAATACCACTTCACTTACTGTAAACTTTTCAATGCTGTTTTCACTCCTTCTTAAATTGAAGCATCAATATCAACATGCACAGCTGCTCACAATGAAATAGAAGTTAGAATCCTTCACTTCTTAAATAGAAGCATCAACATCATCATGGACCACAGTTAAATATAAAATGCTAATTAGAATCTTTCACCCCTTCCTAAATAGAAGTAATACTATCATCATGGACAGTTGTTTACTATGAAATGCTAATTAGAATCCTTTACTCTTTCCAAAATAAAAGTTATCAATATTATCATGGACTCAAACACACACACACACACACACACACACACACACACACACACACACATATATATATATATATATATATATATATATATATCATGCATGTTTTTTTAATTTAAAAGTACCTCTATTTTTCTAATTTTTTGTCATATCTGGTGACCTTTCATCTTAGATAGAAAGTACAGTGTAGTGTACCAGAGAACTTTATTTTTTGTTTTTTCCTTGAAATTTTTATTTGAAATTGAGGGTGCATCGTGTACATGACAGTATACTTTTTTAAAAAATTAATTATTCAACAATTGAAAAATTCAATTAGTCACTTTAAGAAGAAAATGGAAAAGTTTTGAACTGTAATTAAAAATTAAAGAATGAAACATTTTTCCAATTAAAAATCTTTTTAAAATTTGATACTTTTAATTACTATTTTTTTTCTAAATAAAAAAATTAAAAATCAATCAAGAAATGAATAAGTAAAAGATTTAATTATAGAATAATTTGAAAATCTTTTACAGCCATTTTATTCATTTATTTATTCATTTGGGGGGGGGTAAATTTTTATTTTCTCTCACTTTTTCTTCAGGTCACCTCCTAACCCACAATTTTCACAAAGAAAGTATTATTACAGAGCAAATGACAATACACAAAACAAAAAGTACAATACTTGTTGGTCAATGTCAGTTAGTACATCCCAATGGAATCTTAGCTTTTCATTGACTGTATTAAATACATGCCCAAGGAAATGGTTATGGTGATAGGAGTTCAAATCCTAAACAAGGCTGTTTACATTTCACATAGCGCAAATACCTTCAGGAAAGACATCAATCTAACTATTCTCCTTCCAGCTATGGATAATTTGTAGGTAAGGCTGGGTTCTTTAACCTTTGTTTAGCAACTGGTCAAGAAGAACAAAATATCAGAATTCAAACCTGTTAAACTCTGTTTAAAAATTGACCTTGTATCATTTCTTGCTTATGCAGTGGAGTTGGATAAATACATATTTAAATACAAGCAAAAGGTAATTTCTTTTATTTTTCTACTTTTACTTGCCTTCTGTCAACTTACTCTTCAATTGACCAAGTTCTGTTTTACTACACATCTTTTCCCCATGAATAAGATTCTTTTTCTTTATTTTCTTTAAAAACCAGCTTCAGTCAATACATGGGAGTTCATGTTAAGCAATTGCATTCACTTTCAGACTAATACCCTTGGAAAAAGAATGAACCCCCTTATCCTCCAAGCAATGGTTTTAATAGTATCATGATTGTCTTTTTACAAGGATGGCTATGGCATTAAATGACCCATGAAGGTTGATAAGCTATTAAACAAAGAAACTGAACTAAATATGTGGAAGTGGTAAAAAAATCCTTGGAACAACCAAGAAGAGATTTCAATCAACTGAATCCAGTTGATGGGACACTCTTCAGCCAGCTGTGGTGTCAGCAGCATGGATCTGGTATGGTGTGTCATGTCACTGGACATACCTTAAACCTCAGGGGGCTGTCCCACCAGGCTTTAACCCTCCTCAGAGTGGTTAGGTTTATCGCCTGGTGCCTGAGGGGCCCTTTTTTAGGGGAATACCAATGGGGGCCGAGGCATTTTTGGAGCCACCAGGCATGTCTGGGCTACAGCCCTGTACCCAGACCCACCTTAAAAAAGGCCTTGTGCCTCACTCGTCCAGATGGTGGGACAGTCGACAAATACCAAGAGGAGAGCCACCTTTCATCTTTTTTTAAAAATTTTTATTCAATCTTTTAAAAAATTTTTGGATGGGTTAAAAAATTTGAGAAACCATATAAAACCAAGTGATCTAAACTGCAGGATGTGTTACATTGCAACAATTAATGCCATGTGCAAAATAGACACATAATGTTCATAACGATAGAACATATAAAGAACATGGGAATCTCAAAATTCGAAAACACATAATGACTTTTTGTTCAGGCACGAAACCTTTTTATTAACTTTGAGTTAAAGGTTTCGACATAAGGAGGAGAGACACGATCTCGCTATGCCGTCTTATTCATTTGGCCCCTATCTCATGCGGCACCCATGGTGCACAAATTTGTCTCGCCTCAGTGAGCCCCAGAAGTTGAACCTCCTCGTTCGACGTCTAGTTTTCAACTCCCTTAACTTTCCTCGAAATTTCCCACAAACCTCCGCGCGCTTCCGGTGTGTGACATCACCCGCACCCTGTCACCCCGTTCCATCATCTCAGGCTATTGTGACATCTCTGAGTAGCACGTGTTAACACCTGCATCAAGTTGCACCTAACTAACCCATGTGCTGAGCCGAAAGGTTCTCAGCCTAACTAAACCCAAAGGCATGAACCAAAATCCCTCGGCTATTACATTACAGATGTACATATTTGACCAACCCATTTGCCACAGCCAGGATGTGACAAATATACAATTTATTTTTAAATTGAACTAAAGCTAATTTTGAATTAATAATTACTTGGTTTCAGATAACTAATAATAATCCTTTGTAAACAGATGTAGTTTCAAGTAATTACTCTTAATACAAGTAATTTACACACAGTTCTATGGTTTCAGATAGCTTATAATAAACCTTTATATGTAGCTTCAAGTAATTATTCTTATTACAAGTAATTTTCACAAAGCTATATGGTTTCAAAATTTCTAATAATCATAATTTTTAATCAGATCTACTTGAACTATAGATGGAAGCCTTACAGATATTACAGTGTCAGATCAGAGTGAACCTAGGAGTAATGGTAACAAAGGGGTAACTCTTCAGAGCTCCAGAACAGGGACCCCACTATCAGATGCAATTTCGTATCATACCTAGGACACCCACATTTTAGGAGGAGACTTATTTCTCTACAGAGTATGCTGTTGGCATATTCTAGACCTTGTTGACAAGGCATTTGTGTACAATTATAGCTGAATTTTATACATTCCATTTTTAAAACAGTCATTTTTTTTCTTGCTGGAAAATTTGGGAGCAACTGGAAATTGGAAAATGAAGTAGGAAAATGGTTAATGAGGTTTTCAATTTTTTTGAAGACATTTAACTTGGTTTACCTATAACCTCCAAGTTGAACACAATTTAGTGTGTAAATTATTAACAACTGTTAGAAGCTAATTTAATCCTTTCAAGAAACATTAAAACTTCTGCTCTTTAAACAGAAAATTGGATAATTGAGGACAAAGAACTTTACAGAAACTTAAAAATCAATAAAATCATTAAGGTTGATTGGTTGGTTGGTTGGTCTTATGGCATGTCATTCCTTGCTGAGTTATTTCATAACAAAGTCAGTTTAACAATTATAATCTCTAATTACTTACAGTACAAAAAAGTAGTTGCAATTTCAATGAGTGAAGAGCAAATTTAGTTTAAAACCATTATATAATACTATTGTTTGGTCCAGCACCAAATGTAACGCTATGGTTTTGGGCAGTGTTAACATTTGTAACGCTATCATTTGGGTACAGGACCAAATGTTACAATATCTTGTCATGGTATCACAGTAACAATATCACAGCCTCTGATACCCAATGCCAGTACCAGCACCAAAGTATATACCATTACACACCACAACATTTGCAATACCAAATGTATTATCCTGGTTACAGTGCAAAATGTGGTACTATAGTTGTCAGGGTATGTTTATTTTGGTCTTATCCTAATAATGGTGCCAAATGTATTTCCAGATAGTTTGTTTATCAATCCTCTCTGTGCCCACTCTGTGTTTCAAAGATCCACAGATAAGGAATAACACAATCTTTCTGATGGCCGGGGTTATCCGTTGGAACAAAGTTACCTGGGTATTGGCAACTCAAAAACAAGAACTCTCTGTCAACAGTTGTAATATAATTGCAGAGGGGTTTTGTTTTGTATATCTTGTCTATCGGTTTAGTTAGGATGAGAACCTTTTGGCTCAGTGCATGGGTTAGTTAGGTGCAAACATGAGCACAGGTGTTCACGCACGCGGGGAGGATGCGTCATTCACAGATGTCAAAATAAAACCCCAGATAGGAATTGTTACCAGGGGGTGTGACTGACGTCATGCACCAGAAGCGTGGGCTGAGGATTTTTGGGATTTGAGAAAAAGCAGTGAATTGAGTTCCTGCCTCCGAACGAGAGAGTCGAGATTCAGAGATGGGCGAGGCCAGACGACTTTGTGTGCTACGGGCGCCGCGCGTTGGTTGGGTTGAGAGCTGACGATGTAAAAGCGGTCAGCATAGAAAGATTGTGTTTCTCTCTCCTCATGTCGAATAACCTTTAACTCAAAGGTAATAAAGTTTCGTACCTGAACCAATTTCATGAATGTCATGTATTTCGGATTCCCTATGTCTATTTCACACATCCATATATCATGGGTACATTACACAATTAACAATCATTTATTGTTCAATGTTCTGACTGCATACAATAGCATGAGAGAGAGAAAATCTGTAAGGGTCTACGAACAAAGACAAAGAGACACCCCACAAGCCCAACCAAACTCTGTGAACACCAATTTCTAACTGACCCAACTGATAACCTTTTCAAAATTCACTAATTTTCATATATCTAAATTCAGGATATCAGTAGAGTGATATCATCTTGCTAAGTTATTGCATCACCTCACTCATGTCCCCAAATGTTTACCGTATTTTTTATTTACTCAATCAGACTTGTGACAAGACATGAATCTATTTTGTTTACATTTGGTCTTCCTGTAGAGAATATCAGTTCTCTGGTTGAAGTGCACTCACTTTAACTTTCCAATTTGACTTGCATTTCTGCTCAAAGATTTTAGCTAACTTAACAGCTAAATGAAAAACTCACGACCTAACCAAACCAGATAATAAAATAATTAACCATTATGGCAACTGGGTCATAATTATCTCAAACACAACTATTTGACCAAAAGTTGTGACCATAAAAGTTACAACTACTCTAGGTCAAAGTGGACAAACAAAATGAGACACTATTTTTTATTTTGTTTTCAGGAATTTTGGTAGCCTATATTTAAAAGAAAGTAAAAATGTCATTCTTAAGTTTTTCTTTTTTATTGATAAGGAAGAAGCAAACCCAAATTACTGTATCCTACCAAAAAAAAAAATAAATAAATAAAAACTGCATTCATTTTTTATAACCTAAACTGACTTTCTTCTTCTTCTTCTTCTTCTTCTTCTTCTTCTTCTTCTTCTTCTTCTTCTTCTTCTTCTTCTTCTGTTTTATGTTTGGTTTCTTACACTCCTCCACTAGGTTATTACCCAAGACCTAGCATGAGGGAAAGAAGTGATAATATATATTCTATATAATTAGGGTTTTTGCAGCCTCTTCTGAGTGATATTTTCAGTCACATTAATAGCACTCTCTTAAAGAGATAAGGAGTTTTACAAAGTGCATTTTTTTTAAATTTTGTATTGGCTGGGACACTGCCAGGTATCTGGTTCATCTGTCCCTTTCTTGATCTTTCTCAGGACTACTACTATTGCCAGCATAGTGGTAGTTTTAAGGTGCAACATTTTTTTCTATTTATATTTCCAGGTCATAGAATTTATTATTATTGTTATCTAGTCATTTTAAAATCTATTAATTTTAAAAACCTGAGCAATATCAAGTGTAAGATATTGCATGATCTTCCGATCTCCAGGACCCTTCTGAGTATTCTAGCTGATCTCAGCAGTGCTGTAGTCTGAGTAGTCTCAGTTCTTCAAGTTTCCAGTTGGTCAAGTTTCTTTTCCAGATTCTATAGGAGTGTTCCAAGGACTCTAACTATAAATAGTATCACAGTCACTTTTATGTTCCATAATTTTTTCAGCTCTCTGGCAAGGTCTAGGTATTTATCAAGTTTTTCACTTTACTTTAGTTTTACTCTATGATCTGATAATTATTTCACTCCTTGTAAATTTTTTACACCAACAAATATGAGTGTTCACTGAAGTCTGAGAGACAAACAAGTCTCTTCAGGTCTCCAAACATCTTCTGAGTATTCTAGCTGATCTTAACAATGCTGTTGTCTCAATGGTCTTGATTCTTTTTTTACACTAGCTGATATTTGTGTTCACTGATGTCTGAGAGACAAACAAGTCTCTTCAGGTCTCCAAACATCTTCTGAGTATTCTAGCTGATCTTAACAATGCTGTTGTCTCAATGGTCTTGATTCTTTTTTTACACTAGCTGATATTTGTGTTCACTGATGTCTGAGAGACAAACAAGTCTCTTCAGGTCTCCAAACATCTTCTGAGTATTCTAGCTGATCTTAACAATGCTGTTGTCTCAATGGTCTTGATTCTTTTTTTACACCAGCTGATATTTGTGTTCACTGATGTCTGAGAGACAAACAAGTCTCTTCAGGTCTCCAAACATCTTCTGAGTATTCTAGCTGATCTTAACAATGCTGTTGTCTAGATGGTCTTGATTCTTCCCATGATTTCAAATTCCTCCAGTTTTTCCCTAGTCTTCGGGGACTGTTCCAAGCACACCAACTACAATTGATATCATCATCATTATCCTCATGTTACACAACTTTTTTAATTCTCAATTCATGGTATGTCAACCCACCTGGGATTATTTTATGCCAATAGGTTAGGGAATTGTGCACATTGTACATTTACATTTTTTTTGTTTAGTTTCTAAAGCTTTTTGTACATGGTTATGTGAAATCAAGTACTCTTATCCAATACAAATAACTTGTAAACAGATCTATTTAAGCCATCAATAGGACCTTAACAATTACTACAACACCAGGTAAGAGTGAACCTAGGAGTAATCATAATGAAGAGGAATACCACAGACCCAGGAGCTCTAGAACTGTAGCCTCACCACCCAATTGAGTTACCTCAGTCATTTCATCTTCAGTTCACAGTGATGCATCACTTGAAGCAGACGTGTTTTTTCCAACACATGAAAATGATCAGTTCAAAAATTAGACTTGAAATTTTTGGTAAAACTGAAGAAAATGGCTACAGAATCTTTTCTAATTGAAGTTAATTGGGAAGAACACCACATCATGTGTACACGTGTCTGAGTGGCAGAAGAAATTTTGTGAAGGTCAAGTAGATATTGAAGATGATGGATATTATGGATGGCCATCAAGAATGTGCAAAAAAAAATCCAACAAATACTTCAAAATGATCAGTAACTAAGCATTAGAATGATTATGGAAATGATCTCCATCAGTGGGGGGAAAAAAAAAAAGAGAAATACATAACAAATTTTGCATGAAAATCTGAATATCCATTATGATCATCATCTCGAGGGACTACTTATACTTGTGGTATAATGGTTAACATCTTAGGAAATGGACTTGGCAACCCAAGTTCAAATTCTTGACAAGGCTCATTGAATTTCTCATAGTGCTTTAGGAAAGGTATTTATTGTGATGCTGACAAAAGAAAGATACAGGGAAAACAAAAGGGTTAATAGAAAAACATATATTCAAGTAACAGAAACAAGATACAAGTGAACCTAATTAAACAGTAGTTAGTTGATAGGAAACTGAGAGTCCATTGGGGTAGTGACTATCTATCCACTATGCAGATGGTATCACACGTGATTGTATCATGCTGATTGGTGAACTCCATCTGATGCTCTCGTTGACGTGTATTTATGGAGGAGGGTGAGTCCATTATGTAGGGGGTACAACAGTATTAATCTAATTATTCACTCTCTATCTATGGGTAAATAGTAGGGCAGATTGGACTCTTTAAGCTTGATATGGCAACTGATATAGAAGGAAAACTCTGAATTCAAACCAGTTGTACTCAGTTGGTGAATGTATACTAAATGTTTTGTTGATAGATAGATTAATTTGTTGATTTTAAAAGCATATCAACTTGCCTGGGGTTATTTTATGCAGAGAGGTTAGAGTATTGTATACATTGATATATATACTTTTTGGGTATTTTCCTAATTTTTTTCACACCTTTTTATAAGATATCAAGTATTCCTATCAAATACAAATAATTTACAAATAGATCTATTAAGCCAATTGATGAGATACTAACAGATACTACCACTCTGAGTGATTAAAAAAGATGTTAATACCCTTATGGGAGAACTTTTATAAAATGATTTAAAATATATTTCATATGTCCACCACCCCTGTCAACACATACTTGGAATCTCCCACAGGAAATTAAAAAAATACGCCTGATATTATAGAGACCACTTGGGGAAGATTCCAAAAATGGGTTAACAGGGATGGTGAACAGGTGGAGATTTTAAAATCGTAATAATATACAAGAACTCTCATAGATATCTTAACATAGTTTTTAAACACTTTATTTCAAATTATACTTTAATTGTTAGAATATAACCAATTAACTACGGCATGAAGATTAATATCTTTATTATATGTACATTTATTATAACTTTATAGAAGTCTTATAGAGCCTGACTAAGTTAATGAAAACAGTTCAAATAGATAACAGATATAAATTGGTAAACAATCATTTTGACTGATTGATTGACTGACTTAAGTGGCATATTAACTTCATTTTATGCCTATATATAAGAGGAAATGTATTTATTATAGGTTCATAGGTTCATTTTTTCTGTCATAGTTTCTCAAGAGGTTATTTTTTTTTGCACACAGTTCAATCAAATAGGAATAATTTCTAAACAGATCAATCCATAGCAGGAACCCTGATAGGTACTGCTATTCCAGGATAGAATGGACCTGGCAGTAATGTCAATAAAGATGATACTCTAGATTCCTAAGATTTTCAGAAACAGAGCCTTACCTTCAGATTCAGATTAGTATGATACCCAAGATATTCCCCTTTTAGAAGGGTCTTATCCCTCAGCAGAAGATAAAGTCAGTGTTTATTAGACCCTATTACCAGAGTGAATATTGGTTCCAGCAACGCACATAAGCATTCTTTTTTATATATAAAAATAATATTTGAAGTAATAGTGTCAAGATTTTTAACTTCTTTTTCTTTATGAGAAACTAAAAAAACTTTGTATTTCAATCAAACCTTCAACAAGTAAGGGGATGACATACATTTGATATAAATTCATGAAACATGAGAATTAAATTGGATCTCTTCCCTAATTTAAGAAAAAAAATATTCCTTAGAGATCACTTCAAAGATTTTCTTTTTCTGACATTAGTTCAGAATTAGATGGCACTTGCAAGTTTACTCAAATTACATGTGAAATTATTTTATGATAAAATTTAAAAAAAACACACACACACACACACACATATATATATATATATATATATATATATATATATATATATATATATATATAAATATATATATATATATATATATCGCATTTAAAGACATTTTATATCATTTGAGATGTACAGTGTTTCAGAAAAATTGATATCATTTTGAAATCTAATAAGTTGTACAACTCTTATTCAAATGAGTTTAAAGCATGTAAACTCAAAATTAATTTCCAATGAATGAAACTTCTATACTTGAAAAAAAAAAAAACATCGAAAATAAAACAGAACTTTAATTTATTTCTACAAACACGATTAAGACTTGAGATCATCTGAATAAGAGTTGGTCAAGTTATTAGATTATGACATGATATCAATTTTTTTTTAAACTATATATATATATATATATATATATATAAGTAAATAAGTAAGTTGGCCAACCATAGTCAAGGGTGACTCGAAGGCTACTTTTTCAATAGCTACTACACTGAGGTGTAGGGAGGGCACTACTTATTTCTCTGGACTGCTCCACTTACTCTTGATCTGTACATTATAATGTTAAGTGCTTAGCAAGGAGGCATCAAATACTATTTTTTAAAATCTTTAGTATGACTTAACCAAGGATTAAACCCAGGTATCTCAGACCATTGATGGAGACTCTAACCATTAAGCCAATGGGCCAGTTATATGTATATATCCTAAAAGGAGTATATACTTGTAGTGTGGGCTTGGGGAATTGTAAAAAAGTAAGTAAAGTTGGCAACTTTAGTCAAGAGTGACCTGAGGGCTCCCTTTTCGATAGCTACTACACCAAGGTGTAGGGGAGGGCGCTACTCCTTTCCCTGGATTGCTCCACTTTAGCCTTGATCCCTACCTTATACTGCTGAATATTAAGCAAGTAGGCATCAACTACCATTTTTTGAGTCTTTGGCATGACTTGACCAGGGATTGAACTCCAGTCTCCTGGGCCATAAGCAAACTCTCTAACCATTATGCCAATGTCCGATGTAGCACAAGGCTGAATGAATGTGGCACCCAATGAGACTCAAAACTGCTCTTTCAGGTTTGCTAGTCAAGCTTGTTAACCAGTACAGTACCCAAGGCACCCTGGGAATTGTAGATTGGACCTGGAAGAAAAATACAACTTAATAATAATGCTAGAATTGGGAGTGAGATGCCACTATGATGGTAAATATTTACTTTGCAATCTGGCACTGGATTGAGCCATGTGACACATGATGCCAACCACATTATACTCATATGAAGCAAAAAGAGTATAGAAGAAAAGTACATTTTTTTGGTTGAAAAAGTCAGATATATGGAATACCAGCACATCTGATATGGAGGGAGACAAACAATTTTCCAGGGATGCTGTGTGAGGTTCTCTTTTTCCCTCTTCACCTTGGTGATTAGCTGCATAAAGTCACCCTTTTCCACTGATATATATAGTATCAACTATAACTAAGTATAAACCTAACAATTTTTATATCAAGAAAAAATTATGAATAAAATTGCATACCTTTGTTACAAAAAAATAAGATTTCATAAATATATAAGAAGTATTCTTATTTTTGGACTAGTACATGTTATATTTTTGGCAACAGAGTTCATTGCTGTAGACTTTGGTCCTAAATAATATCTAACAATATCTTGTAAGATTTTACAATATTTTATTTGGGATACATAAAATCCCGTATTTTTGTTTTTGAAAAAAAAAATGGCTTTTAATAAAAAAAATTGTTCAGAATGTACAAATTCATAGTCAATCATACATATATATATATATATATATACACACACACACACACACACACACACACACACACACACACACACACACACAGTATGAAGGAGAGACAGTACAAAAAAATCACTTTCTTGTTTCTTTGAACTTTAACTTTTGAAAAATAGGTTGAAATGTAAGAGGACCAACTTAATACAACAAAAATTAAAAAGATTTTGTAATTAAGTATGGAAAGGTCAATCCATTGAATTTATCAGAAGCAATGGATAAAGTGATTAGGCACTCATTCAAGATTCCCACCCCACATACGTATGAGTGTCGGCTGAAAAATTTATAGGCTTACCAAGATACTCTCATGGTATATGACCAAATGAGGTTTATCTTTCAACATAGACCTCCTTGCAGTTCACACACTTCTTCCATCGGTGTTGCTGTGCTTGGATCCCACTGATAAAAGAGTCATTAAAAGCAGATATATGGTTAACTTATGAATATTTTAGCCCACCCTCATTAATACATATATTTATTTACTAACCCCCTCCAATTGGGAAGGATGAAACACAAGGTCAATTTTTAAGTGGAGTTTTCCTTCTCCAAGACTGGTTGACATACTGAGGTTAAAAAGCCCAGTCTTCCTTACTATCTACCTTTAGCTGGAGGGAGAATTGTGGGATATATACCTTTCCAAAGGCTATTAGCACTATGTGAAATGTAAACAGCCTTGCTGATGATTTGAACTCAGGTCACTATTTCTATTTCCTACAACATCAACCATAACACCACAAATGCTTCCTGCATATATATATATATATATATATATATATATATGTGTGTGTGTGTGTGTGTGTGTGTGTGTGTGTGTGTGTGTGTGTGTGTGTGTGTAAGACTACTGTAATAATGTACTGGTTACCAAGTAAAATATATGTAGAAGAACTTTGTTTGAAAAAATTTTTTTTTATTTTGCTGAGAGACCCTCAGAGTCAGAAACACACTTTCAGAATTTATTTATTTAGTTCCATCCAATTACTTCAGTTGAATTTATTGGATAGAACTAAATGGAGAAATACTTGAATAATCAATAAATCTTGATAAGATATGTTAGGCAAGAATTCATGTAATGGTATCAATTACATATCACAGCACATCAGTCAACCAAAGCAGCAACATGAGAAGAGATTGGGTGTGTAAAGTATCAAAAGTACTCAGGGTGACCATTTTTGTTAACAACTAAAATCCTTAATGATGATGTGCTCAAAAATGTAATTCTCTCATCTAGAGATTCTCTTAAGCTATTAGCATATTGAGATGTGTAAATCTTCTATTTTCAAAGATAAAAAAAAACATGAATTTTTAAACACATTATGCATGTGTGTGTATGGACAACAATTTTTCAAGTAAACAAGTTTTATTAAAGATGACTCATTAGGAAAGTTTTAGTAAAATTTTATCGAACATTTTTTGTTGATGTTCAAAGAAATATGAATAAGGACTGAGAAAATATAAGAAAATGTATAAGGAATAAGGGAGTGTAAAGACAAATATAAGGACTAAGAAAGTGTAAGGAGATATAAAAAGATTAAGAGAGTGAAAGAACATGCATAAGGACTTAAAGAGTGTAAGGAAATACAGAAGAACTGAGAGAGAGTAAGGATATGCATAAGGACTTAAAGAGTGTAAGGAAATATAGAAGGATTAAGAGAGAGTAAGGACATACATAAAGACTTAAAGAGTGTAAGGACATATATGAACACTAAGGAAATGTAAGGAGATATATAAGGATTAAGAGAGTGTAAGGAAATATAGGACTAAGAGAGTGTATGGACAGGCATAAGGACTAAAAGAGTGTAAGGACATGCATAAAGACTAAAAGAGTGTAAGGAAATACAGAAGGACTAAAAGAGTATAAGAACATGCATAAGGACTAAAAGAGTGCAAGGAAATATAGAAGGACAAAAAGAGTGTAAGGACATGCATAAGGACTAAAAGAGTGTAAGGACATGCATAAGGACTAAAAGAGTGTAAGGAAATACAGAAGGACTAAAAGAGTGTAAGGACATGCATAAGGACTAAAAGAGTGTAAGGACATGCATAAGGACTAAAAGAGTGTATGGACATGCATAAGGACTAAAAGAGTGTAAGGAAATACAGAAGGACTAAAAGAGTGTAAGGACATGCATAAGGACTAAAAGAGTGTAAGGACATGCATAAGGACTAAAAGAGTGTAAGGACATGCATAAGGACTAAAAGAGTGTATGGACATGCATAAGGACTAAGAGAGTGTATGGACATGCATAAGGACTAAGAGAGTGTATGAACATATATGAAGACTAAGGAAATGTAAGGAGATATACAAGGACTCAACAAGTGTAAAGCCATATATGAAGACGAAGGGAATTTAAGGAAATATACAAGGACAAAGAGAGTGTAAGGACATATATAAGGAGTAGGGAATGAAAAACAAATTCAGTATAGACTTTTCCAATATGTCAAGATACTTTTAACCATTCTCTGGCTATTGATAAGAAAAGAAACTTGACATTTTTTGACAACAAGCTGTTAAACTATCTCGGTCACATATATATGGTGTGTTTGTACATATGAGGATCATTAAATAAGTTTCCAGACATTTTTCGTATGGCACTTTTATTGATAGTGTTCACATGAAACTCTAGTCCACTTCAAAGTAATCTCCTCTGGCTGCAATGCCCTTGTTGTACTGTTCCAACCACTTCTGGAAGGCCTCATGAAAGTCCTCTTGTGTGAGCGTGTCAATGACCTTTGTCATACCCTCTTTTATCTCCTCAATTGTCTCATAATAACAGCCTCTGACCTTAGGGAATAACCAAAAGTCACAGGGAGCAAGTTCTGGACTATAGGGAGGCTGAGGAACTGTCTTGATGCCCATCATCTTGGTCAAATAGTCTGTGACAAGGATGGAGTTGTTGACTGGTGCATTGTCCTGCTGGAAATGCTACTGACTTGATTTGAAGAGTGCTGGCCTCTTCCCTTGGAATCTCTTCCTGAACTCCCTTAAAACCTCAACATAGTAACCCTAACCCTAACACTTTGGCCAATCAACTCTGGTGTATTGACTTCCTTACTCCTCCCACACCTCTTATCATCCCTCATAGACTCCCTGCCTTCCTTGAATCTCTTATGCCACTCAAAAACTGATGCTCAATTCATGCAAGATGTTCCAAAAGCAGTCTGAAGCATTCCATACGTTTCTGTGGCATTTTTCCAAGGTTAAAACAGAATTTTATTGTATATCGTTCTTCTAAAGTGTCCTCACATCCAGATTGCATTTTTGAAATTCACCAGCTGTGACAATTAGGCTTTATTGGGTGTATTCCAATTGCTGCTGTAGCTGTTCATTTGAAACTGAAATCATAAAAATTGATCAGTCGTCTCATAAGATGGATAGCAATAATATAGTGAATTTTCAAGAGTCTATGACAATTTTAAATGCTTGTACAAAAAAGTCAGGAAACTTATTGAAGGCACCACATACAAAGAAAAATGTTTTAATATGAAAATAATGAATTAAACTTTAAACATTGTTGGTTGTAGAATTCATAAAAAAGCTTTATAAGTAAATTACATATATATATATATATATATATATATTAGTATTAATAATATACTCTTCTATATCTATGAATAAACAGTGCTCAATATCTGTGATAGAGTATATATATATCTAAATAAGGATAGTGTAGAAACAGAGTCAACAGCATTTGGTAACTACCAATTTCTCACTTTTGCGATCATTGGACTAAGTGCACTTTGTCTGATGATCACATAGGCAAGAAACTGACAAATACCAAGTCCTGTTAACTCTGTGTCTATGTGATCCTAACTAATATATATATATATATATATATATATAAAGAGAGACTACATACATCATAAGTTTTAAGAAAGGACCTTTTTTCAGTTGCATCACAAAACAAAACCAAGCAATAGAAAGAAATAAACCTAAGGTTTTATCATCAGCTTACCATTAGATTTCTTCCTCTCTATTGCTTTTCTCACAGAGTTCTCTGATGAGACACAATCAAAAAAAGTCCTTTTTTAGAACTTATGATGTATGCTCTACTTCAAGCTATTCTAAAATTTTGTATGTGCCAAAGAACATTTATATATATACATATATATATAGTGTTGCTTATAAATAAGTACACCCTTAAGAATTTTCAAGTGAGTGTCAAACAAGCCAAAACTTTGTGTATTAAAACATATTTTACAGATTTTCACATGTTTGTGTCTACACACACAAACAGATACAAAATTTTAAACACAATGTAATAAAAATTTTCCTAAATTAATATAATCATGCTCTCCTTGGCTAACTGCCAGCACAGCTAATTTTCATTTAATTCCAGATTATATATATATATATATATATACCAGCTGTTCATTTCATGTAATGGGGTAGAACAAGAGTTTATCTTTCCTCCTTAAAGTGCTGTAATTCAGTCCCTTTCTGCCTTTATATGAATTTATCAGTACTAGCAAGAGTAAAGTTACTGTTCGTCACATGAGAAGAGAGTCTGCATCAGACAAATTGTTCCTCTTTCAAATATTCAAATATCTAAAAGAAAATGTTTCTTGCTTGATATTTATAAAACAACTTTTCATCCATTGTAAAGGTCAAAATGAAAAGAGATGAATACAAGATCATGTTGTATCAATCTTCCTAGTGGAGAGTGTTTTTCAACCTTGAAAATCAGCATTTAAAATCTTGATTTTTGCCTGGGCTGATAACTGGCAGGGTTGGCATGTATAGAAGGAGGTTTCTAATCTTAACTCTTAGTTTGGCAAAAATTTGAATAGGCTGAAAAATAATGAAGATTGTGTAGCTCTAATCTTTTAAGTAATGTGGGCCTACTTGTGTATCTACCTTGAAATCAACATACTGGCTATTATCAGGGTTTGAACTCTGACTGTTGGCACAGAGAACAAATATAAAAGCAGGTTATAGATAGAGAGTATATTTTATCAAGCTAATCTTATTGATTGATTTTAATAGCATGTCAACCTGTCTAGGGTTATTCCATGCTTAGAGAGTTGTATTCAATTTATATTCAGATTTACATTTTTTGTACAGCTGTTTCTTAAGAGGTTTTTTGTACATAGTCCGATTGAATACAAATAAATTTTAAGTTGACCTGTTTTACCCCTAGCTGCAAACCTAAAAGATACTACCACTCCAGATCAGAGACGACCTGAGTGTAATTGTAATGAAAGGGTACTCCACACTTCCCAGGTTTACTGAAGTAAGTAAAGTTGGCGACTGTAGTCGAGGGTGACCAGAAGGCTCTCTTTTCAATAGCTACTACACCAAGGTTTAAGCGGAGGGCACTACTCCTTCCCTTGAATTGCTCCCCTTTACCCTTGATACATGCCTTATAATGCTGAGTGTTAAGCAAGGAGGTATCAAGTACCATTTTTTAAGTCTTTGGTATGACTCAACCTGGTATTGAACCCCGGTCTCCCGGGCCATTGGCAAACACCCTGCCTCCTAGGCAATGAACCGGTTACATATAATATATATGTATAAAGAGGATTCGGCATTAAATAACCCACAATGGTTGATATGTAATAATACCCAACCAACCCAAATCATATATATATATATATATATATATATATATAAAGGATTTGGTATTAATAAACTACAATGATTGATATGCCATAAAACACAACCAAACCAAATCATATTTATTTAATATATATGTATAAAAAGGATTTGGCATTAAATAACCTACAATGGTTGATGTGCCATAAAACCAAACCAAACCAAACCAAACTAAACTCTAGATCATCAAAGTTAAGCAGCAATGAGCCTATAGATACTTAGATGGGTGG
Source organism: Sepioteuthis lessoniana (assembly GCA_963585895.1). Taxonomy (NCBI): domain Eukaryota; kingdom Metazoa; phylum Mollusca; class Cephalopoda; order Myopsida; family Loliginidae; genus Sepioteuthis; species Sepioteuthis lessoniana. Next base: position 51,983,520 of record OY757932.1, on the reverse strand, counting down.
CCAATTAAACAAGAGCAAGTACTGTAAACAATCTGAGGCCCGTGTGCCATATTGAAGCAAAGCTTGGTAAGTACTATGTTAAGTAAGGATGAGCCTGATCCCAATTTAGATGGGTGCCCATTTAGGAACAGCAAATACTGTAAGCAACTAGAGGCCTGTGTGCCATATCTAAGCAAAACTTGCTAAATAATAAAATTTGAAAAACTGGATATCACCTGGGCTTGGACACTGACAATAGAGATAAAAATCTCAGCTACCAGACAGAACCAAAATATATTTTCTTTTGAATGTCAAAGATTATCTAGATTCCTAATAATAGATTCAACTTATTCTTTGGGGGCTTTTTATTTTTCAATTTTTCTTTTCTATTCTTTCACAAAACCTGGAATCATTCTGGATATTTTAAGAATTTTATTTGGGCTCTTTTAAGAAAATTTACTCTCAATTATTTTCCAATAAATCTTCAACAAACTTTATCAATTGAAATTGTTAATTGATGGAGTTAGTGACTGCAGTCAGTTTGCCTCAGTTTTGTTTCAAAAGTAATGAGAAGAGACAGATTGTATTGAAATGTATTGATTTGGTTGGGTGTATTTAAAATAAAATGTAAAACCTCTCTTTTAAATGAAGTTTTAAAAATGTATCAACTTTGACAGACATTAAATTGGCAAAAGGAATTTTAGTGACCATAAAAAAATCTTTATACTTTCAAGATTTTAGTTTTCATTTCCTGATTATAAATTGGGTGTAAAAATATTGAGCAATTTTACTGAATAATTTTAGCAGAATGTCAACCAATCTTGGGCTATTTCATGCTTAGAGGTTAGGGAATCATGTTCATTATACATTTATATTTACATTTTTTGGGAGTTGCTTCTTAAAAGTTTTTTTTTTTGGCACATGGTTCAATCAAATACAAATAATGTTTTGCACATAATCCTATTAAAGACAAATAATTTCTTATGAGATCTATTTGATCCACAGATGGAATCCTAATAGATGCTACCACTCCGGGTCAGAGTGGATTTGAGTGTAATGGCAATGAAGGAGTGCATCATACTCCCCAGATCCCCAACACTAGATCCTCACCATCAGATGCATTTTAGAGTCATACCCAGGACACCTATTTTTCAGAAGGTCTTACCCCTCTATAAGGGATACAGTCAGCATATTCTAATCTTGACTGACAGGCCTTGTTAATTGACATAGTTAGTGACTCTAGTAAGTTTGCTTCAGTTTGTTTCAATTATATTGAGAGGAAGCAGATTGTATCAAAATGTATCAATTTAGTTGGGTGAATTTAAAATAAAATGTAAAACCTCTCTTTTAAATGAATTTTCAAAAATGTATACACTTTGACAGACACATTAAATTTGCAAAAAGAAATTTTAGTGACTATAAAAAAATCTTTTAACTTTCATGTTTTTAGTTTTCATTTTCTGATTATAAATTGGGTGTGAAATAATCTAATTGATTTTAATGGCACATCAACCAATCTAGGGTTACTTTATTTCTAGACATTAGAGAATCACATTCATTGTACATTATTATTTACATTTTTATTTCTTAAGAGGGTCTTTTTGGACATAGTTCTATTGAACACTAATGATTTTTTAAAAAGATGCATTTGACCCATAGATGGAACCCTAATAGGTACTACAAATCATGGTCAGAGTGGACCTGGGAGTAATAGCAATGAGGAAGTATTCACGTTCCCCAGAAGTCTAGAAATGGAAACTCACTATCAGATGCAGTTTAGTGTTATTCCCAGGAAACTCAAGCAATTTGAAGAATTTCATTAAAAGTCTATTTGAAGAAATAATCGATAAATAAAAGGGGATTTGGGAATTTTTGATTATTCCAGTTATCCATTATCTCATGTATCTACTTATTTTCTCCATTTCATCTTCATTGGCCATCCATATTTTTATCTAAATGTTATACAATGTTATACTTATTGGGCCATTGGCCTAATGGGAGACCGGCATTCAATCCCAGGTCAATTCATACCAAAGACTCAAAAAATGGTACTTGATGCCACCTTGCTAGGCACTCAGCACTATAAGGTGAGGGTCAACGGTAAAGTGGAGCAATCCTGGGAATGGAGTAGCACTCTCCTTTACACCACAGTGTAGTAGCTATTGAAAATAGAGCCTTCAGGTCGCTCTCAACTAAGGTCACCGACTTTACTCATGTATGTGAAAAAGGAATAAGTAATACACCAATATTTTCTCAAGCATCCACTTTTTTATCTTTCTTTTGCTCTATATCTCTATTGAGTTTGATGAGCTATTAAAATCAGAACTCAGTTGCATAACAAGCTAAGCCAACTTCTGAATGAGTTCTGAAGAAGGAGAGTTATTTATAACATGTTGGAGCATTCCATCATGTACATGTGGACAAGTCCATTCCCTGGATTATGATTGGTTGCTGGTCTATGCGTGGGCATATTGATATATATATGTATATATATGATAACTAATAGAGGAATCATCCGTATAAAGAGAGAACAAATTATTTAAAAATAACTGGTTTTCTGTTCTGCATAGAACTAGGAGTGAAATCCATTTGAACATCTTAGAGGCAATCTATATCTTTTTAGATTGCCCCTCTCTATGTGGGTTGATTAGAACTAATGGCATACTTATGCTAAACTGAATTGTTTGACGAAACTGAATACCTTAAAATAATGTTTTTGACAATTAAACCGTACTTACATTTAAACTGTGTGCTTATACAAAACTGAATTATTTGAAATAGAACAGTTTTTTGACATTGAAACTGTATTTACACGAAACTGAATTGTTTAACATAGAACTGTTTTGACATTTAACTATGTGTAAACAGAATCTGTACTTATACAACACTGAATTAGCTGAATTAGAACTGCTTGACTAAACTGAATAGCTTGAAATAGAAATGTTTTTGACAATTAAACTGTGTACTCATGCTAAACTGAATTGTTTGAAATAGAACTCATTATTTAGATAAAAATGGATTTGGCGTTAAATAACCTACAAAGGTTGATATGCCATAAAACTCAACCAACCAACAAAAACATATGTCTCTATAGCTTGAAAAGGTTGAAATTGGCTGTAAGTGTGGCAGAAAGACAAAGAACACTGGCTGGCAGAGGATGGCTGTATTGACCCTATCTTCCCAACCACGTAGTGATTCCATATTTAGGGCCTTACATCTTTGCTTCCTTGATGAGAGGTTCTCAACCGGAATCCACTGTGAGTCAATCCCCTCCCCCTGAGAGGCACCCAGAGCAGCTTCTGCCCTGACTTGGTTATGACTCCAACTGACTGACCATGACTCCTGTGACTAGCCACATGACATGGTTACCCGTATATATATAATTTCATAGACATTCTTCTGATTCGGGATTTGATTATACCAATGCATCACTTGCTTTCCAGTAATCACTTCATTTATACAGCTGGAACATCCTGTCCCAGATATCCCTGATTGATGGCTCTGTCAAAGGTCAATATGTCACATACCTCAACACCAATATCTCATCTACAGAAAGTGATATAAAAAACACATAGGGAAACTGTAGACTGCCATTGACAGGTTGTTGATCATAGGGAAATCTTATCTCTCTGATAAAACATGAGATTTCTTCAAAGTTGTGGCCATGTCGGTACTATTGTATAGGTGCACCATCTGGACTCTTATGAGATGATTGGAGAAAAAGCCTTATAGAGACTACGCAAGAATGCTACATACCATTTTGAACAAATCCAGGAAAGAACACCATACAAAACAACAGCTGTTTGGGCACTTACCTCCTACTTGACAAACTATCAAAGTCTCACATATAAGACATGCTGTGCACTGCTAGTGAGGTAAAGACGAACTTATAAGTAACATTCTCCTATGGACACACTAATACTGGCCAACCAGTAAAGACTTATATACATCAGGTAATGGTAGATAATGGATGCAATGAAGAGGACATGTGAGAAGCGATGTATGATGGGGACAGATGGTAAGAGAAAGTAAAAGATTTATAAGTATTGCTTGATGATGAGGATGATTGTGAGTTGAAAGTTTTGCAATATTTTGGTAATGTGAAGCACAATTAGGCAACTCAGGATTCTTTAGCTGAGTTCATGAAGGTGATGAACTGTGAAATGTCAAGCTCTAGTGTTACTCTCTGGATTTGCCTCTTTGTCTGGCCTCAGGATCCATGGTTTTAGACCTACCTGACCTTGTCTCATTGTCAAGGTTCTTGTAAACCAAACGAAATTTCTTCAACTATATGGTTACTGTACTGCGATCAAACACACCTTCATCTTTTCACAGAAAATATTTTTGGCTGTCTCTGCAGCATTATGGACAAGTTGGAACTCATAAAGTATAATTTCCTGAATATTGAACATTTATCTATGCAGCTTTCATATCACACACAAAATTAAGCAATGTACTCTGTGTTAGCACACCAACTACCATGATACTAATGACATGACAACAGCGAGTACTTATGATAGCTTGAACTGCTTTGTTCACATGACAGAATGTGCCAAATTAGAGCAAAATTTTTGACTCACCCTGATCTAGGGTATCATCCTGCCTCTTCCCAAAAAATGGGTAAGCACGTACTTCAAAAATTAACTTTACCGGGAATAAACAGCCAGTCAACTGAAAATAAGGATCACTGATAGCTTTTTATTTATTTATTTTTTCTTTGGTTGAAAAAAATAATAATGTTAAAATTTTTCCTTCGATTAAACCTGACTGTAGCAGTCTGTAAGTAACTTAACTCCTGCTGCCTGTGAGGAAATTTCACCAAGGTTGTATACAGTGAAAAGGTAGAAAAAATTTTTCTAAAGATATTTAAATTTGCAGACGGTAATTTATCTCCAAAAGATCAAGTTCAACTTTAAATATACAGGTTTTGAATTACAAAAGAAAAGTAGAAAACAAGTTAATAAATTTGTTTCATGGGCATTGAAATTAAGCAACATTTGCACAGTCATTATTTTCCTAAGAATTTAAGCAAATTTAAGGTATAGCTTACACATGACTATATATATATATATATATATATAAAGCGCAGAAGCAAAATTAGGAATATTCAAGCATAATAATAAATGACTCTATTATAATAAAAGATTAATTTTAATTTTAAGAAATAAACAACAAAATAAGAAGATAGATACAAAGCAGTAAATTCATTCTGTATGACCACCATTTTTTTTCAATTATTGTATCAACACACCTTTGAAATGATTTGCATGACTTCAAAATAAATTCTTCAGATATTTTATTCCATTCCTCCTTAATAGCAGTCTTAAAACGAACCAATATTTGGATGAAAAGTTGCATTTGTTTTGTTTTCTAAAACACACCATATAGAGTAATAAAGGGGGTTAAGATCTGGGCTTGAATCTAGTTTAATTGCTCTCCTCACAGTTTTCTCCTGGACTTTCAATTCATTAGCGCGCTTTTTTATTAATATTATGGGGTCAATCTTAATCATCATAGTGAGAGCAGTTAAAAAGCATATTTATATTGTAAAGATATCTTTTTAGTTTGATTTGTCCAATTTTTGAAAAAAAATGTGATAAAATTAAATTTTCATGATTAGCTCTATTATGCAAGCACATTTTTTTCATTAAAATTCAGCTCAATATGAATGAGCAAGAAAAGAAATGACAAAGAATCTATGATTTGCTTAAAGCCGAAACCAAGCCAAAGGAAAAGGGGAAGTGGAGGATTGAACAAAAAATGAAAATATGCTTTTTATATATATTCTATATTTTGCTTCTGCATCCTATATATATATATATATATACACAAATATATATATCACAGTTTTATGGTTTCAAATAACTTTCTATTTAATAATAACAATAATAATAATAAACTGAAAAATTGTGAAATATGAGGGTGACAGTGATACCAATTGTTGTAGGTGCACTTGGAACAGTCCCTAAAAACCTGGAAAAAAATCCCGGAGGAACTGGAAATCAGAGAAAGAATTGGGACTATCTAGACCACTCCTGTGAAGTATCACCAACTAATGTTTGCATGAAAAACTCCCAAGGAGTGAAATAATGATAATAATAATAATAATAATAATATCTGCCATAATACTGAGAAGAGTCCTGGAGATCTGGAAACTTGCTGTCACTCAAACTCCAGTGAAAGACCATCAGCTAATACTGGTGTGAAAAATTTGCAAGAAATATAATGATAAATATAATAATACTTTGTGAGCAATTATATATCTATAGCTATTACTATTATTCACTAATAATTTCCTAGCTTTTATATGGCTTTGGGTAATTATTCTTATTTGATACAAATGATTTATACACAATAATGTAGTTTCAAGTATTCTTATCTAATTCTAATAACTTGTAAGCAGTTGAATATAGTTCCCAGATGTTTTAAATGCGTAAACATTTCATACATATCAATCTTTTCAGAACAAATCAAGTAAAAAAAAAAATCATTCTAAACATCACATCAAACAGATTTACTTGACCCAGGGAACTCTAACAAGTACTACCACTCTGGGTCAGAATGAATCTGAGAGTAACATAAGCAACAAAGGTGTGACTCATTTCCAAGAGCAGGAGCCTTACCAGTAGTTACAGTTTATTGTTATACCAAAGACACTTTTTTTTGTTGAGGAACGTTTATCCTTTTGCAGTGGATGCAAGCTTCTTATTCTAGGCTTCATTAATAGGACAGATGATTTTCAGACTACTATATAGGATGAAAGTGGGGAACACAAAAATCAGGAAATATGAAAAAAAAAAAAGAATTCATTTCAGGAGATTTCATGAATATTTTAAATTCCTCAAATTTCAAAGTTAAATTTTAGATATTAATTTGTTTCTCCACAGCAAATTTCTAAATTTTAAATTTTAAGATTATCTTCAGAAAAGGTTAATTTAAGAAATTTGACACTGTGATGATTAATAATGTTACCATGATTTCCTTTCTATTAATTAACTACATATCTGATCTATCTGATAGAATATAATAGGATTTCTTCTAAACTGTAGTCCATACTACTAAAAGGATACACCACATAATGTTAACAAACCACACAGAAAGAAAACTAGATGGAGATTGCACAAGAATAATATGTGCTGTCTTGAAAAAGTCCTGGAAACAGCATCCCACAAAACAGCAGCTGTACATCCACCTACCTTCCATCACACAAACCATCCAAGTAATATGAACATAACATTTGGGGCACTGGTGTGGAAGTAAAAGCAAACTCATAAGTGACGTTCTCTTATGGACTCCTACACAAAGACGCACCAGTGTTGGCAACCAGTGAAGACTTACCCAGATCAGTCCTGTGTGGACACTGGATGTAGTCTAGAGGACCTACCAGGATAGATGCCAAGAGATGTTCAAGTAACTCCGTGCTTCAGTGCGACTTGATAATGATCGAAACTTTGTAACAATTATTACTCTAAAGAATCTCTGCCTTGTTGACTGTATCCTCTGCTGAAAGACAAGACTGCTCCAATAAGGAGTATCCAAACTATGATAATAAACTGCATTTCATTTGATAGTGAGGCTACCATTCTGGAGAGTGTAGAGTACCTTTCCATTGTAACTACTCCCAGGTTAGCTCTCACTCAGAATGGTATGACCTGATAAGGTCATATCAATGGTCAAAAAAACTTGTTTGAAATTATTTAGATTCAATGCAAATACTTGATACCATGTAATGGTAAATCATATGTATTAAGAATAGTTATTTGAAGCTATAATTGTTTAAGGAGGGTTATTATTAGTCACTTGGAACCAGATAACTAGATAACTATATGTGAATTATTTGTATTAAAAATAGCTATTTGAAGCTATGATTGTTGACTGAGGATTATTATTGGTTACATGGAAACATCTGTGTGTAAATAAATGACTTAAGAAAGAACTAAACAAAGTTTGTAAATATAAATATACCATGAACATAATTCCCAAGCCTCAACAATTAAAATAACCCAAGACAAGATGATATGCCATTAAAATCAATCAATTTAAATCATTTGAATGCCTGAACAAATTTTAGGGGTATTTTAGAGGTAGTTTCGTATGCCAATTCAAAGAAATAGTTACTCTGGCAAATTCTTTTTTGTCAGAAAGATCAGACGACATACAATTTTGACAATGACTGATCAATCAATCAATCATGTAAGTGTAAAATTACTTCTTTTTCTTTTTCTTTTTCTTTTTCTCTCTTTTTTTTTTTTTTGACAGTGACTGATTACAAATGATAAATAATTACTTCTGAGCCTATATTCTAAGACTCTAATCACTGATCCAAGTACAAAGTATATTCAGCCTATCCATGCTATCATCTTTCACATAATGATGTTGATGATGGAAATCTATTTTTGTCTGCAAGAGCAAGTGCTACCGTCTGTACTCTTGTAAGGAACAACTTTTTAAGACCATTTTTTCCTCCTCAAAAAGAAGGGGTCATTCATTGACAAGATATGTTTTTGAACACATTGAAGGTAACCTTATTTCTAGGCCTAACCTTCCCATCATTTAGATTCAAAGTGTCTCCGTATAGCCTCTACCTAAACAAAGGCTATTAGTTAAGATAATAAAGGTTTTACTCAACATGCATAATTAATAAATTCCATACTTGATTATTATATTATTAATGCTATAATGTATAAGTGGTGGAGGTTTGGTATGTTTGGAATATCCAAGTATACACAGTAGGTTACATCAGGGTCTACACTACATCATTTATGGTATTGCATTGATTTGGATTGTATTACAATAGTTTTGAAAGTATAAATAAGTATTTGAACGTTTTCATTTTATGTCATTGGATGTTGAAGAAATATTTTCCTGGCTAGCATACTCAGAAGTTATGGATCATTCATTACATGCAATATATGATAAAACACTTTTTTGAGGCTGAAAATTAGGGTCCATTTATTACACAAAGTCATTCATTGCTTGAGTATAAATGGTATATTTATTTTTGCCAGTGAGTGATCACAAATGATAACTTCTTACAACAACAATATTAAATTGGAAAAGCTAAGTATTGTGAACAGTGCTATAGAAAAAGTGTTAAATAATACTGCTTTTTTTTTTTTCAGAATAGTAGCTTAACTGGATTATTCCCAAATAACAAAGAGATCCTTGCATGCAATATAGCCTTATTGGTTTCTAATCAAGTCATGTTAAAAGAATCAGTTTTCATCTAATCATCAAAGTTAAACAGCACTGAATTTTATCATGAGTGACCACTGAAGAACAATAGATACCACAAGCCACTTGTGGTCAATGGTTAATTGCTGCTTGTATTAAATCACTGTGCCTAACTGTGGCTGAAGGTTACTCACTGATTGGGTTAACCTAACTGAGTGACCACTAAACAACACCAGGCATTAAATACAACTTGTAAAACTATGTCAGTCAAAGCAAAAATAAATTGTATTAAATCACTGTGCCTAACTGTGGCTGAAGGTTACTCATTGATTGGGTTAACCTAACTGAGTGACCACTAAACAACACTAGGCATTAAATACATCTAAAACTATGTCAGTCAAAGCAAAAAATGAACAGAACTAAATCACTTTGCCTAACTGTTAACTTGTAAAATTCTTAAAACTCATGATTAATATCATTGTGTGATATAATATCTTTTATGAATTAATGGAACAAGCAGCAGGACATACTCTAGCAGAGAAAAAAATCCAAAGAGACCTCTCCAAGAAAAGACCCACACTCACTACTACTATTTGTAATAGTAATGATGTCACTTAAATATATCCTAAGAAAATATAAAGGAGGCTACAAATTTAGAAAATTGCAGGATGGATAATATTAAGATATTTGCCAAGAAAGAAGAACAAGAAGCCCTTATATATTTTAATAGTTTTAATCCCTTAGGATTAAAAATGTGCCAAGCTTATAAAGTAAGTAAGTAAAGTTGGCAACTGTAGTCGAGGGTGACCTGAAGGCTCCCTTTTATATAGCTACTACACCAAGGTGTAAGGGAGGGCGCTACTCATTTCCCTGGATTGCTCCACTTTACCCTTGACATGTACCTTATATTGCTGAGTGTTGAGCGAGGAGGTGTCAAGTACCATTTTTAAAGTCTTTGGTATGACTCGACCTGGGATTGAACCCATTGGTGAAAAGCTCAAAGTAAAAGAAAACAAAAGAGAAACAATGAATCGAATAAAAATGCCCAGTCAGGAAGGTATCATATCTCTTAGAGTGAAAGAAAGTACAAATTCTTGGGAATATTAGAAGTGGACACCATCAAGTAAATGAAAATGAAAGGAAAAGTAAAACATGTACCTCCAAAGAACAAAAAACTTTTGTGAAATTCTGCAGCTGAAATATCATCAAAGGAATAAATAACTGGGTAGTTCCATTAGTAAGATACTCTGGACCCTTCTTAAAATAGACTAGGGAGGAAAACAGAAGAACTAAAGAACAAGGGAATTGATGATAATGTACAAAGCCTTATGTCTGAAAGGGGACATAGACTCTATTTGAAATATCAACAAACTTAGGTGTGAAAAACATGCAAGGAGAAAAATAATAAAGACAACTAGCAAAATCTAATGGTCCAGTATTTTACCATTGTAGAATAACAATAACACATACCTCCGTAAAGCGTCCAGCAGGCAGACAAAAATAAAGCAGATCGTAAGCTCAGTGCCATCCTCCTTACAATGCTAAACTGAAGCTGGTTTAAATAATAAAATACTTTCACTTACTTACAAGCAACCAATGACGATCTATGCAATGGAATAGTCCACTTGTGAACAATGGGATGTCCCAAGGCACCATAAATAGTTCCCGTTCCTCAATTGGGAATTGAGTTTCCTGTCTTCATGACTAATTGCTCTTTGCTAACACAATTAATTACTCTCAGCTATCTCAACTAATTGCCCTACACAACCTGACAAATCCCACATGGCGCTGTGAACAGGATTGAGGCGTTCATCTCTGGCCAATAAACTGATTCACTGGCGCGGGCCTTCATGCCGACTTCGCCTTGGTGTGTGGAATGTAGTACATTTGCATGCTGGGAAGTGGGGATGACAATCCTGTGGTCTAAGAGCACTAACCCATCATCCACACTGAGAGAAGAGAAAGATGGACAAAAGATAGAGAGATTGGCTGAAAAGTTTATTGGCAGACCAAGATTATTCTCATGGAATGTGACTAAATTTGAGGTCAATATTAATTGTATATCAAACAAATTTTCTCTTACCCTTTCTCAATCTAATATACCCACTTTCCTTAATAAACTATTTCTCTCTTTCCTTTCTCTGTTTCTCTCTTTATTTTCTACCTGTTTTACCCTTTCCTTTATTTTTTTTTTTGCTTTTTCCTTGTTTCTCCTTTCTGCCTATTTCTATCTATCCTCCTCTATGTTTCTTTTTCTTTCTCTTTTTTCTCCTCTTTACTTTCTTCATGTTTCTCTTTTCTGCTCTTTACTTTCTTCTTGTTTCTCTCTTTCCTTTCTCTATTTCTCTCACTCTCTCTTTCTTTCTTTTCCCCCTGTTTCTCTCTTTCTCTTTTTCTTCTCTTTCCTTTTCTTTACTTATTCTTTTCATCTCTCTTTCTCTTTAATTTTTGTCTCTTTACTTTGACCTTGTTTCTCTTTCCTTCTCCTTACTTTCTCTTGCTTTCTCATTTTTTTCTTTTTCTTTCTTTCTACTTTCTTTTCCTTTTTCTCTTTCCTTTTCTTTAGTTTCTCTTTGCTTCTCTTTCCTTTCTTGTTTTCTCTCTTTCCTTTTCTTTGCTGTCTCCTTGTTTCTCTTTTGCCTATCTCCTTGTTTTTCTCTTTCCTTTCTTCTTGTTTCTCTCTTTCTTCCTCTTTACTCTATTGATTTCTCTCAATCCTTCTTTTTACTTACTCTTTGTTTGAAATAAAAGAAAATCTTTTTTAAAAGATAGAAAGAAAGAAAGAAAGAAAAAGGAATGCAATGTCCATCTAAGGGATTAGAAGATAGGATATGTAAATTTAATTTAGGGGTTTAGAGAAAGACAAAGAGAAAAAAAGGAAAGTTTTTTACTCTTTGTTACTCTCTTCCCTTTCTTCTTGTTTCTGATTTTGAGGTCCAAATTTGCCCATCAAATACATTTTTTCTCATCCTTTCTATCTAATTCCTCACTTTTGTTAATAAAATATTTCTATATCTCTATTTTCTATTTCTTTCTCTTTACCTTCTTCCTGTTTCCCACTGCCCTTATCTTTTCTTTCTCCTAATCCATCTCTTTTTTACCCTGTTTTGCTTTACTATGGGGTATCAAATTAATTTTGTAGGTAATTGGACTAACAACGAAGCCTAATTAGAAAAACAGAAGCAGCTGAGGCAAATTGAAATGGATGATGGAGTAACAAAAATGACAAGTACTTCATTGTTTGTTCATTATCAGTGGTCTGTGAGAAGAAAAGGAGAGAGAGAGAGAGAGAGAGAGAGTGGGGAATATACATACATATATATATATATATATATATATATATATATAAACAGGGTTATTGAAAAATAACTCCCTTTTTTAAAAGTCATCATCATCATCATCATGTTGTGCCACCAGCACAGATATCCCTGACCTTCTCTCACCACTCCTCCCTATCATTCATCACTTCTGGCAGGTCCTCAAGGCTACATCCCGTATCCTCACAGAGTTGCTGTATATAGGTTCAAGCTGGTCGATGCTTTTGTTCAGCCATATGACGGGGCCCATAGGAGAACATCACTTATGAGCTAGTCCCTGCTTCTCCAGCAATGTCCTACATGTCTGGTTCATCTAACTTTGATAGATTTTGTAATGGGAGGTAGGTGGCCGTACAGTTGGGGCTTTGTGGGGTGTTACCTCCAGGACTTGTTCAAAATTGCTCGCAGCATTCTTGTGTAGTTGCCGTCAAGCTTTTTCTCCATCCGTTTAGTTAGCATCGATACTTTTAATTTATTCCTTGTAAAAATTATAGTTAAATAAATTATGTTTATTTCAAATTAGGGAGTTACTTTTCAACCATCTAGTGTGTGTGTGTGAGAGAGAGAGAGAGAGGATGAAAAATAAAAGAAGAGAAATAATAAGAAAAATAAGAGAGAAAAAAGGAGTTGATAAAGAGGGAAAGAAAAATGAAGAGAAAGAGGAAATAAGGAATAAATGATTGAGAAAGAGAAAATGAGGAATAATGAAGAAGGGAAAATTAGAAGAGCAACAAGCAAATAGAAAAAAATGAAGAAGAAAGATATGAGGGAAAAAGCAGAAATAGGCTAAGAAAGAAAGTGGGAGTTAGGATAAGGAGAAAAAAAAAAAAGAAAAAGAAAAAAGTTGTGAAAGAGCAAAAGAAGACATGAACAAGAAGAGAAAAGGATAAAAAAAAGAAATACAAGAAAAAGAGAGAAAGGAGAAATTAAGAAAAGGCAGAGAAAAGTAGTGAGAGTAAAATTAGAAAGATAAAATATAGAGAGAGATGTAAAAAGAGAAATTAATAAGGAAAAGAAAGAAAATAGGAGAAAAAAAAACAGGAGAGAGAGGGGGGAAGAAAAGAAAAAGAGAGAGCTAATAGCAAATAGAGAAGAATGAAGAAAGAAAGATATGATAGAAAAGGCAAAAAACTGACAAAAAAGAGAGATAAGGAGGAAATTAGAAAAAAAAAAGAAAATGAAAGTGAGAGAGAGAGAGAGAGAGAGAGAGAGAGAGAGAGAGAGAGAGAGAAAATATAGCCTGTTGAGAGATTATCAGCAGAGAGAAAATAAATCCAAAAAGAGGATGTGGAAAGTATACAGAAGAAGAAAAAGACAAAAATGAAGAATAGAAAAAAGCAAGATAAGAAAAGGCAAAGATAAAAGAGAAAGGAAAAGGAAACAAAAAGAGGAATTAGATGTTTGAAAAAGAAATAAAAGAAAATCTTTTTTAAAAGATAGAAAGAAAGAAAAAGGAATGCAATGTCCATCTAAGGGATTAGAAGACAGGATATATAAATTTGATTTGGGGATTTAGAGAAAGACAAAGAGAAAAAAAGGAAAGTTTTTTTAAAAGAAAGAAAGAAAGAAAGAAAAAGAAATGCAATGTCCATCTAAGGAATTAGAAGACAGGATATGTAAATTTAAATTGGGGATTTAGAGAAAGACAAAGAGAAAAAAAAGAAAGACTTTTTTAAAAGAAAGAAAGAAAGAAAGAATGAGGAATGCATTGTCCATCTGAGGAATTAAGAGAGAGGATATGTAAATTTAATTTGGGGATTTAGAGAAAGACAAAGAGAAAAATAGTAGAACTGTTACTTAAAGCAGGAAATAAAGGAGACTTAGGCTATTCAGAAAGACATGTGAGTAAGTTCTAATTTGAAAGAATTCTTGCATTCATTAAAATTGACCCAAAAGAATTAAAAACAGAAATCAAAAGTGGCATTATTCAGATCTTGCTGGGAAGCTAATAAATCCAATAAATTAGCAATCTGAATAAACAAGATAAATTATTCACAAGATAGACATTAACTGCAAAAAAGTTTCTCAGACATCTTTTTAACACTGAGGATAAAACAACAAAAACAAAAAAAAGTGATCAATATCTTATTAATTATTTTATGCAATTTTATAGATTTTCAATAATTTGCAAACAATCTACATGTATAAGATTTTAATAAATTGGGTGTATACTCCTGTAGATTGGTTGAGTTTGTTTAATGGCACATCAACTCATTATGGCTTATTCAAAGTTGAAATTTGATTCATTTGTAAATGTTTGGGTTAGTGTCTTTATTTTAATGGCATATTGACCTTCATGGGTTATTTAATGCCAAAGCTATCCTTGTAGAAAAACTGTAGAGATACTACTTAACCTATAGCTGGAAAATAAGTTTTGATTTAGTTTCTTTGTTTAATGGTATATCAACCTTTGTGGGTTATTTAATGCTAAAGCCATCCTTGTAGAAAAACAGTAGTGATACCACTTAACCCAAAACTGGGTGGATAAGTGGGTTCATACCTTTTCCCAGAGGATTAGTCTAAAAATGAATATAAAAACATGACTGGAGTTTGAACTCACTTACTTTGAAGCCACAGTCCGGTACTTTAGCCACTACACAATAGGGACTCCCCCATAAATGTTTGATTATAATTTATTTATATTTTCAATGTTCCATTGCAATCATTTTTTTTTCATTTCAATTTTTCTAATTGTCTATAATAACCTAGCACAGTCAGATGGGGCTGTAGAATACATCAATTGCTTCTCTGCAGAGGGGTAAGACCCCCCGACCACCAAAAGTGTCTTGGATATGGCACTAAACAATCTGATGCTGAGGTTCCAGTGATGCTGGAGCTTTGGGGAATTGCTCCCAGGTTCACTCTGGCCCGGAGTAGTAGCACCTGATAGGGTCCAATCTATGGGCCAAATAGAAGTGTTTGACATTTAAACTGAGAGCAAACAAATGATTTATGCTAAATTGAATTGCTTAAAATAGAA
This sequence comes from Sepioteuthis lessoniana, assembly GCA_963585895.1. Classification (NCBI taxonomy): domain Eukaryota; kingdom Metazoa; phylum Mollusca; class Cephalopoda; order Myopsida; family Loliginidae; genus Sepioteuthis; species Sepioteuthis lessoniana. Next base: position 51,968,070 of record OY757932.1, on the reverse strand, counting down.
CTATTTGATCATTTAACTGTGTGTAAACAAATGACTAATACTTAACTGAATTGTTAGTTATACAGAGCAAATACTTGGAACCAATTTACTTTGTTGATGTATGTTGAATTGAATTGTTAAAAACAGAACTGCTCGATCATTTAACTGTGTCTATCTACAAAATGTGTTTACAAATCAGATATTTAATATATATGTAAAAACAGGATTTGGCATTAAATAACCAACAATGGTTGATATGCCATCAAATCAAACCAAACCTATAATAACCATTTGGTGGCACACAGTTATATATCAATTATTCATATCTAATAGAAATAATTTGCACACAGTTGTACAGTTTCAAGTATTCCTATCTAATACTAATAATTCATGCAGAGTTATATGGTTTCAGGTATTCCTACCCAATACTAATAATTTGGATATCTATTTGACTCAAAGATGGGACCCCACCAGGTACTACCAATCTATGTCAGAGAAGTCTAGGGAGTAATAACAATGAAGGGGTATTCAACCGTATTGAAGCCTCACTATGTGAAATGCAGATAGATTAGATACAAATGGATTTGAACCTGGATTACCAAGTTCATTTCCTACAACAAAATGCATTAGGTCATAAGCACCTAATAATTATATCAGTGTATGGCCTAGCGGTTAGAGTGTTCGCCAATGGCCTGGGAGACCTGGGTTCAATCCCAGGTCGAGTCATACCAAAGACTCAAAAAATGGTACTTGATGCCTCCTTCCTTAACACTCAGCATTATAAGGTACGGATCAAGGGTAAAGTGAAGCAATCCAGGGAAGGAGTAGCGCCCTCCCCTACACCTTGGTGTAGTAGCTATCGAAAAGGGAGCCTTCGGGTCACCCTCGACTATGGTTGCCAACTTTACTTTTATAATAATAATAATGACTCATCTAAAAATTCACGCAAAAGTTATTTAAAGGTTGTAGGTTGGATATATTTTTAGCCTATAAAACAAGTTTTAACCCCTTACCTATTGCATGTGTGGGTGACAACAAATGCACCTCCAAAAAAAGTGTGCAGGTGTCTGATGCAACCCCTCAATTAACTGTGCTTACTGAAAACCATACGCTACCCCTTTTTATACTAACACATTAGAAACAATACAATGATTCAAATTAGGAATAATATAATGTTAGTTTCATTGAAAATGAGAACAGCAAACCTCTTTTCCACATTTTTTTCAACAATCCATGAAAACAAATATACTCAGCTCTGTAGCTATGTCTGATGGTAAAGCTCCAGTCCTGGAGATCTGGGAAGTGTGTAGCACCAATTCATTACCATTACTCCCTGGTCCACTCTGACACTGAGTGGTAGTTTGGTTTGGTTTGGATCATTGCCATTAGTCATTGTGGGTTATTTAATGCTAAAGCCATCCAATACCCAATTTCAAATAGCATTCCTAACACATGCTTGCACCTACTGGAACATTACAAGTTGTAACATGATAGACAGGGACCTGGTTGAATGAATTTATTTACCAGAAAAATAAGATTCAAATGAAATAGACTTGAGAAGAATAAAGTGAGAGCATTACAAAAGTGAAAATTATCAGAAATGGATTTTAAAAGAATAAATTGAGGATATCTTTTTATTTTTGATGTGATCAGAATGGTCAAAAACATGTTATTTAATAAGAAAACAAAATAATTTTTTTTTTACTGAAACAATAGGAGGAAACATAGAGGCAAGATTGTTTCATGAACTGAAATTGTTAGAGAGTTATTATTTCGATTGTCCACGGATGATGGATGACGAGGTAAAACAAACAGAGGCTATGACTCTGGGGAGTCAAGACCTGCCAATCATGATATCCAGCTGGGCTGTCTTGTAACCCTGTAAGGGTCAGACACCGATCAGAGAGATTTTATTAACCAGAGGAAAAAGAAATTGATTTGGATTTTAGAAGAATCGAGAAATATATTACAAATAAGTAAGGACATAATGGGTTTTTCACGGGTAGTGTAAATAAAAAAATTATTTTGTTTTTATGACAAAGAAATTCTATAGTAAAACTTAGATTCTCTTAATGAGAAAAGAATTTATGGAAAATTATGTTTTATTTTGATGAGAAGGCAAATTGTCAGAGAAATTAGGTTATTTTGATGATAAAGGAATTTACAAAAACAAATGTATTTGTTTAGCATAACCACTGACACATCAAGATTACCCGTCATCATACAAAGCAACCTTTTATCTAAATTTAGAATATGGAATTTGAATATGGAATTTATTCTTTCCTAAACAATTCAATCAGCAGAGGGTTGATATTTCTTTGAATTCAATTCAACCCCCATTCCTAACCCAGCTGAGAATATACATAAATTGACAGTTTAATCACACGCAGCAGAGAAGAGGGAAGGCAAGCAAAAAAGCAAGCAAGCTGGTGAAACAGTTTCCCTGAAGCTCTGAGTTTTTCTTTTTCGATCTTGTACCAAACTGCCCTTAGCATAAAAATAAAGAAAGCCATTCAAAAATATGATGCAGGGAAAAAACAAACATAACCACCATTGAAGTTTGCCTTGTACCAAACTGCCCTAACTATAGAAAGTGAAAGATATTTGAATTATCATGACTAGAAAATCCGGCAAACACCTACATGTGACATACAGAACGCTGAACAGCTGTTTCGACCTTATTGCGTCTCATCAGTAGTGCACACCATGATCTCCACCACTGGAGATTGAACCAACAACCACAGAATGTAGAAGCCGTAACTCTACCACTGGGCCACCAGTTCATATCACACATAAGTGATGCCGAATTAACTAGTCATGGTGAAAGATAGAAAAGACTAAACCTTATATGAGGAATTGATGGTCTATGACTAAAACTTGCCACTTATGTAACATCTTTGAAAGATAATACAACACTTTGAGAAAGACTGACAAAAGTGAATATGCTGCACAACTTGAAATCACTTTATAGCAGACTATCAAAGAAGTGAAAGAAGCTGAAAGCTAAAGATTGAGAAAAGCAAACATAACCGTCACTTGAGATTGCCTTGTGCCAGACTAGAAAGTGAGAAGAAAAAAGCCTAAAAATTATACAATAATTTGAGAGGCTTTGTGGTTGACTTTGAAAGTCAAGAAATTAACTGAATGTTGATTTGTGAATTAGATCTCCGTCTATCCCAACCATCTTCTGAGAAAGGTATGTATCATTTATAAAGACGATTTTTTTTAACTAAATATCATTATTGTTACAAAGCCGTGTTTTGTTCTTTGTTAGCTGGCATTCAACTTTTTTTACTTAATCATGTGGTCTCATCTATTCACTGATCAACTAGCATTTCTGATTCATGAATGATCTATTGTCTGGATCAAAAACACAACATGGGCAGACAAGCAGATTGATTGTGACATCCGATGACATAACCAAATAAACAGAATGGTCTGCTGATTGAGTAGCAGAATCACCCCAGTGTTTGAGGAATGTGGGTGTACTGCCACACAAAGCCTAATTTCAAAAATGCATTCCCAATAGATGCTTGCACCTACTGGAACATCGCATTGAGTTTCAATGATCCAGAGCCTAATTTCAAAAAGCATTCCCAACAGACACTTGCATCTGCTGAAACATGACCATTAGTTTCAGTGACACAAAGCCTAATTTTAAAAAGCATTCCCAACAGATGCTTCCATTTACTGGAACATTACCATAAGTTTCAATGATCCAGTGTCTAATTTCAAAAATAATTCCCAGTAGATGCTTGCCCATATTGGAACATTACAATAAGTTTCAGAGATCCAGTGCCTAATATCAAAAAGCATTCCCAATGGATGCTTGCTCATATTGGAACATCACTATAAGTTTCAGTGATCCAGAGCCTAATTTCAAAAAGAATTCCTAATAAATGCTTGCCCATATTGGAACATTGCCATAAGTTTCAGAGATCCAGAACCTAATTTCAAAAAGCATTACCAACATATGCTTACACCTACTGGAACATTATAAGTTTCAGTGATCCAGAGCCTAATATCAAAAGCATTCCCAATAGATGTTTGCCCATATTGGAACATTACCATAAGTTTCAGTGATCAAATGCCCAACTTTTGCCAAATGTTTTCTACAGTTTAAACATAAGGAAATGACATCAAATGTATTTTATTATCAACCATGATTTTCCTCAAAACAAAATTATCATTTTTCTATAAATAATTCTAAAAGAGTATACCTACACAAGATATAAAGTTTGGAGTTTAAAGAAACACTGCAATGATCTCCCTAACATTGTACAATAAATGACATTGAACTATTGCATTCAACATATACACTGACAGAAAATAAAATTGTAAACTATAAATGAGTGTTTTGATTCACTCAAGATTAAACAGAAATAATATATATATATTGCAATAAATGATAAAATTTACAGAGCAATGCATATACAGATTCCAAAATAATGTGTGTATTGACAGTACTCGAACACCATACACATATTGTAACCAAATCGAAATCAAAATTAGCCTTCAAGATCCAGCAATTTTATTTTCTGTTGGTATATTTAGTCTTTCAAAAAACTTGACAGCATCTTTTTTGAAAATAAAGCTGCTGTGTTTGTCTTAGCTTTTTTTGTCAGTGTCTGCACATTCTATGTAAAATTGTGTTGCCAAAGCAACAGCTACTCTCACCTCAGACAAGTTTCTGAGTCGCTTGCTATATAATTTGACAAAGGTAGCAATTTTCTTTCCTAATACATTTAGCTGATTTTCGTTGTAAAGTAAAATAAAGTTGGCGACCATAGTCGAGGGTGACCCGAAAGCTCCCTTTTTGATAGCTATGACACCAAAGTGTAGGGGAGGGTGCTACTCCTTTCCCTGGATTGTTCCACTTTACCCTTGATCTATACCTTATAATGCTGAGTATTAATCAAGGAGGCATCGAGTACCATTTTTTGAGTCTTTGGTATGACTCAACCTGGGATTGAACCCAGGTCTCCTGGGCCATTGAAAATCACTCTAACCATCATACCAATGTTCGGTGATTTTCATACTTTGCTTTAAAAACTGCTTAGCAAAAAAGAAAAAGTTATTAGAAAAATATGATCGAAAAATCAATAAATATTTTATTACTCAATCTTATTCTTAATAACTTGTTTTCTTTTTTCTTTGTCGTTAGCTTTTATAATTAGTATCCTATCCAGTATGATAGTGTTTTTATCAACCTTGACCTTCATGTTAACATAAAACATAAGCCTTATCATAAATCAAACACCAACCAAGAATATTTCACTCATACATTTTTAAGGTAAGCTTTATATATATATATATATATATATATAAGTTGTAAGTTGGCCGACTGTAGTCAATGGTGACCCAAAGGCTCCCTTTTCAATAGCCACTACAGTGAGGTGTAAGGAAGGGCACTAATCCTTTCCCTGGATTGCTCCACTTAACCCTTGATTCATACTTTATAATGCTAAATGCTAACCAAGGAGGCATCAAGTACAATTTTTTGTGTCTTTGGTATGACTAAAACTGAGATTGAACCTCAGTCTCCTGGACCATTGGTGAAGGCAAGAATTTCACCCAGGAAACTTTGATAATATTTTACAATTATATCGTGTTTTCAAATCCTTTCATGCTTGTAAGTCAGTTCTTCATTTCCTTACTAAGCGTTAATGGTAATTTTTCAATTGTTAGGACTTTATTATATGATGTAATTGTTTTATTTTAGAATTTTTTTTGCTGTTTTTTTTTTTTTTTTGAGGGGTGTATTTGAAGACACCTTGGTCTCTTCTGATTTGATTTAAATCAGGTAACAATTTCTGATATCTTGTCAATTAAAATGTTAATTATTGCTAATTATTTCCTTAAAAAAAAGTCTCTTTATTGATTTTTTTTATCAGTCTAGAAAATACCCTTGTGAGAAAACAGAAATTTAAAAATATCAACCAAGTTGGTAGATACTTAATTACTGTAATAATCTCTTTAAAAAATATATAAAAACGTACAAAACAAATGAAAAAGAAATCAATTTGCAAAAGTCTTCTCCAATCAGTGATCATGTGACCTGTAAGTTAAAAAGAAAAGAAAACTTCATCCTTATGTTTTGTTTTCTGAGTTTGATTGCTTCTCATTTGGGAGTTGGAAATCAATAAAATCAGTGAATGACTAAAAATAAATTAGGATTCCAATAAAAACTTACATGCAATCTCTAACAAAAACAAAATATGCTTCTGACAATTAAGTTTTGATAAAGAGTAAAACCATCTTTGCCTGCCTAAAAGATGCACATTCTGAAATAACTGCTCAGTACAAATCATCTAGATTTTGAAAATGTTCAGTTATCTGAACATATATGATACCAGCACATTACACTCATAGATACCTTTTTTTCATTTTAGCAGAAAAAGATTGATTGATTTAATGGTGCACCAACTTGTCTAGAGTTATTTTATGCTTCAAAGTAAGGAAATAATGTTCATAATACATATACATTTACAATTTTTTTGTGTTGTTGTTTTTTATGTTGTATCAAGTATTCTTATCAAATACAAATAATTTGTACACAGTTGTATGGTTTCAAGTAATTATTTCTATCTTATAGTAACCTTTTGTTTGCACACATACGATTTTATAATACATATATATTTACAATTTTTTGTGTACTTGTTTTTTTATATGGTATCAAGTATTCTTATCAAATACAAATAATTTGCACACAGTTGTATGGTTTTCAAGTAATTATTTCTATCTTATAGTAATCTTTTGTTTGCACACATACGATTTTAAATAACTAATAATAAACCTTGGTAAAAAAATTATAGCATTAAGTAACTATTCTTAATACAAATGATTTACAGTTGTAGGATACACACTATTCCTATCTAATACAAATAATTTGCACACAGTTGTATGGCTTTATATATCTAATGCTAATAATTATATAGCTTCAAGTAATTATTCATCTTTCATAATAGTCATTCATTTGCATGCTATTATATAATTTCAAATAACAAATTAAAATCCTTAGTAAACAATTATAGCTTTATAACAAGGGGGCAGATGACATTACCATTTTTGGCATAAATGGTAATTGACTTAGTATCGTTCTGTTGCCTCTTGTTATTTTTATAGAAAGGAAACAAATAATGAACACGTAGATACTGATGGCTTTCAATCTAGTAGTTTAATGACTGCTTGAGAGGAAGTTTTCCTTATGCCGCGAGTTGAATAGAATGGGCAATCATTTGTAAATGGCTATGCGGGAGTTTAGTGCTAAGCCAGAAGCTTCGAGTCCAAATGGTTTAGGAGGGAGAAATAATTGACCAGGAAATGGTCTCCTAAGGTGTGCAGAGGAACAAATGTTGAAGTGTGCTCTCTTAAGATGGATAGTCCCTGTCTGCTGTTGGAATTGTCCCGAATTGGAGAGAGAGATGTTTTCTCTCGTATCGGCTGGTCTTACCATATGCCAGCTAAGAGGAATGAGAAAGGAAAAGAGACATCGCACGTGTTTAGCACTGCCTTTTATGGTGCCCAGTGAGGTGTGCCCGGGCAGAATGGCATAGTTCATTCTAATTGGATGAAATGTATCAGTTCAAAATTCCAATGGCAAAACAATTCCCGCACTGAATAATGGTTTGAAATTCTTTCTGCTACAGCTTCAAGTAACTGTTATCAATATAATTTACAGTTGTATGATATCAAGTATTTCTAATTTGCACACAGTGGTATGGTTTCAAGTATTCCTATCAAATATTAATAATCTTAACACAATTCAATGGTTTCAAGAAATTATTTCTGTCAAATAATAGTCATTTATTTGCACATGGTTATATGGTTTCAAGTAGCTCATAATAATTCTTAGTAAACAATTTTAACTTCAAGCATTGGACTTAATTTACCTTGTTTTAGTTTTTGATTGAAGTATTGTAATATTATTGTTCTGATTTCTTTGCATGAATATGAATACTCTTTATTTGATTATACAGTTTCAAGAAACTATTCATATCTAATAATAATTCACAATTATAGCTTTGAGTAATGATAAATGATATCAATAATTTACACACAGTAATATGGTTTCTAGCAGCCTCATAATAATATTTTTGTTTTGTTGGCTGGGTTTTATGGCATATCAACCATTGTAATTTTTTTTAATGCCAAATCATTTTTATACATATATATCAAATATATAGGATTTGGTTAAGTTTGGTTTTATAGCATAGCAACCATTGTAGATTTTTTAATGCCAAATCTTTTTTATACCTATATATTAAATATATAGGATTTGGTTGGGTTTGGTTTTATGGCATATCAACCATTGTAAGTTTTTTAAAGCCAAATCTTTTTTATACATATGAATTACATATATATGATTTGGTTAGGTTTAGTTTTATAGCATATCAAGTATTTTAGGTTATTTGATGCCAAATCCTTTTTATACATATATATTAGATATATAGGATTTGGTTTGGTTTTATAGCATATCAATTATTGTAGGTTTTTTAATGCCAAATCCTGTTTATACATATATATTAAATATATATGATTTGTGAACAAATAGTGTGGAGGTAACATTTTTAAATGAGTCAGAGCTCATTTGTTTGCACACAGTTAAGTGGTTTCAAGTATTGCTATGTAGCAGTAAGATTTAGAGTTAACATCAGTCAATTGTTTGAACACTGTAAAATGGATACTCATGATTTTTAAGTGAATAGTTTGTTTGTAATTTGATTTTACAAAAAGTTAGAGCTAATTTGTTTCTAGACAATTAAGTAATGCTATCAAACATTAATAATTCTATTTGATAATAATCATTTGTTGGCACAAAGTGAAATGTAATAATTAAATTTTTGGCATATAATTAAAGAGTTTCAAGTACTTCTATTTAAAACTAATAATTGTGTAGAACATTATTCATTCATTTGCACACATTCAAATGGTTCCAGATATTGATATGTAACACTAACAATTCAACTTAACATCAGTCATTTGCTTGTGTTGTATTTTGACCTTTTGACCCAGCCAAAAATGCCATTCCAAGGTGATGCACCGGAAGGAGGTGACACATTCTAATGGCAGTTATGAGTGAAAACCGTGTGGGTGGAAATTGGGCTGATGAAATGGGACGAGCTAAAAAATTCCCATGGTACACTCATAGACTGATGCACCGGAAGAGAGTGACCTGCGAACTGCATGACAGTTATTTCCACTTGATGACAATTAAACATTCAATTTCAAAGATCAAGTGGGCGATCATGTGGGTGTTGAATTATTATATAACGCAGTCAAGACGGAAGTCAAGTGCCAGTTGAGTTGAAGATCGGACGGAGTTATAGACGAGATGTGGTAGGGAAAGCCACATCAGGCCGAAGGGGCCTTTGGGCCCTGATGAGTTGAGGTCCAGAGAAGATGCTGATAAGATGCAGTAAAGAAAGCCAGCACCCTGCAGAGTGGACCCCATGGCCTCCGGTTGAGCATCAGGAGAACGAGAAAGACACAACGTTGACGGCCATAAGTTTGGGGTCAAAATATTGCAGTTCTGTTTGATCTCCAGCTCCCTCTCACAGGCAAACCTTGAGTAACCCTTTTCGAACCCTTGCAATAAAGTGAGAGGTAAATATTGTTAAAGAAGTCTTCCTGCGTCTTTATTGTTGTGTTGTTATGATTATGAGCATACAACACTTGTACACAGTTAAATAGCTAAACATTTCTATTTGAGCCATAGAGTTTCACCATCAGATTATTCAGTGTCATATCCAGGACACTTGTTGGTGATGGTGGGGTTTCATATCCCTCGGCAGGGATGCAGTCGATTGGGTAGTAATAATTGGTTTGACTTATAGATGGGACGTAAATAAGTTCTACCACTCCAGGTCAGAGTGGACATCGGAGTAATAGCAATAGAGAGGTGATTCCACATTCCTCAAAGCTTCACAAATGAATTCTACCCACATGCAGTTTAGGGTCTTATCTTGGATTGTAATGATGATGAGAGCCAAACACTAGCCCAGTTAGCTGGAGCTGTAGAATACACTAACTGCATCTCTGCAGAGGGTTAAGAAGACCTCTACAAACAAGTGTCCTGGATTTGACCCGAAACAATCTGATGGTGAAGCACCAGCCTTGGAAATGTGGGGAATGTAGAGTACCCCTTCATTGCCATTGCTCCCTGGTCCACTCTAGCCTAGAGTGGTAGCACCTGACCTATGGGTCAAAGAGAACTGTTTCACATTGAAACTCTGTACAAACAAATAGTTTCTGCTAAATTGAATTGTTAGAACTTGTTAGAACTAGAACTGTTTGATCATTGAACTGTGTGTAAATGCCTGATGTTAGTGATACATAGCAATACTTAGAACCATTTAACTTTGACTTATGCTAAACTGAATTGTTTGGAATAGAATTTTTTGATCATTTGACTGAGTGTAAACAAATTGATGTCTAAATGAATTCTTAGTGAACTTGGAACTATACATCTTTGTAGACTTATGTTTACAAATCATATACATCTAACATATATGTATAAACCGGATTTGGCATTAAATAACCTACAATGGTTGATATGCTATAAAACTAAAACCAAACCAAAGAGCCAAACAAAACATTCAGCATTACAAAGCAATGTTAGAGAATGGTCTTGTCTTATTTCTGATTACCATTATAAAAGATTTTTTTATTTATTCATTCCAGCAGGATAATGCAGTCACTGATAAAGCCAAGGTCAGCAAGGAAGAGACTAGATACAAAAGAATCAAAGTTATGGATTAGACTGTGAAATTTCTGGATAGCAATCCATTTCAGAACTTGGAGGACATCTTTTAAAGACTTGATTAAAATGAAGAAAGCAATCTGAAAATATCTTGCTGAAGGCATGGCTGGAATAAAGCTGGAAATCTTGGTAAATATCTTCAAAGAGAAGGTGTATTCAGGGTTTTTAAGTAGAAGGAAAGTCATTTTAATAAATAAAAAAAGAAAAGTTGGCGACCATAGTCGAGATCAACCTGAAGGCTCCCTTTTCAATAGCTACAACATCAAAGTGTAGGGGAGGGTGCTACTCCTTTCCCTGGATTGCTCCACTTTACCCTTGATCAATACCTTACAATGCTGAGTGTTAAGCAAGGTGGCCTTTTTGAGTCTTTGGTATGACTCAGCCTGAGATTGAACCCTGGTCTCCTGGACTATTAGCGAACACTTTACTCATTTGGTCAATTGTCTTTACTTTTTATGCAATTAACCATTTCATCTCTGTTGCCACCTACAATTACTACTCTTTTGTGTATAATCAATTCTTGCTTTCATATAATTCATTCTTGCTATTAAAGAGATTCAGTTTCTCTCTTGAGTTCCACCTTTTTTAGCCACGTTCAGGTCATCTCAAGTATAATCTCCTCATTATTATAATTATTTCTACTCCTTTGAGAGTTCTTCATACCAGCATTAGCTGATGGTCTTCTACTAGAGTTTGAGTGACTGCAAGTCTCCTCAACTCTCCCGGATTCTTCCCAGTATTCTGGCCGATCTTGATTATGCTGTACTTTGGATGGTTTCTACTCGTTCTCTTATTTCCAAGTCTTCCAGTCACTTTGCCAATCCTTTGGTGACTGTACCAAGCACACTTATTACAATTGGTGTCATTGTGACTTTCATGTTTCATAGTTTCTTTAGCTCTCTAGCAAGGTCCAAGTACTTATCTCTCTTTTCACTTTCTTTCAATTTTACTGTGGTCTACTGGGACAGCAAAAACCACTATTCAGCAGGTTCTCTTTTTTTATCACTAAATCTGGTTGACTGGATGAGATTAGGTGATCCATTTGTATCTCAAAATTCTAGAGAAATTTGTGCACCTCATTTTCAAAAATGGATTCTGGGTTGTTTGTATGGTCAAATTTAAACATCTTGCATGATTCTCAGTGGATCACCTTTTCCACCCAGTCATGTCTGGTCTAATACTCTTTTTGCACTAACTTGCTGCATTTGCTTATTATGTGATTGATCATTTCATCTCTATCACCACATAACCTACATTTGCTATTTTATTGTGTCTTGTCTATTCTTTCTTTTACACAGTCCTTATGGAATTGTTTTGTGCTGCTATAAGAAGAGATTCAGTTTCTCTCTAAAGGTTTTCCTTTCTTATCCATGTCCAAATTTTCTCATGTGAGATTCTGCTTGTTTGTCACTTGAAATGTCCATACAGTCATTTTTCTTCCAATTTTTGTTTTCAAGTTATTTTTATATTATTGATCCTTGTGTTGTCTGTATTGTTTCTGGAGGCTGAAATCAGTCTTCCCCTGCACTTTTTATGTAGTCTTCATATTCATACATTAACACTATCTTTAATGCTGGTGAGTCCTCTTCCTCTTTCTTTCCTTGACCTATAGTCTGTCAACATCATCTCTGGGAAGTAAGGCCTTATCTACCATCATTGGTATTATTATTATTATTATTATTATTATTATCATTAATTTATCTATTTATGTTCTTATCTATTTTTGTATACTAATTTATTTTAGGTTATTTTATGTATAGACATATATATATATATATATATAGAGAGAGAGAGAGAGAGAGAGAGAAGTTTTTTAAATTCATGATATCTTATAATAAGTTTCCAACCTGAGATATGGGATGCTCCAGGAGTCATTAAGAGAATACAAAGCTGAAAATTGATATAAAAATCAAATTCCCTGTTCATTTCTTCCTGAATTAGGAAGTGAATGATGCTGTTAAGTCAATATCTGAAATTTACTAATTAATGTCTACATCTGTTGCAGAAGGGTAAGACCACCCAACATATATCAAAAAGTATATCCTAGTCATGACATTAAACTGTATCCAGTAGTGAGTCTCCTGTGTGGCGTCATCTCTTCATTGCCATTACTCTCAGGTCCACTGGATAATTAGTACCTGTTAAGGTCCTATCTATGATCTATTTGAGATGATAAAGAGTTTACTTATTTAAAATGATTGTGCGGATATGATTCATATCATATATAAGTGGAAACTATAATTGTTAAACTGAATTTAGGATAAAATAACCCAACAAGACTTGATATGCCATAAAAACCAAACAACCATTCAAATTTTATCAATGAGATCTCTTACACCTAATCTTACCACTATATATTATTACCTGCCCTGTCAATAACCATAGTCGAGGATGACCCAAAGCTCCCTTTTCAATAGCTACTACACCAAGGTGTACAGGAAGGCGCTACTCTTTTCCCTGGATTACTCCACTTTACCTTTGATCCTTACCTAATAATGCTAAGTGTTAAGCAAAGAGGCATTTTTTGAGTCTTTGGTATGACTCGACCTGGGATTGAACCTCAGTCTCCTGGACCATTGGCGAACACTCTACTCATTAGACCAATGGCCCGGTCAAAATAGAGAGCTATAATTTTTTACAAATGATTCTTATTAGAAATTTGAAACCTTATATGAGCTTAAAAAAATTGACTTCAGCATTAAATAACTCAACAAGGGTTAATATGCCATAAATCCAACCAATTATAGGAAAATTACCAATATTAAATAACCAAAAGTATGAAATCCTCAATGGAAAATTTTATTTAGTAAGAATATTTTAAAACCAAACTAGACATTTTTTTCTTAGTTATAGAATGTCAATGCATATAAACAGTACCTAACTTTTACAGCAGCAACTAGAGCCAAAAATCATAGACACGAGTCTCGTACTGATGAAGATGTACATCTTTATTTGCACACGTGTTCAGCGTAAAAATAAGTGTACATACTCCAACTATATATTCTCCAATTAGCTCTTTTTGCCATGCTAGTGACCCATAAAGAAAAAACGTCCGTCTAGCATGCCAGTCAATTTGAAAAAGACCGAATTCGTGCCAGCCGGTGTTCAGGCCGGAAGTTCCTCTCACACCTTCCACCCATAAGCGACCGGTGCGGGAGGCAAAGTTCAATCTAAAAAACTATACTGGTTGAAACGCAAACTCTTACATTTACACTAACATTATCCATTTATTATTGTATGATGATCTACTAGAATCCTGATATCTTTGGTCTAATGGAAAATCATCATCATGTTGTGCCGCCCACACGGATATCCCTGACCCTCTCTTGCCACTTTTCCCTATCGTTCATCGCCTCCGGCAGGTCTTCTGAACTACATCCCGTACCTTCACATAGATGCTGTATGTATGTTCAAGGTGGTCATCCTGCTTTTGCTCGGCCATAAGTGGGGGTCCATAGGAGTACATCAATTATGAGCTTGTCTCTACTCACTGTGCATATATGTTAAGTTGTTTGGAAAATAATGTCTGATTTTAGAATAAACTTTTATTCCAGAATTAATGAATCAAGACAGTTTTAATCAGTCAAATATTTGATCCCTGAACATCTATGAATTTCGGTCATTGATTAATAAGGTTTTTTATGCCTCTGCAATAAAACTCTAATGGTTTTGACGCCAAAAAATCTTTAAATGCAGTTTCTACTTCTCCACTGAAATGGTACATTTTTTGACATAAAAAAGTGTCCTGATCCTTAAAAAAATGTTAGTCAGTGGGTATCAGTAGAATATGGTAGATGTGGAAAAGTCTTATATCCTACATCTGTGAGCTTCTGCAATGTCATTCTGGCAATATGTGGCCAAGCACTGTCACAAAACAAAATTAGGAATAAGCTTGAACTCATGGAAATAATTTAAATGTATTCTTTTTTTTATGTTCACGATTAAGGGAATATAAAATTCAAAATCAAATTGTGAAACAAATCAGAAAAAAATTAAGAAAGAGGACACTTTAATTATTGGGAATATGAATTTTTTTATTCAACTGCAATTAAAATAATGTTAGAACAGAATTTAACCAATTCATAGTAAAATTGGGCGATATTTTCCAAACTACCTAATATATATATATATATATATATTATCATCCATGGACTGACTATTGCATTGTATCATAACTCTTCAGTGAAGCTAGACCCACGACATATGAATTGTATTCAAAAAGTATCAAAACCCAAGCTGTACTTACTAAAAGAGAAATGTATGAGTATTTACTAAAAGAGAAATGTACAATAAAAAAAAGTCCCCTTAACTGTCAACACATCACTTCCAGTAAGTTTTTCATTGGTCGATGCAACTCTGAAACCCCTACTGTAGCCACCAGTGACTCATATGAAGATTCTAAGGTGTCAGTACTTCACCATCACCTGATGTCGTTAGTGAATGGAATATTCCACAACAAACTGAAAACTATTTCCAAGACTATTAAATCTGTGAATACTTTCAGAGATAATTTTGGTTTCTGGTTTCATAGCATATCAACCTTCATGGTTATTTAATACCAAAGCCATCTTTATAGAAGACTAGTAGTACTATTTAATCCATAGCTGGGAGGATGAGGTGGTTCATACTTTTCCCAAGGGTATTAGCCTGAAAGTGAATGTAATAGTGTGATTGGAATTCAGACTTTCTTTCTACAATTTCCCAGTCCAGCACCTTAACCACTATGCCACAAGGACTCCTCAAGATAATTTCTGACTGCTGCATTTAGCAAGTAATATTTACTATTCTTTTGGTTATGTAATGATCAACTTTCATTATACAACAGAAATTAAAGAGAACTATTCCTGCCAAATTTTTAAGTAGTCAAAGTCAGCGGAGAAGTGACCAGTTCTGCTATAAAAGCAGTTATCATATACAACATTGGGATTGGGCAACAGGCATAACCTGAGATGAAAGGATTAAAGTGTGTTGTTCACTTTAACGCTTCCTTTCACTGGTATGACCTCCTGAGGTTCACACAACCAGAGATCACCACCTTGGTTTCCCAACAATGCTTAGTGAACTCAATATTCAAGCTATTTTTAATTGCCCTTTTCAGGGCAAGAAAGTTTTTCTCACAAATCCAGCTTAGATGAACAGCCAGATTAATGCTATCATACCCAGTATAGCAGACCAACCAGCCTGATGTAGCAACACCAGGAGGAACAGGCTGACCAGCTCAGTGCAACTAAACAGAGCAACTCATGTCATATTCTTGGACCAACAATGACTTCATCAGCCTGCTCGCAGCTAAGGCTGACTAAACCCCAGGTTAGATGCCAATTCAACCACCTTGACATAACCTAGCTTGACTCAGCAATCTGACATGTCTAACCCTCCAATATTTGAGTATGTAAAGTATAATAAGAGAAATAAGATGGTACAGCTTCTTGCCAGGTGCAACTAATTCTATCTATTGTTTAAATACTTTTTCTTTTCTGCTGAATAGCATTTCTGTACCAGAAAAGAAAAAAACATAAAACATAAAACATAGAATCTTTAGTTGTTTTTATATGCAAAGATGATCTCAGCTTTTAACAGTTGAGATCATCTGTACAAATATTAGCCAAGATTACGAAATGATATCAATTTTTCAGAAACACCTGTACATCACAAATATTAATTCTTTTAAACACCCAGTATAAATGAAAGTGATTTATCTTGTAGATTGATATTTAACCAGATAACTCAGACTACCAGTATCTATCAATCTATTATTCATATTTGATAGGACCTATTTGATATCTATCTTTTTATTTACCCATCACAATTTGTTTAATAAATGGTAACTATGTTGAAATGATAATGTATATAACAAAATATATTCAATAAAAAAAACCCTTGGAAACTAGGTTTTAGTTAAGATATGTTTTACTACATATCAACCCTTGTAGGCTATTTGATGCCAAATCCTGTTTATACATATACATTAAATATATATGATTTGTAAACGAATGGTTTTTAGGAAATAATTTTTACACGAGCCAGAGCTTACTTGTTCACTCAGAGTTAAATGGTTTCAAGTATTTCTAATATTCGAAGTTTTATTTGGAGACAGTTAAATGTTTTTAAGTATCACTATCTAACACTAATAGTTCCATTTGTTGAATTGGTTCCAGTATAGTAAATGATTAAACAGTTCTAATTGACCCATAGTAGGAACCCTAACAGGTATTACCACTTTGAGTCAGAGTGGACCTCAGAAATAACAACAGAGTGTACTCTAAATTCCATAAAGCTCCAGGACTGGAGCCTCACTATCAAATGCAGTTTAGTGTCATATCCAGGACACCCATTGAGAGAGAGGGGCTTTACCCCTTTGTAGAGATATTGTCAGCATATTCTACAGCCCCAACCAACTGGGCTGACAAGGTTTTAGAAAATCTTGTAAATAGGAAGTTATTTTAAACTTGATTATGTATTGGTTTGCACATTCTTTTATATTTGCATGAGACCCTCATCCTAAATGATTTGGTTTCTTTATTCAATAGCATATCAAACTTCCTGGGTTATTTACTACCAAAGCCATCCTTGTAGAAGAACAGTAGTAATACAGTTATACGGTTGGAGGTGCCCGTGGTGTAATGGTTATCGTCGTAGGAAATGGACATGGCAACACGGGTTCAAATCCTGGACGAGATTGATTGCATTTCACATAGTACCAATACCCTTGGGAAAGGTATGAATCCAATTATTCTCCCCCCCAGCTATGGGTAAATAGTAGGACAGACTGGGTTCTTCAGCCTTGGTGAGGCAACTAGTCTAGGAGAAGGAAAACTCTGAATTCAAACCTGTTAAATTTTGCTTAAAAATTGACCTTGTGTCATATCCTGCCTGAGCGGAGGGGTTGGGTAAATATGGTTTGGTTTCTTTGTTTCATGGCATATCAACCTTTGTAGGTTATTTAATGCCAAATCTATTCTCCTAGAAGAACAGTAGTGGTACTATTTAACCCATAGCTGGGAGGATAAGGGGGTTCATACCTTTCCCAAGGGTATTTGCCTGAAAGTGAACGTAATAGCGTGACTGGAGTATGAACTCGCGTACTACAATTCCGCAGTCCATCGCTTTAACCATTACACCATAAGGACACCGCCTGGGTAAATATGGTAATACGGTTACACTCATAGCTAGGCTGTCTAAGTGTATGGCTTATCAGACATTTCATTCTGTAGAACAACAATAATAGAAAATGATCCTCTTGCTTTTATCAGTCTATGTTTTTTAAAATATAAATAGTCTGATATATGAGGTTTCAATTACCTTAGGGTGGTAAATCTATATTGGAAATTATAATTTTATCATGTATTGCAGTATGCATTTACTCAAATCCTCCACCATGACTAGTATGTGATATAAGGTCAAATTTTAAGCAGAGTACAGCTGGTTTGAATTCAGAGTTTTCCTTCTCCTTGATTGGTTGCCATACCAAGGTTAAAGAGCCCAGTCTGTCCAACTTTTACCCATAGCTGGATGGAAAGATGAATTCATGCCTTTCCCAAGGGCATTGGTACAAAGGGAAACACAAAGAACCACTAAGCATAATGGTTATCACCAAAGAAAACGGAATTAGCAACCCAAGTTCAAATCCTGGACAAGTCTATTTGCATTTCACTTCACACTAATGCCTTTTGGGAAAAGACATGAATCAATCTCTTCTCACCCCCCCCATTTATGAGTAAAGAGTAGAGTAGAATGGGTTATTTTGCCTTGATATGATAACCAATCTAGAAGAAGGAAAACTCTGAATTCAAACCAGCTATATTCCTCTTAAAAAATGACCTTGTGTCATATCCTGTTCATGGCAAAGGAGTTGGGTAAATATATATGAACAACCTAGCCTAGGATACGAACTTGGTTTTCCAAGTCCATTTACAAAGATGACATTAAACTTGCCACCAACACCAAATGCAAGACAAGGCCGTTTTATAGTGGGACCCCTCACACAGGCCAAAAACCATGTGTGGCAGGGACAAAAATTCTTGACTTCATCAGCCTTCCCCTAATGGGGCACCTCAAGCACCAAGCAATAAACCTAGTCCTGCAAACAAGTAAAAACCTGGGAGGATGGCCCCCTGACGTCAAGGGTATGTCAATTTCAGCTACCTGACATGAATGCTTGGTGGCCTTGATGATGTTTACACATTCACACGCTGCAAATTATGCGTGAGTTCATTTACAAAGGTAACGACCATTAAGCCACAAATGCCTCTACTTCATAAATTGCAGTATCATCAAAGAGGATTTTACTCTGATTACACATCTAATCTTAAACTTTAATCATCCTATTTTTTTTAATATCAAATAACTTGGTTTCATTTTCATTTTCAGTTTCTTTGTCATGGGTTATTCAATACAAAAGCCATCTTTGTAGAATAAGTCATCATCATCATCAAGTTAGGTTGATAGCATCTTTGAATCTCTCACTCTCTCTCTCTCTCTCTCTCTCTCTCTCATCCATCCCGATCATCTATCACTCTTAGTAGGTCTTCTAGACAGCATCCAGTATCCACAAAGAGCTGATGAATGTTTTTGATGGTTGGCCAACACTGGTATGTCCACGTGTTGGAGTCCATAAGACCACATTGCTTATGAGTTCTTTTTTACTTCACCAGCAGTGCCCAGCATATCTTGATCATCTTACATGGATGGTTTGTGTGATGGAGGGCAAGTGGCGTAACAGCTGCTCTTTTGTTGGGTGTTGCCTCCAGAATTTGTTTAAAACAGCACACAGTATTCTTGTGTAGTTCCCAGGAATACTATTTAACCCATGGCTGGGGAACAAAAGGGGTTTCACACCTTTTTCCAAAAGTATTAGTCTGAAAGGGAACATAATAGTATGACTGGAGTTTGAACTAACTTACTACAGTATTGCAGTCCAGCACATTAGCCACTGGGACTCCCCCCACCACCACCAAAAACCTTGATGAGGTGGTATAATACTTAATTCCTCAAATCAAATCAAGACAATGTTTAAATCTCTTGTTACATATTGGCCTTTGACAGGCCAGTCTGTTTGGGGATTCAAAACAGGATGTACACCTGTAAACAAGTAACAGGGGAAATACCATGTGAATTATGTAGGTGGGGCGCCGGAAGGAAGAATGTGTGGGCATCAGGGGAATATATTATGACAGAAGTTTTCAAACAGTGGTCTGAGTCAGAGGTCAGTCGGAATCAGCAGTCACTAGGCAGTCATCAGAGTCATGCTGTTTTGGATGCTAGATCAGAGGAGGGAAGCAGCCCTCTCATCCACCCAGATGGAGAACCAGTCCTGTATAAGTCTTAAATAAAAGAAGCATGAAGAAGCAAGGCTCTGAATATATCTATCTCAACCTTGTGTAAATCTGAAGATAAATCTCAACTGGAAGATATGGTGTCAAATCCTGACTGATTCCATCTCTCATGCAACCAATTTCAACAACTCATTAATAAAAAGAGAGTTTATATCTTTATTAACAAGTATTATTCCTTTTTCACCCCAGCTATACAATGCTATCAGTTTGTCAATAACAAGTGAATCTCTTATGAGTCAATTTCTTTCAGTCTCTTTGTATCTATCTTATACTGGACATTGGCATAATGGTTAGACTGTTTGCCAATGACCTGAGAGATCTGGGTTCAATCCCAAGTCAAATCATACCAAAGACTCAAAAAATGGTACTTGATGCCTCCTTGCTTAACATTCAGCATTGTTGAAATACGAAACACACTTGTAGTCAGTAGCTAGGCTAAGAGCAACGTCTTTAGCAAGGCCAAGATTCCAATGTGCACACATTGGCCGGTCCATTCCTTGGATTGTGATTGGCTAGAACATCTGATTGGATATGTCTGTTCATAAATACCAACCCTGTCAGTAAGCATTAGTATTGACTATGCTGGACCTCAGGTAAGTGTTGCTTGTTATTATTGTCACTGTTATTGCTGTTGTATATTGTTGCGTTCTACATCTCCCCTCCCCCTCCCGGGTTGCTTGGGAGGTGTGTCTCTCTTTTATGCCTGGTTTGTTGTGTGGTAGTAACCTAGAGAGAGCTCGGGGAATCCTTGATGATCGAAATCGTGGGGATATATGTGTGGTTTGTTGTTGGGGTCTGGTTGCTGTGTATGTGCTATCACAGGGAGACAATGGGGGATGTGTAACTGTAGCATCAGTTGACGGGATTGTTGGTTCTATTGTCGCACTTGGTATCGGGGTTGGTGTAGGTTTGAGATTGCACTTTTTGAGGAAGCGACGGTTCCTAAGTGTGATTCTTCCGGAGCCATTAACCCTGATTTTGTATTGACGCTCAGGTAGAGCGGAGATTATTTTTCCTGTGGTGTTCCATCGGCGATTAAGTGGGTTTTGAATGGTCACTGTGTCACCGGCTTGTAATGGGCATAGGTTGTGAGTATGCCTGTTGTATCTTTCTACCAACTTAGCATTGCGTTTATGAAGAATTACTTCGCGGCGTTGCGCTGCCGCTATCCATTCAGGATGTGGTTTGTAAAGGAATGGTTGCGACGGGATGGAATCCCGGAGCCGGCGGTGGAGTAGTAGTTGTGCCGGTGATAGGCCAATACCTTGAATTGGGGTATTTCTGTACTGCAAGATGGCCCGAGCGGCCTTGTCATTGTCCAGGGAACCTTGAGTGTCTGTGTTTCCGTTGACTATCCTCTTTGCAGTTTTTACTGCTAGCTCTGCACGGCCATTGGACTGGGGATATGCGACCGAGGATCGTCTGTGCTTAGATCTTTGCAGAGGCGGTGGTTATGCCTGCATTGGTGAAAATGCTCTCCCAGTCAGTCAATCTGTCTGCGCAGGCAAGGTACGTAACGTGCCCAACGTGGAATATGTCCATCACTATTTGTTGGAATGGCCATTCTGGGGATGGTGTCATGGTGATGGGTTCTCGTGGTTGGCTAGGGGCGATGGTCGTACAAATCGAGCAATTCGCTCTAATAAACAGAGTCATTAGCTCGAGCTTTCATTCCATCTATGCCTTGGTGGGCTGAGTGTAGGCAGTGCAATATTTTCTTTCTTAGGGGCTTTGGTATTACAATTCTTCTGTCCATTAATACTAGCCCTCTGTCATTGCTAAGTCGGTGTTGCACCTCCCAGAAATCACGGATGTCAGGTTCTGTGAGGTTGCGTTTGGATTCGAAATCCAATGGGTAATTCCCGCATAGGTTAGTATCCTGTCTACAGCGCCATGTTGAAATACGAAACACACTTGTAGTCAGTAGCTAGGCTAAGAGCAACGTCTTTAGCAAGGCCAAGACCAAAGTGAATCAGTCCTCAATGAAAGAGCTATTTATGGCACATTGGGAGATTCCAATGTGCACACATTGGCCAGTCTATTCCTTGGATTGTGATTGGCTAGAACATCTGATTGGATATGTCTGTTCATAAATACCAACCCTGTCAGTAAGCATTAGTATTGACTATGCTGGACCTCAGGTAAGTGTTGCTTGTTATTATTGTCACTGTTATTGCTGTTGTATATTGTTGCGTTCTACAAGCATTATAAGGTAAAGATCAAGGGTAAAGTGGAGCAATCCAGAGAAAAGAGTAGTGCTCCCCACCACACCTTGGTGTAGTAGCTATCAAAAAGGGAGCCTTCGGGTCACCCTCAACTATGGTATCTATCTTCCAATATAGTGGAGGCACTTGTGGTATAATGGTTATCTTCATTGAAAATTGACACCGTGATCCAAGTTCAAATTCTAGATGAGGTTGTTTACATTTCACATAATACTTATACCATTAGGAAAAGTATTCATTTAACTATTCTCTCTTCAGCTATGGGTAAATAGTAAGGCAAACTGGGCTCTTTAACCTTGGTATAGCAACCAGTCTGGGAGAAAGAAAACTCTGAATTCAAACCTGTTAAACTAAGCTTAAGTATTGACCTTGTGTTGCATTCTGCTCATGTGGAAGGGTTGGGGTATATACATAAATTGCAAAGTAAAGATGTTTGTAAATCTATACACAAAATATTGTGAGGGTTCAGACAATGTAACCATTTAAAAATTTTTTTCTCTTGGTGAAAATTTAATTGCCTCCTACAAGTATGAATTTTATTTGCATTAAAAAATATGCTATTCTTTTATTCTTGCTACCTCTATATGAACCATTTCTGCCCGTCTTTACAAACTTTCTATTTAACTCTTTTTCTTTCTCTCTCTCTCTCTCTCTCTCTCTCGCTCTCTCTCATATACATGCACACACACAAATACACTCATACTTCATTTCATTCTCTTTCATTCTTAACTTTCTTTTTTTCTCAACTTCATTTTTTCTCACACTCTTTCTTTCTTTCTTTCTTTCTTTCACTCTCATTTTCTTATCATTCATTATCTCATTCATTTTCTGACTCTCTCTCTCTCTCTCTCTCTCTCTTTTTCTCTTTCACTTTCACTTTCACTCTTTCCCTCCTTTTTATTTTTCTCACATACTATCTTTCTATCTCCCACTCACTCCCTTATATTAGCATTCATTCTCACTCTCATTTTCCTTTTTTTCTTTTTCTTTCACTTTCATTATTTCCTCTCATTTTCTGATATGTACCTCTCTCTCTCATAAAATTCTGGTTCATGAGATGTTATACAAATGTAGACCACATAGGGCTCAAATGTCATTTTTTAATTAAAACTTGTCATGTTCAGCTGAAGAATTAAGTTACATTATTTTCTATTCATTAAAATTTAAATATTTTTTGAATTGCTTTCACGTATAAATGTATTTTATACATTTTTATACATATTTTTCTTCTGCTTCGAGTGACATCAAGTCATGATGTTCTTAAATCATTTCTACTTGGCATTCTGCCCTCAGAAATGAACAAAGATAACAGCTGAAACATATTTTACAATATGCAGCATACTCATTAGATACTCATTAAGATTAGCTTAGTATGACACAAGGCCAAAAATACTGAGTACATAAGGAGTATTGTGGTATTTACTAAATACACATTAGTTTGGTACATTTCAAGCATAGTAAGTGTTACATAATAGATTGGTGAAATCTATCATGGACAGGTTGTATAACATTCGAATTAACTTATAACCATTAAACAGCTGGAAAAAATACTTTTTGAACGTCACTTGGTTTGAGTGATGTATGGTGACTTCTGGAGTCATTTGAATCTATTGGTATGATAAGATAAAAAAAAAGTTGTGATCAAGCACTACTAGGAAAATTGTTGAATAAATGTAGTTGAATTTTTCTGTTTCGTCGTCATCTTCGTCATCTTCTTCTTCTCCTTCTTCTTCTTCTAAAATAGTAGTCAATAGCAAAACAAAATGCACGTGGGGATCTGGCTAACTCAATACCAAAACTTCTACACTCAGAAATTCACAGCTTTTATGCCACCAGGGCCCACGCTTATGCAAATGAGTACGGGCCTCGCTTTCGGTCCAGTTACACACGTGTATTGCCATTTCTGCATCCACCGCTGTGACGTTTACCTCATCATCTATTCTCTACAATAAATTAATCATGTAACCAAGACTAGTCAAAGTGATAAGGCATAATTTTCCATCTGTTGCTCCTGACCCAGTCAGAAATCTAGTTGAAAGGAATAAAAATAAAAGTACTCACAAAAGTGGCTGGTTATTTATTCTATCCAACAAAAGATGGTTATTCCTCATAATGAAACAGTGCAGTGCTCAGAGAAAGAAAGAATTAGTCAATCACCATGGAGGTCTATATAATCAGTGGCCATCATAAGGTAGCAGAGGTTGGGTGGGTTAATAGGTTGGCTGGTTGAATTTAACTGCAAGTCAACCCTTGGGTTATTTTATGCCGAAAACTTTATGTCTTGTTCCTTCTTTGTTGATTATGGCTGTTACTTGTATAGGTATTTGCATATTATTTTAGCTTTTGCTTCCATTAGTAACTGGGTATAGTTGTAAGTGTTTGGTAGTTATCTGCTAAAGTCAGCATTTCTGCTGACGGTTTAGATATCTAAGAGTGTATGTGGATATCTATTTGTAGATAAGATTTGCAGACCTATATCCTTGATAGGAGACTGATTTTTTCAGGAAGTTGATTATGTTATAAGGATCTGTTGTTTCAAATAGTTCTTTCATGCTTTTTATGTTATTGAAACCTATCATAACCACTAGCAACTCATGCAGGGATTTTCTGGTATTAGTGATTCATGATCCCCAATGTCATCGACAAATGAAATTTTCCACCATGAACCACAAACTATTTCTGAGACCATTAATTTTGTGAGTTGTTTCAGAGATATTTTTAGACTGTTGTATATAGCAAATAATATTTATTGCCTTCTCTGGATTGTATAAAGACCAATTTCATTATACAACACAACTTAAAGCAAAGTATTCAAGACCAAATCTCAAGTATTTTAAGTCAGCAGAGAAGCAACCATTTTTGCTATAAAAGCAGCAGTTACAGAAGCCATCAACATACAGATAGTTATCAATTCCATGTTTCAAGCACTTGGGCCACAGAGAGTATACTCAAAATTACTTGGTTTCCTTTATGAAATTGGGCAATCTGCCTTTCAGTCTCACATTGTGTAGGTGTTTCATTATACCATACTTCTAAGTGGCCTCATACACTTTCTCCAGGTTGTAAAGAATTGCCATGAGAAATTATTTTTTGGACTTTTGCCTCTCTTATAGAGGTTGACCATATGATTCATTTTGAACTTTGTTTTCTGAAGCCACATTAGGAGTTGGTCATAAGATTGTTGGATTCAATAAACCAAACTAACCTTTTGCTGAACATATGCACCATAATCTTGCAAAGGCAGTTATTAATGCTCTTGGATGGTAGTTTTTTTCTGGATTTGAGTTGTTTTTCCATGGTTTAGGTATAGGAATGATAGTTGATATTTTCCATTACTGGAAATCTACTATTTATCTAGATATCATTAAGTGTGGTTAAAAGGTAATCAGGGGATTTTTTTCAGAAGTTATTTAAGGAATTCATAATGGATTTCATCTGGTCCAACTGTAATCTTCTAGGATCTTTAGATGGCTTCTGTTAGTTCTGATAATGTAAAAAGTTTGTAATAGGTTTCAGAGTTGTCTGATTTGAAGTTAAGGCTGGGTTTCTCTGTATTTTTTGAAGGTTAGGAATTGTTGGTTGGCATTCTGGAGTGATAAATTTGTTGAGGTCTCAGCTAGTGTATCTGCTATATCTTTTTGGTTCATTGCTTCTGTATTATTTCTTATAAGATGTTTGAAGTGGGGTTGGCTGAGTTTTCTTAGAGATTTTTCTGATCATTTTCTAGATTGTATTTGTTTGGGTTGAGGAGTGGAGCTGTTTTAGGTAATTTTGCCATCTAAGTACGATCACCGGATGGAGACACAGAATACTTTGACATTGTAGCAGGAGTACTACAAGGGGACACGCTGGCCCCGTACCTCTTTATCATTTGTCTAGACTACGTACTTAGAACATCGATTGACAAAATCAAAGAGAATGGCTTCGAACTGACGAAGAAATGAAGCAGAAGATACCCCGCAACAACAATTACCGATGCCGACTACGCCGATGACATAGCGATACTGGCAAATACACCTGACCAAGCCGAAACACTTCTGCATAGTGTGGAACGAGCAGCAGCAGGCATAGGCCTCTATGTTAATGCACACAAAACGGAATATATGTGCTATAACCAAACGGGGGACATCTCCACTCTAGAAGGAACCCCACTTAAACTAGTGGACAAATTCACTTACCTAGGAAGCAGCGTCGAATCAACCGAAAAGGACATCGAAACGAGGTTAACGAAAGCATGGACAGCTATCAATAGGCTATCGATTATATGGAAATCAGACCTAACCGATAAAATGAAACGCAGTTTCTTCCAGGCAGCGGTCACATCGATACTGCTATATGGATGCACTACGTGGACGCTAACAAAACGACTGGAGAAGAAGCTAGACGGCAATTACACAAGAATGCTGCGTGCAATTCTGAACAAGTCCTGGCAGCAACACCCCACAAGACACCAACTGTACGGCCACCTACCCCCTATCACGAAAACTATCCAAGTTAGACGAACCAGACATGCAGGACACTGCTGGAGAAGCAGAGATGAACTCATAAGAGATGTACTCTTATGGATCCCCACACATGGCCGCGCAAAAGCAGGACGACCAGCTCGAACGTACATTCAGCAGCTATGTGAGGATACAGGATGTTGTCCTGAAGACCTACCTAGGGCGATGAACGATAGGGAGGAGTGGCGAGAGAGGGTCAGGGATATCCGTGCTACCAGCGCGATATGATGATGATGATCTTATTGGCTTCCTTGATTACTTTGCATACTTTTGCTCTGAGTAGTCTGAAGGAGTTTAAATTGATGTTGTGGGTTCTTGCATGGGGAAACCTTTCACAGTAGGGTTGTCTGTCATCATTAAACCAGGGTGTGTTAGATCTGAGGGTGAGTTTTTTGGTATGATTTCTTTTGCTATTGAGATTAGGGTTTCAATGAAGTCCTTTGCCAGGTCTTAGTTGTTTTGGTCTTGTATCAGTTTTGGGTTGCAAAGAGTTTTGAATTCTTCTTAGTTTCAAACAATTCAGTTTAGCATAAGTACACAGTTTAGTTCTATTTCTCATAGATATGACCCTATAAGGTGCTACCGCTCTGGACCAGAGTGGACCTGGGAGCAATGGCAATAAAGGGGTACTCCACATTTCCCAAAGCTCTAGCATTACTAGAACCCCACCATCAAATTGTTTGGTGTCATATCAAAGACACTCATTGGGGGAGTCTTACTCCTTTGCAGAGATGCAGTATGTATATTCTACAGCCCCAGCTGACTGGGCCAGAATCGTACAGGGTTATGTTTATAGCTGAATAGAAGCCCATAGATGGATTGAGACAGGTTTTTAATTTATTGTTTAAAATGAAAAGGCTATTGTGGTTGATTACTTGATCTTTGCTTTTTTATTGGTTTTCTTGCACCCTTATATAGTGTTGTGATAATTTTCACCTAGTAATATGTGGGGTTTAGGGATTTGTTCTATTAGTCTGTTTAGTTGTGTTTCATTGATGGTTTTATGTGATGGAATGTAAATGGAGCAGATGTTTATTGGTTTGGACAGTTTTGCTTTAATAGCAATCACTCACAGTTTAGTATCAATGTAGATTAGGTGTTGAGGCATGTCTTTCTAAATTAGGGTCGAGAAGCCTCCAAAGGTTCTGTTTCTGTCATTGTTTATGTAACTATATCGTAAGAAGTTTTGACTTTTGAGTTGGTTTGTGTCCGTGAGGAATGTTTCTTTAAGGCTCACTAATTTTAGGTTATGGTTGATCTAAAGTTGTTGAAGTTCTTTGTAAATATCTAGGGTTCCTCAGCACTTTTATTGAATTAGAATTGTCTTTGGTTGTATGGATTCTGGTGAGTTTTTTTGGTTTGCTTTTTTTGAGTTAGGCTTTTCTATTTCCGTTCTTTCTATTAGGCTGAATTTAGTTTTGGTTTCTATATTCTTTAATGTTGGAGGAATCTATGGATTGACTAGTAAATTTTGACATCTTCAGTTGATACCATCTAGATGATGGTAGAGTATTAGATTGGGGGTAAGGTTCAAGTTTGGTTGATGTTGTTATGTGTTTTATTTTTCATTGTTTGATTTGCTGTTTGCTTCTGAATTTGATATATTGGTTTTCCTAAAATTTTAGAAGTCGTTGGACTGATTGGAGATCTATGTGATTTTCTTTTTATTGCATTTATTTTGGTTGAATCTTTGGGGTTCTTTATGAATGTTTTTTGAGGAGTTGTATGAATATTTGCTGTGAGTTTCTTTGGTTTGATTTCAGCTGAATGCATTGTCCTTGACTGTTCTTGAAATTTGGGCTAGTCACTTGGTCCCAGTTGTACCAGCTTTTCAACCAGAACCTCATACTTGTCCATTTATTTGTTGTTGCTGATTGGATTCATTCTCCATGAAACAGTGATGTAGGTATTCTCTTTCATATACCATTTGACTGTCCTTCTAGCCTCAAGGAATGTTACATTCCCTCAATATTTCACCGTGATGATTTCCTTTTCTCTACAGAATACTCAACAAGATGATTTCCTTTTCTCTTTGGTATACTCTACAAGATCTTGAAAGTTTGAGATGGTTTTCCTGGCAGTTTGAATATTTGGTTTTGTTTAGGTCTTTTTCGCCACATCTTTCACATGTTAGCCATCCTTTTCAACTTCCCTGTGGTGTCCATATTGCTGACATTTAAAGCACTTCAAGGGTGCCGGGGTGCATTGTTCTACCCCTTCAAGGCAATAGCTAATTCTCACTTCCTAAGTATTATCAGTTTATTACATATTAAGATGTAAAGGTTATGCTTTTGCTATCCCAAGGCTACTTTTATCTCCTCTGTTATAGCAAAGAACAAGTCTCTGATTCTTATTATTCTCTCTGAGATGTTAAGTCTATCTTGTGGATAGGTTTTACATTTTAAGTTGTAGAATGTTTGCATCTTGAGATTTTCGGCATGTTTCTTTGTCTTTACTTCTCCCCGTAAATTGCCACTTCTTATTTTTTTAATGGTACATTGTTTTATTTTGCAAGAAATAATTATTTTCCATTAGGAAAGGGGACAGTTTGCATAGAGTTATGTTCTCCAAAGATTCTATAACTATATATCGTGAGAAATCTTTTAGGATTTTTTCATTTTCAGAATCAGATTCAAAGGGGCTTGTTTGTTTGTTTGTTTTTGTTTTGTTTTGTTTTTTGAGTGAGCCATATGTTTTTGTGTTTTCTCTGGTCCTATGCTCCACCACACACCATGGAGTACACCTTGTGTTGGAAATTTACCAAGGGGGAAACCCATTCTCCTTAAGTGAGATGAGGATTCATTACCATTATACTCTAGTCCATGTAGGATTTCAAGCCCCTGCCACTTTCAGGCTTTAAGTAGACAATACCTACTGTTGTACAACTCCACAGTGTTCGAAGTTCTACTCTCTCAATGTAGTTAACCCTCAAACACCACTTTCTAGTACCTATAAGATAAAAAAGATTGGAAGTTTGCTGCAGATAGAAGAATATGGTCAGGACTAAACATAGCTCAGTAAAAGCCAAAGTGGAGAATTGCAAGTCACTTGACCACTCAGATGCAGAGTAAAGGACTTCTCAGCCACCAGGATCCTGTTCTGAAGCATTAAGGTGGTCTTGTTGGGGAGTGTCTTACTTCTCTGCAGAATTGCAGTCAGCATATTCTACAGCTCCAGCTGACTGGGCAGCATAAGATAATAGTGGGTTATCTAAAATAATCAGATTTATAAAAAATAAATTAATAGTTTAAACCTTAATTTTCTTATGAATTATAGGCATTTACTCAGTATAGAATAATAAGAATCAGATTCAATACAAATGGTTTGTGAGATTAGCAAATTAAGACCTAATCTTCATCAAAAATGTAGTTATTTACTAAGATTATATTAGTCTAAAAGATAGAATAATAAGAAGCAGATTAAATAAAATGGTTTTGTTTCTTTGTTTAACAGCATATCAACCTTCGTAGGTTATTTCATTTCAAAAACCCATCCTTCCAGAAGAACAACACTGATACTATTAAACCTATAGCTGGGAGGACATGAGGTTTCATACCTTTCCCAAGGGTACTTGTCAAACATGAACATAATAGCACAACTGAAGATCAAACTCTCTAACTATGATTCCACAGTCCAGTGCTTTAACCATTACACCATGAGGACACACCGCCAAATAAAAATGAGATTTGTAAATCAACTCTTAATCATCTTGTGACTTGTAGTACATGCCATTAGTCATTTTGTCTCTTCATCTGATTAATATTCTGAAAGTTAATCTCACTTCTAAAAACTATAGACAATAATACAATCTTCCAATTTCCATGTATAGTACACCTGAAGAAGGATAGATAATATACCAATCGAGACATTGTGCAAACAACAAAGAAAGATTTCCATTATCTAAATAATTCTTTGAATATTAATGATCTCACTCAACATAATCTTAACACTGGCATATGAGTTCAGATCAACAAGATTTATATATGCTATACAAAAGTTTGTCTAAGCGATCACTTCCTAGAAGCAGACAAAGGGTGAGAATGATCAAGAAGAGAAATGAACAACAAAAATACAGGATGAAACATTTGTCTTCAACTATATCTACACAAATAAAAAAGACTTTAGAAAAAAATTATGTAAAAATACACCCTGGGGTTCCATGAGTAACCTCAGAAATGATATCCATAAATTATGAGATGACAAACAAAAGCAAAAAGATATTTAGTGAATAACAGATAACGTATGAACTCAAAATGACGTTCCAGGTGAATGAGGACCCCCACAAAATTATTTTTCATCTGCAAATAAGATTTTAAAACCAAATTATTCTTCAAGAACATTTTATGTGTATTGTTCTTATAAAAATCTTGCTATAATGTGTTATTTTCCGGATTTACAGTATATATATATATATATATGTGTGTGTGTGTGTGTGTGTGTGTGTGTGTATTTACACACATATACACACATACAAGAATGTAGGCGTCACAACTCTAATGAGTAGAATAACAATAATAATAATAACACTTACCAGCCCAGGGGATCCAATTAGCATCCAGTTGGCAGTAGCTCATTACAGATCTTGCACTACTACTAGACAAGCCAGTATATATATATATATATATATATATATATATATACACACTAATATGTCCACTCCTGGACCAGTGACCAATCACTGTTCAGGGAATTGACTCGACCATATGCACACAATGGAATACCCTGATGTGCCATAAATAATTCTCCTTCTTCAGAGTTAAAGAAGTAGTATCTCAGATCTAACTCAGTGTGTAATGCGACTGAGTGCTGACTTTGATAAACTACCAAACTCAACTATTCAACAGAGAAGTTTAGCAAGAGAGATTAAAAAATATCAAGATTGAACTTTAAAAAATTTTTGAATTTAAATGAAGATGTGTGCACTAGTGAGTAACTTATGAAATTAAGTGACGATGTCTAGATGTCTAGACAAATCAATGAATTTTCAGGAAGTTATATAATAAAGTGATGATGTCTAGACACCTAGACAAATCAAAGTCATTTTGAGAAACTCATATAACAAGGTGATGATGTCTAGATGTCAAGACAAATCAATGTTATTTTGAGGAACTTACATAATAAAGTGATGATGTGTTGATGTCTAGACAAATCAATGTCATTTTTAGAAACTTATATGATAAAGTGATGATGTCTTGAAGATTAGCAGTGATACTATCAAACTCATAGCTAGGAGATAAGGTGGTCCATACCTTTCTAAAGTCTATTAGTCCAAAAGTGAATGTAATAGAGTGACTGAAGTCTGAACTTGCTTTCTTCAAGGCTGCAGTCCGATACTTTAGCCATTACATCATGGGGACTCCTCCAGATCAATCAGTCTCATTTTGAGAAACTTATATAATAAAATGATAATGTCTAGATGTCTAGACAAATCAGGGTTGTTTTTAGAAATGAGTATGATAAATTGATGATGTTTAGATGTCTTGACAAAGATGAATCACTGCCAGTTTGAAAAAAATTAGGAAGCAACTTTTGATACTTTTTGAACAAAATGTTTTTGATGAAACACAGGATTGCACAAGTGTAACAACCTGACATGACCCCTCGACCTTCAGCTCTGTACAACTTTTTCTTGCTTACTAAACTGAAATTTTGTCTCAAGAGTAAGATTCGAGGATGTTAAAGAAATATAATGGTACAACATTATACCATTTCCATAGAGGATTTTTTGAGGTAGTTTCACTCGTGGAAAATTTGCTAGAATAACTGTGTTGAATGATAAGAAGATTATATTGAAGAAAATTAATGCATCATACATTGTTCATTTCCATTTTGGTAAATAGAGCTCCAGTCTTGATATCTTTTAACACACCTTATATATATATACAAATATATATATATATATATATATATAGTAAGATGCAAAAATTTTCTGATGTTGATATTGTCATCTATTTATCATGCAAAATAGAGGGAATCCCCAAGACATAATAGCTAATGTGCTGGACTGCTACATCATATTATATGAGTTCAAACTCCAGTCAAGCTATTATGTTTACTTTCATACTAATACCCATGGGAAAAGATCAACTCTCTGATCCCACCAGCAATAGGTTAAATGGAACCACTAGTGTTCTCCACAAGTATAACTTTGGCATAAAATAAACTATGAAGGTTGATATGCCATAAAAAATAAAGAAACTGACATCATGTGAAAATGTATTAATAAAATCCAATTAAAAACATTTTAACTGATATCAATCGCATTTCAAATTGTCAGTGGTTACCTTATGCTATAGATCAGGGAATTACATTCATTGTACATTCATGTTTACTTCTTTGTGTGGCTGTTTAAGTTATTTTCTGTGGGGGTTGCACACAGTCTTATAGAACATGAACGATTTTCAATCAGATCTATTTGACTCATAGATGAGACACTAACAAGTACTACAATTCTGGGTCAAAGTGGACCTGGGAGTGATGGCAATGGTGTGTGTGAGTGGGGTGTATTCAACACTCTCTAGATCTCCAGAACTGTACCCTTATCATCACATGCATTTTAGTGTCGCACCAAGGACAACCAGTGTTTTTTTTTGGTGGTGGTGGTGGTGGGGGTATCCTTCTGCAGGGGAGACAATCAGTTTATTATTCTAAGCACAACTATCTGGATGTACATACACTGACTGATAGACTGACATAATCAACAATGCAGCCAAGTTTCCCTCCTCACTGTGAAATCAAATTCTCTATTATTTGATACAAATTCTTTTGATGTAAAATAAATATTTTACTGCATTTTTAAAAAATTTTAAAAATCTGTTTACAAAACTCTGACAAATGTCCCGTTTGCAAGTTAACATTTTATTTTAGATCATTTAAAATTTTTTGGTGGTCTCAGTTGGAGTAAAATTAAGCCCCTTCCCTACCTCAGGGCATCTTCTATCAAGTCTGCTCTCTAGAGTGAACTGAAGACACCACAGCCTTCAGATGACATTTCCTCTAACTGCTGATACCTAAAACTGTCAAATTCTATGATAGGTTGCTCAGTTACATGTTAAAAACAACGATGTTAAAAACAACCAAAAAAGAAAAAAGTAAAACAAAAATATCTCTGATAGTGAACAAATAAATAAAACAATATTATTGTAGCTTAAAAGAAACACTAAAAAAAAAAGTTGGGGTATTTTGTGCGTGTGTGGTTTTGAATTTTGGTTGTATTTTTTTGTTTTTTGGGTTTTTTTTAGAAAGAAAAAATAAAGTACAAAAGTAAGTACACAATAAAGAGGAAAGAAAAGAAACATAGAAGAATAAAAACATGACCTTTAAAAAAAAGAAGATTCAGTTAATGACAATAGAAAAGGAAAAGTTAAGTTGCATATCAAATTGAATGGCATAGAGCCCACACACTTTGGTTGTAGCTTTGGGAATTGAAAAAAAAAATTGGAAGAAACTTGATATATATTTTATTTATCAAAATTGAATATTGACTAGAATTTACTTTATCTGCCAAATACTAACAGTCAATATTGCATTGGTGGTGCTAGAATCAAATGAAAATTAAAATTGTTTTTGTTTGGTTTAGTTCAGCAAGATGAGAAATTTAATCCTTATACTAAAGTGAGTCAAAAGTTTTGCCATATTTTGGAAGGTGTAAGTTTGCAGTGTGTACATCAAATAACTGAAGAAGTTCAAGCTGTAGTTTGTACCTACTTAGTTTTTTGTTTTTTAATATTGTGGTAGTTTGTGCACTGACACTTAGTGCATTGCTTTATTCCATTTGTGATTTGAAAGCTGCTCAAATGAATGTGTAATGTATTCTAATTCAGGATTTTATGCTTTACAAGCTATAACTGGACCAAAATGCTGCAGAAGTAACCTAAAACATTTTTGTCCAGTGAAAGTGTGGGGTTTGAAGGTATTTAGGAGGTCAGTGGCTAAGGGCAAGACTGTGTTGCCATAAGATATCTGACTCCATATTTTGGTTATATTATTTTACCCCACGTTGACTGGCTGGCGCAATGCCTTGCCCAAAGAAAATTCCAAAAGAAATATACAAAAAGAAAAGATAGAAACAGATAAGAGACAAAAATATTTCTTCCATACTTTCCTTTATTTACTTGGTGAATGGACTAACCAACGCTACGTCCCAAGATGCAGCGTGGTGCCCAAAACACCAGACAGCAAAATCAGTGTTGTCGGTTCGACGTCACTACCCGAAAAAGAGGTCGGTTCACAGAAAACCTGAGTATTTATTTCTCTTCACCGGCTCCAAATTCGCCACTCCAAAATCCTTCTAATTTTGGCGCGACCGCTTCCCATTGGCTACTTTACTTTTTATTATTTTTCTTTTTTTCTGATTTTTAACCGGATGGATGCGTGGAGCCTTATGCGTGGCGATGCATCTATACATTTTGTATCTGGCAGCCGACGAGTCAATATCCGGTTGGGAGTTTTACTGTTAATTCCTAAATCCCCACAAAGGCATAGTGGATCACAATACAGTAACCAGATGGTTCAAGAAATTTCACTTGAGTTGCAAGAACCTCCATGATCAGGTAAGGTCAGGTAGCCTTAAAGCCATGGAGTAGAGGTTAATCCAGTGGGTAACACTTGGAGATTACCATGCGAGCTGAGCATTTCACAAACTAGTGTGATTCATCATTTTTACAACCTCAGCAAAAGCATCTGGAGCTGCTGACTTGTACCTCAAATTACCAAAATATAGTGAAACTTTTCACTGTTATAATAAATGTTAGTTCACTTAGTCCCTCATTCAATGACCCAATTCACATGGATGAGATAATCAAGACACTCTTCATTTCACAAGTTGATAACTGGACTCAGAATATTGTATCACTCACATCACTGTCATCTCCAGAAACACACTATCCAATGCTTGTCTGTGCTCACATCTACAGTTTACTATCTGTAAATGTTCAGCGGGTGTTTTTTTTTTTAATCATAATACATTAATTTAGTTGGACTTTATCAATATAAAGGGCAATGCTGAGAATTCTAAGAGATAAGAATAGATTGACATCAATGACAGATGAAACCAAGGTAAGAAATATCACAGAAGTTATTAAAGAACAAAATCAGAAGAAGGTAAGTGATATCATATAAACAATTTTTTGTCATGTATTTCTTAAGCAGTGATCTGGTTTGATGATCTACTTGAATAGTGCCAGACTGCTTTTGAATACTGCGCTGATGTTGTACAAACAAAACATAGTGCTCAAATCCTTTGCAGCTTTGGTAGGGGAAACAAGTCATTTTCTAAAAGTAAGAATAGAAGAATATATGAAAGCCATATTGTGGAGAGATACTTTTAAAAACTGGTAAAATTGACCACACAAGGAACAAAAAGTGGGGCATACAGCCCCTTGTGGAGTGAGGTTCAAATAATAGACAGGGAGAAACATTGGCAAATGAAACACCAGAAAAATTC
This sequence comes from Sepioteuthis lessoniana, assembly GCA_963585895.1. Classification (NCBI taxonomy): domain Eukaryota; kingdom Metazoa; phylum Mollusca; class Cephalopoda; order Myopsida; family Loliginidae; genus Sepioteuthis; species Sepioteuthis lessoniana. The sequence continues at coordinate 51,931,822 of OY757932.1, read as the reverse complement.
CTCCCATGATATGGTCTGTTGACTCCATCAGCAAACAGGGCACCACTATGAATAAATGAGGAAACCATTGTTAAGATGCACCAAGTTCACTGGGATTTTGAGATTGAAACAGATCACCTAATCTCAGCCAGATGACCAGTTCTCGTGATTGTCAACAAAAAAAGAGAACCTGCTGAATAGTGGACTTTGATGTCCTGGAAGACCATTGAGTAAAATTTTAAAAAGTGAAAAGAGAAATAAATACCTTGACTTTGCTAGAGAACTGAAAACATTCTGGAATATGAAGATGAGAGTGATACCACTTATAATTATGGCACTTGGAACAATCCTAAGGGATTGGTAAAGGGACTAGAAGACTTGGAAATAAGAGGATAAGTGGATACCATTCAGATTACAGCATTATTAAGATCGGCCAGAATACTGAGAAGAGTTCTGGAGACTTGAGACGACCTGCTACCACTCAAACTCCTGAGAAAAACCATCAGCTAATGCTGGTGTGAAAAACTCTCAAAGGAGTAATAATGATAATAATAAATATGATTTGTAAAAATGATTCCATGAATATATTTACCCAATCCCTCCATCATATGACACAGAGTCAAATTTTAAGTGGAGTATATCCGGTTTGAATTTAAAGTTTTCTCCTTCTCCTACAATGGTTGCCTAACCAAGGCCAAAGAACCCAGTCTTTCCTACTATTTACTCATAGCTGAGCAGGGAGAAGAGGTGAGAACAAAAAGATGCATGCCTTTCCCAAATGCATTTGAGTGAAGTGAAACTCAAGCAGCCATGTCCAGGATTTGAACTTGGATCACTGATTCTATTTCCTACAATGATAACCATTATGCTAAGGGCATAAAAAAACTCCTTCGATATAATTTTCCTTCACCAAGACCAGTTGCCATAAAAACAGTTCATTCTGTCCAACTATTTAACGACAGATACATTCTGACCTTACCTAAGGGCAGTTGCATGAAGTAAAATGCAAACAGTTTTCTCAAAGATTTGAAATCAGCTTGATAACAGCCCTGTTGGCTGGGGTTGTAGAATACACAGACTGCATCTCTGCCAAGAGGTAAGGCCACCACCCACCCAGCAAGTGTCCTGGATATGACATTAAACCATCTCATGGCAAAGCTCTAGCCCTGGACATTTGAGGAATGTGGAGTATCCCTTCATTACCATCATTCCCAGGTCCACTCTGACCTGGAGTGGTAGCAATGGTAGGGTCCTATCAATGGGTCAAATAAAAAAAAACTCAGTGCAAACAAATGATTGATGTTAAATTAAGTCTGTTATATAGCAATACTTGGAACCATTTAACTGAGTGCAAAAAAAGAGCTCAGACTTGTTTAAGAATGCTATCTACAAAAAGTGTTTACAAATCATATAGGCATTTATTGATATGTATAAAGAGGATTTGGCATTAAATAGCCTATAATGGTTGAGATGCCATAAAACAAAACAAAACCAAATCATATATATTTAATATATATGTATAAAGAGGATTTGGTATTTAATAACCTACAATGGTTGATATGCCATAAAATCCAACCAAACCAAATCATATATATCTAATATATATGTATAAAGAGGATTTGGCATTAAATAACCTACAATGGTTGATATGCCATCAAACCTAATGAAACCAAATCATATATCTAATATATATGTATAAAGCGGATTTGGCGTTAAATAACCTACAACGGTTGATATGCCATAAAACCAAACAAAACGAAACCAAATCATATATATCTAATATATATGTATAAAGAGGATTTGGCATTAAATAACCTACAATGGTTGATATGCCATATAACCCAACCAAACCAAATCATATATATCTAATATATATGTATAAAGAGGATTTGGCATTAAATAACCTACAATGGTTGATATGCCATATAACCCAACCAAACCAAATCAGCTCAGTAAGTATATTTCTTATGATGTTAACCATTATATCACGAATGCATCTATGTAAACTTGATTCGCATTTGTCATTGTCATGAACACTCATGTTTAGCAGAACAATTAAAAAATAAATAAATGAATAAAAGAAGAAGAATTGAATTCGAATTCCAATAAACATTGGACACCAGCTACTAACAGATACCATCAGTTGAAAAAAATTTACCAGCTCCAGTGCCAGCAGAAACCTCGAGGATACACAAATCTTCTAGAGAAAAGTCAAATACATAGACAAGGAAAATAGCCCAATTAACAAAAATATAAATAACAAAACACAAAGAACATTTTTCAAATGTTTGAATAAAAGTTTCTATTTAAATTGCATATATTCCAGTAAGAGAAAGCTTCAGATAAAACTCAGTGTCACATTCCAAACAACTAGAGCTAGCTATATGTTGCAGTTATATATATAGATACTTGGCCAACTTGGGTCAAGGGCAAAACTAAGGCTCTCTGTTCAATAGCTACTATACCAAGGGGTAGGAAAGGGTGTTACTCCTTTCCCTGGATTGCTCCACTTACCCTTGATCTGTACCTTACAATGCCAAGTGTTTTGCAAAGAGGAATCAAGTACCATTTTCTGAATCTTTGGTATGACTTGACCTGGGATGAAACCCTGCTCTCCCAAGCAATTGGCAAACACTCTAACCATTATGCCACTATACATATATTTTGTTTGGTTGGGTTTTATAGCATATCAACCATTGTAAGTTATTTAATGTTAAATTCTCTTTATACATATAAATTAAATATATATGTTTTTGTTTGGTTTTATGGCATATCAACCATTGCAGGTTATTTAATGCCAAATCCTGTTTATGCATATATATTAAATGTATATATGATTTGCATTCACATATTGTTCCTAATACTTTTAAATGAGCATATACTACAGCCCCAATCAACTAGGTTCACATAAATATTTCTAACACAAATACTCTATTACTATAAATCATTTTTTTACACACAGTTAGAGTATATATATATATATATATATATATATATATATATATATATATATATTTGAGTAATGAATGACTTTGTATATTGAATAACTCTAATTTTTAGCCACAAGGTAAGCTTCCAAGTTGCAGAAACATATCTTGTGTAATGAATGACCCACTGTTTTTGAAGGGAATAATTGTTCTTACAAAGTTGTTCATTACACAACTATATATGGTATGTTTTTTTTATCCGATGATTGTATTTCTAATACATGAAATTTTTAGCAATGAAGCCTCCATAAAGAGCTTTTACTTTGTTCTGCTGGTCAGCATTACAGCACTTTCTTGATTTAAAGAAAAACCAATTTTATATTCACACACACACACACACACACACATACACAACACACACACACACACATGTATGTATGTATCTGTGTGTATATTAATAAATTAAATTGATCAAGAACAAGTATATCAGAGCATTAATTGACACTTGCTGAACACACACACACACACACTCTCTCACATACATACATACATACATACATATATATATATATATATATATAGATAGATAGATAGATAGAGAGAGAGAGAGAGAGAGAGAGAGAGAGAGAGAATGAGAGATGTGTGTGTGTGTCTGTGTGTTCAGGAAGTGTCAACTACTACACTACATTTGTACTTGATTAACGTAAAGAACTATCCTAAAAATTCCAAGAGATAAAACAAATATCAACAAAGATCAGAAATCAGACCAAAACAAAAGGTCATTTCATGCCAAGAAGTTAGAGAATTGGATATGTTTATATTTACATTCAAAAAATTTTTTGCACATGGTTATATGATATCAGGTATTCCCAATCTAACACAAATAATTTGCAAACGAATCTATGATGGGACCCTAAGGGTTGGTTGGTTGTTTGGTGTTTTATGGCAGATCAACACTTGTTGGTCATTTAATACAAAATATATATATATATATATATATATATATATATATATATACAATTTGTAAGCAAATAGTTTGTTGGTATCTTCATTTTTAAAAGAGTTGTTAGTGCTCATTTATTTGCACACAGTTAAAAGGTTTTAAGTATTGCTCTTTAACACTAATCTTTTGTTTTCACACAGTTAAAGGATTTCAAGAATTGCTAACACAACTAAATCTATTCAATAGTGATTTGTTTGCACACAGTTAAAAGAATTGAAGTATTGCTAGCTTACACTTATAATTCAATTTAATATTAATTTGTTTGAACACAGTTAAATAGACTGAAGCATTGTTAACTTACACTAATAATACTATTTAATATCAATTTATTAGCACACAATTAAATGTATTCAATTATTCCCATCTAGCTATAATAATTCTATCTAATATTAATCATTTTAAGTTTTGCTATTTAACATAAATAATTCTATTTATCAAATATTCTTATCTAATATGAACAATTTTCATACAGATGTATGGTTTCAAATAACTGATAATCTTTAGTAAATGATTGAACAGTTCTATATAACCTATAGATGGGAACCTAACAGGTAACATCACTCTGAGACTGAGTTGACCTGAGGGTAATGGTAATGAAGTGACTGGAGCTTCACTAATGGATGCAGTTTAGTGTCATACCCAGAACATCATAACTCCAGATTTCATTCCAAACCTTATATACAGGCTCTGGCAGAATGATCTTGTAGATTTAAACTTGCTGCTGCACAGGTGCTATTAACTGTGAGCATTTGGGAGGTATATCTTTGAGCAACAGTAACATCAGCAGTAGAAGCCATACCATTTTAGTTGTGACTCTGGCATCTATGGAAGTTCTGAGATAAATTTTCCCAGAGTGCCTCATTCATTACAAGGGGACATCCTATGGTCAGCTCACTCACCAGATTTATTCCCTTGTGATTTCTTTCTCTGGGATTAATGGAAGGCTCAAGTCTTTAAATGTATGCTACACATCTATACCCTTGTCATAACTTCCTCTGAGGATTTCTGAAGGTTCAAGTCTTTAAATGTATGCTGCACATCTATCCCCTTGTGATTCCTTTATCTAGGGATACTTGAAGATTCAAATTTTTAATCAAAAGCTAGAAACATTAGTCAAACTGGAAGATTTTATTCATCATAAAATTGCAGCAATACCAGATGTAATAACTAGACAAAAACATTGCAGAACTTCAGGGTAAATCTTTAAGAGTGTTTATATCATGACGGCACATATTTAAATGACAAAATTATCTTCTAAACAAAGTGATAACAATAACAAAACAAAATGAAAGATATTCTTTCTTACATTACAATTAAATTCTTATTGATTTTAACATGTCAACCCATCTGGTGTTATTTTATGTCTAGAGGTTAAAATATAACTGTCTAATATAAATAATTTGATACAGTTGTGTGGTTCCAAATATTCCCATCTTATACTAATAATTCATATACAATTTTATAGTTTCAAGTAACTATTTCTGTTTAATAATATCATTAACAAAGGATTATTATTAGTTATTTGAAACCATATAACTGTAGGAACAGAAGAAGGAAATTCCATCATAAACCATTATAGCTTCCTGAAACTATTCCTGATACAAAACTTTTATAATTATATGGTATCAAGTATTCCTATCCGATACGAATAATTTTTAAACATGTATTTGATCATTAGACGGAACCCTAACAGGTACAAAGACTTGAGGTCAGAGCAGACATTGAAGTAATGGCAATGAAAGGGTATTCCACTCTCCCCAGACCTCCCTATATCAAGCTGAGTCATGAAAAATTTCCATTTTTTAAAAACAAATTGAAATCTTACCATAGCCATATACATGAATATGCGAAATGTACATAGAATGTTCATAACATATATACATAGAGCATAGGAATCTCGAAACACAATAAACTCTTATGACTTCTTAGTTCAGGTATGAAACTTTTTATTACCTTTGAGTTTAAAGGTTCTTCGACATTAGGAGAGAGATACACATTCTTTCTATTCTGGCTTTTCCATCTGCCCCCCATCCCGTGTGACACCTGCCTAAGGCCTCCGCGAGCAAGCGAAAGTCGACTGCCTTCTGCCGAGGCAGTACTCAACTCAACTCAACTAACTGACTTTTTCGAAATCCCCCAAATCCTCCACGTGCTTCTGGTGCGTGACGTTACCCGCACTCTGTAGCCCCGTTTCTCATCTGGGCTATTGAGACATCTCTGAGTGACACGTCCGCTCCACGCGCACGGGAACACCTGTATTAATGTTGCACCTAAGTAACCAATGCACTGAGCCGAAAAGTTCTCAGCCTAACTAAACCCAAAGGCATAAAACGAAATCCCTCGGCCATTATATTACAAAATTATGCATTTCAAACTTCCAGTGTTTTAAATGCAACTGGAAATTACTTGATTAAAGAGACTTTCATCAGTCATTCTTATTTCAGTAGGGAAAGAGTGTGCATCATAATCTAATCTATGATCTCACACCCTTAAAATGAAGAAACTGAAAGTGTATATTCAACATGCAATGTTGTGGGAGTCTAATAATAACAAAAATGCTAAAGAAACAACTTAGAAAATTTGTAATGTTTATGGCCATGGTGTCATCATTGAGAGATGAACCCAGATGAGAACACTCATCAGACTTCAATCAAGACATTTTAAAAGAATTGGTAGAACACAATCTATACCACAGTACTCAAAAATAGCACTTGACCTCTACACATCCAAAGCCACAATTTTTTGCCACTTGAAAAAGATAGGAAAAATGAGCAAGTTGGATGTTTGTGTTCCTCAGGCTCTTAGTGAAAAGAATAAGGAAGATTGCAAATTCATAGAGAAAAGACTTCTTTTAAATACCTGTCTTTTATGATAGTGTTCAATGCAAAAAGCAGTGGATTGATAAAGATGAATTTCTGCAGTCTACCCAAAAGATAGAGCTTCATAGAAGAAAATTTATGCTGTGTGTATGGTGGGATCACTGCAGTATTATTCATTATGAGTTTAAAAACTCAAAATGAATAACACCACAGACACTCAATGCTGACTTATATTCTCAACAGTTGCAACATGTGCGTTAAAATCTTCTAAGAAATTGCTTCTAACTTGTCAATAGGAGAAATCTTGTGCTTCTATATAACACAAGGCCACATTCAGCAAGAATCATGCTGGGATAATATTGGATTTAGGATGGCCTGTTCTCCATTAACCATATTCACTAGAACTTCTCCTAAATGATTTCCACCTTTTTCTTTCTCTATAAAATGCTTTGAATGACAAAAGATTTTTTCAAGAAGATCAGGTAAAAACTTTTGTGGAAAATTTCTTGAACTCAACATGAGTTGAATTTTATCAGAGAGGAATCATCAATCTAGCAGAAAAATAGCAAAAGGTGATTCAAAATAATGGCAAATATATTACGGAATGAATTAATTCATAGTTAAATTATTCATGAATAAATAATCTTTTACTAAAATGGAAATTATCTATGACTCAGCCCTATATATATATATATATATATATGTATAAATTACCCACCCACACATACCCGGATGCACATTATCAGTCTATCCTGTTTCTTTTGAATCTGATTCTATCTCTTGATTGTTCTCCCATTTTTATTTCCTTTGGAATACTATTGCTTAGCACTGCCATAGGCAAGTGGAAATTATATCCATTTTATCAAACCATTATTTTGATATTATAGACTCTTGAACACACACACACACACACACACACACACACACACACACACACACACACACACACATGCCTATTTGATCTTAATTGTAGCTCATAAAAATTTAGAGAAGGTTTTTTTTATCATTATTATTATTCTGATCGCTCTTTTCAAATCTATTTTTGAAATTTTGATATTAAGTTCCTCAGCTGATATACAAAGAGTCTTCTCACTTTCTCTCATTCAGCACAGAAGAAACTTGATATTTTAATGGAAGTTATTACTGGTTTGGCCTGGCAAAATTGAGGCCATGTTTCATTCCCAGACATTCACATTGGCACTTGAGAAATATTCTTAATCCTCATTTATTATTTCTGTCATCAAATAACAATTTTTTAATAGAATAATTGTCAAAAGGATTTTTTTTAATATTTATACTTACTCATAAGATTGGCAAAACCTGGGCATTTATAATCAATTTCAATGCTATATTTCTTACTTAATGATATTCATTGCAGACAAGATTTTTTTATTTATTATCAATAAATCACTATTGCAAAGAAAATGTCTTGAAGTGAAATTAAATTGAGTCTAAATTTTACTTATCATCATCATCAATCATCATCATCATCAAGACAGGCAAACACCAACGATTCCTTTAACTCTCTCTCTCTCTCTCTCTCTCTCTCTCTTGATCCATCCCTATCATTGATCACTCTTGGCAAGTCCTCTACTCTGTACCTAATGTCTACACAGAGTTGATGAATGTAAGCTTTTGCTTGTTAACCATCACTGGTGTGTCCATGTATAGGAGTCCATAAGAAAACATTGTTTATGAGTTCATTTCTTACTTTTCCAGCAGTACCCAACTTGTCTTCAATGTTGGGCACCTCAGGTGGTGTAATAGCAAGCTAAATTAGTAAACCTTCACAAGTGAGTTCAAGTCTAATTGGGTGCCTCATTCATGAGGCCTTGTGCCACATCTTAGCAAAAAGCTTAGAAAATTACAGCTTGTCATCACTGTCTTATTTGTATGGTTTGCAAGATGGGAAGTAAATGACTGTACAGCTGCTGTTTTGTAGGGTGCTGCATCCAGGATTCATTCAAAACAGCACACAGCATATTACTAGTACTCTATAAATGAATCCTTAGGTCAAACTTGAGTTTATATAAGATATTCAAACAGAAGAAGCATGGTACAGTGATATCATTAATAAGATTAATGCAATTATAATAATAAGTTGGTGACCAATTGGTTGGTTGGGTTTTATTGCATATCAAACCTTGTAGGTTATTTAATGCCAAATCCTGTTTATACATATATCATCATCATATCGTGCTGGCAGCACGGATATCCCTGACCCTCTCTCGCCACTCCTCCCTATCGTTCATCACCCTAGGCAGGTCTTCAGGACAACAACCTGTATCCTCACATAGCTGCTGAATGTACGTTCGTGCTGGTCGTCCTGCTTTTACGCGGCCGTGTGTGGGGATCCATAAGAGCACATCTCTTATGAGTTCATCTCTGCTTCTCCAGCAATGTCCTGCATGTCTGGTTCACCTAACTTGAATAGTTTTCGTGATAGGGGGCAGGTGGCCGTACAGTTGGTGTCTTGTGGGGTGTTGCTGCCAGGACTTGTTCAGGATTGCACGCAGCATTCTTGTGTAATTGCCATCTAGTTTCTTCTCCAGCCGTTTTGTTAGCGTCCATGTAGTGCATCCATATAGCAGTATCGATGTGACCGCTGCCTGGAAGAAACTGCGTTTCATTTTATCGGTTAGGTCTGATTTCCATTTTTAAATGAGTCAGAGCTCATTTATTTGCTAACAATTAAAAGATTTCAAGCACTGCTATCTAACACTAATAATTCTATTTAGTATCATATTTACCTAACCCCTCCGCTCGGGCAGGATATGACACAAGGTCAATTTTTAAGCGGAGTTTAACAGGTTTGAATTCAGAGTTTTCCTTCTCCTATACTAGTTGCCTCACCAAGACGGAAGAACCTAGTCTGCCCTACTATTTACCCATAGCTGGAGGGAGAATAATTGGATTCATACCTTTCCCAAGGGTATTAGTGCTATGTGAAATGCAATCAGTCTCATTCAGGATTTGAACTTGTGTTGCTATGTCCATTTCCTGCGACGATAACCATTACACTACGGGCACCTCCTAATTCTATTTATTATTGATCAATTGTTTGCCCACAGTAAACTGATTTCAAGTAATGCAATCCAACTAATAGTTTTCTTTACACACAGTTAAATAGTTTTGAGTATTGCTATTTAACACTATTAATTCCAAATTATTCATTCATTTGTACAGTAAAATGGCTTCAAGTATTGCAATGGAACACTAACAATTCAATTTAACATCAGTCATTTGTTTGCACATAGTTAAATGATTAAACAGTTCTATTTTACCCATAGATGGGACCCTAACAGGTACTACCATTCTGAGTCAGAATGAACCTGGGAGTAATGGCAATGAAAGGGTACTCCACACAACCCAAAGTTTCAGGATAGTTTACAGTCATATCTAGAACACTTGTTGGAAACAAGATCTTACCCCTCAGCAGAGATGCAGTTAGCATATTCTACAGCCCCAGTCTCTTAGGCTGGCATCTAGTTGAGTTCCATTATAAAATCATTTTCAATATTTACTTACTTAATATCATAATTGAATTATTATTTGCTAGACATTGCTTGTAAGAACATTCCATGATGATATTGATGCTTTAGGAAGGAGTGAAAGATTCTAATTTGCATTTTGGAGTTATCTGTTACATTTGAATGATTAAAAATGATGTTCATCACAAATGCAGACCTCATAAAATTATCACTGAACAGTTAATTAAACTACACATCTAAAGTGCAGTGCTCTAATAAAAATCATTTTTGCTGGGTTATAGGTCATACACTTTTATACCTTAAATTAAAAAATCAAAGTAACTGGGCTGGGAGGTTGGGGTTCAATCCCAGTTCAAGCCATACCAAAGACTCAAAAAATGCTACTTGATTCCTCCTTGCTTAACTCTCATCATTATAAAGTATGGATCAAGGGTCAGTGGAGTAATCCAGGGTAAGGAGTTACACCCTCCCCTATACCTCAGTGTAGTTGCTATTGAAAAGGGAGCCTTTGTGTTGCCCTCAACTATGGTTGGCCAACAAGAAAATATATATACATATAAAACACTATCAGTTAAAAATCTTAATATTTTTGTATTTTAAGACCAAAAGTATTTGATATCAAGTAACAGAGCATTTTGATTTTAAGTTTAGTTTCTTTGTTGAATGATATATCAATTTTAGTGGGTTATTTAATGCCAAAGTCATCCTTGTAGAAGAATAGTAGAGATACTATTTAATCCATAGCTGAAAGTTCATACCTTTCCCAAGAGTATTAGCCTGAGTGAATGTAATAATATGACTAGAGTTTGAACTTGTATGCTTCAAGGCTGCACTGAAGGAGCTTAGCCATTACACCATGGGAACTCTTCTCTAACCATATGTTTTATTCTTTATATATATATATATATATATATATATATATATATATATATATATATATATATATATATATATATATATATATATATATATATAATACCATCAATCAAAACATTTTACTTAATTGACTAGTATTATTTAAAAACTGTAAGGACTCAATACTAAAATGAAAGAGAACTGAAGAGCAATAAGTTGGTATCTAAGTAAAGGTAAGAAAATTCCCACTATACCAGTTACTCAGTAATTAATATGTATTTTGGTGACAGCACTTATGCATCTTATGGGAAAAGGGAGTGTATATATAACCACACACACACATCACCATCATCATCATTATGTACTGCAGCTAGTAGGGATTTCCCTATCTCTCTCTTGCCATTTGTCCCTATCATCCATCGCTTTTGGGAAGTGTTCTAGACTATATCATGTGTCTGTACAGAGCTGTTATATATATATATATATATATACATATATATATATATATATATATAATTGTAAAATGACTGCACTTATGCACCCTAAGGGAAAAGGGAGTGTATGTATTACCATAGACACACACATATATATGATAGAAATATGTGTAAAGTTGTATAACCCAAACACTTAACTTAGATTTAGATGTGTGACATTTTGTTTGGGCTTTATTTCCTCTTCACGAACTTCTTCAAGCATTGAAGAAGTTTGAAAAGATGAAATAAAGACCAAATGAAATAGCTCACATCTAAATCTGAAGAAGTTTGTGAAGATGAAATAAAGCCCTTTGAAATATCACATATCTAAATCTGAGTTAAGAGTTTGATTTATACATCTTTACATATATTTCTATCATACTCTCAGATTCATAACAAATCTATCTTTTCAACACATATATATGTATATATCTATGTGAAGCTCATGGGACTGCTTTCAATTATATTCAGCTGTCTGAAGATCGCCTCCTAGCATGAAACTGAGTAGAAATTTTAAAAGACTGTGTTAATTGAGATTATACAATATTATCTATACATGCTGCTACAAAAAAATAAATAGATAACAGCTGTGCCACCAACAAAGTTTTCACCAGATGATGAGCCTTGAGTCAGACATTATTTGTAGGCTAAAGCATCAATATTACTTAAAAGATTGGCACAATACTATCTTCTAACCTCAATTATGCACTACTTATCTTCTGCACATTGTATGGTAAAACAGTTAAAAAATGAGGCAGCTCACCATCACTATAGTGCTTAATTTTCACTGAGTACTTCATACTTCTTACATTGTGCCACAGCTAAGCAATATTTTGTATGTATGAAAAATTTTCAAATTTGCAAACTAAATTTCAAATGAATGATTGAAGATGTTATTATGCAGAAACAAGACTTAAATTCAAACAGTCAAGCAAGAAAGGCCAAGTGAAATTTATGGATGTTATTGCACAGGATTAAATTATGCAATAAAAATTCTTGTCTTAAGTACCATTCATTAATAAAAACACAAATAATAAGTTTTGATCAAATGTTGGTCAGAAATAAAGAAAGAAAAGAAGACTATCAAGACTTGTACCTGGAGGATGGATTGCTAGAAACACAAACAAATAGTAAATGGGAATAAATATTTTCATCAAATATTGAGCAGATAAAAATAAATAAAAGAACTATAGATATACACTACCAATCAAAAGTATTTTGCCACCCTCAAAAATTCTTATTTCTTGTCCTTAATGTGTTATTTTTAATGAAACAAGTTAAGCACTACAATGGTTTCATTTATTATATTAAATACAAGTTTCCCTGAGCCACACTAAATTCAAATTAAACAAAAAAACACAAAAAAAATTCTTAAACTTTTCATTCATCAAAATGGCCCCCATTTGGCAGCTGTCAATGCTCCACAGATTCTTAGCATTCTTTCAAATGTAGACTGAAGATAGTTCTGCTTAGCTTTCCTGCAAGAGGTGAGCTGCACTTGTGGGTTGTTTAGCACTTGCTTTTTGGTCAAGTGCAATGAGATTTAAGTCTGCTGATTGTGCTGGCCAAGATATAAGTTGAAGTTCCTCTTTGCTTTTAATGTACTTCTAGCAGAGTTTATGAGTATACTTTGGGTCATTATCTTGCATGAGGACAAATCCTTGACCCACAAGCCACGTTCTAGATGGGACCGTGTGAAGCCGCAGTTTGCAGTGATTGCTGGTCTGACTTAATTTGTCCATTACCTGGTGCAAATCCCTGACTTTGCAATTGGCAAAAGACTCCAACACCATAACAGAGCCTCCTCCATACTTTATGGTTGGTGTGATAGAGAAGTTTGAAGCTTTTTCACCAACGCTTCACCACACATAGACCCTCCTATTTGACCCACAGAATTCAAACTTTGATTCATCTGTCCAAATGACTTTATTCCACTGTTCTATTGTCCAGTGTTTGTACACCTTGGCCAACTGGAGCCTTTTGACATTGTTTTGCTTCCTCAACAGTGGTTTCTTGACAGCAATCCTGCCATATAGGTCAACTTCACACTCAGTCTCTCCCTCACAGAGGATGTTGACATTTTTTTTTCATAACATAGGTTCAGTTGTGCTGTAATGTTTGGAGCAGTCAGCCTTCTGTTATGCAAGCTGGTGATTCTAATGAAATTGTCCTCTGCATAAGTAAAACAGGTAGTATCTAGCAAGTAGTTATTCAACAAAATATAGTCTAATATGAGTTCAATTAGTGTTATAATGTAACTTTCGGAAAACGTTTTATTCATGCTTAGTAGTAAAGAAAAAAATTTTTTCAAAAGATATCTCATTCTACTTAGGCCAAAGTTACTGAGAAAGACTTTTATTTACTAAAAATTAAAAACATTGTGGTGCTTACCTTTTTTCATTAAAAATAACACTTTTAAGATGAGAAATAGAAATGTTTGTGAGTGGTCAAATCAAGGGTAAGGGTAAGTGATGCAATCCAGTGAAAGGAGTAGTACCTTCCTCTACCCCTCTGTGTAGTAGCTATTGAAAAGAGAGCCTTTGAGTTGCCCTCAACTACAGCCGGACAACTTATATATATATATGTGTGTGTGTGTGTGTGTGTGTGTGTGTGTGTGTGTGTGTGTGTGTATTTATCAACCACTCCATACGGGCAGGATATGACACAAGGTGAATTTTTTAAGTGGATTTTAACAAGTGTCAATTCAGAGTTTTCCTTCTCCAAGACTGGTTGCTTCACCAAGGCTGAAGAACTCAGTCTCCCCTACTATTTGCCCATAGCTGGAAGGAGAATAAATGGATTCACACCTTTTGCAAGGGTATTAGTGCTATGTGAAATGCAATCAGCCTCATCCAGGTTTTGAACTATCGTTGCTGTATCCATTTTCTACAACTATAACCATTACAGCCACAGACACCTCCATTATATATATATATACAATTTTTCTTTTTTTATTGGTCCAAGGAGGGAAAAGTAAATACTTTAAAATGAATTTGGTTTTAGGTCTTTTAATTTTTGCTTCTTTATGTTTTTCTGATTTTAGATGGTTGGTTGGTTGGCTTTTATGGCATATCAACCTTTCTAGGTTATTTAATGCCAAATCCATTTTTATGCAAAAAATCAGTTCTATTCTAAACAATTAAGTTTTGCATGAGTACACAGTTTAATTGTCAAAAACACTTCTTTTTCAAGCTATTCAGTTTAGTATAAGTACATATTTTGTTTACACTCAGTTGAATATCAAAGCAGTTCTATGTATAACAATTCAGTTTAGTGGAAGTACAATTTCAATGTCGAAAACAGTTCCAACAATTTAGTTCAATTTAGTTCTAACAATTTAGTTTAGCATAAGCACGCAGTTTAAAAGTCAGTACAATTTAATTGTCAAAAATATTTCTATTTCAAGCTATTCAGTTTAGTTAAACAGTTCTAATTCAAACAATTCAGTTTAGCATAAATATGCAGTTAGTTCTATTTAACCCATAGATAGGGGCCTATCAGATGCTCCCAGTGTGGACCTGGAAGCAATGGTAATGAAGGGTTGCTCTGCATTCCCCAAAACTTCAGCATTCCCAAAAATTCCAGCATCACTGGAACCTCACCATCAGATTGTTTAGTATCATATCCAGGACTCTCATTGGGGTGGGGGGTTGTACCCCTCTGCAGAAGTGCAGTCAGTGTATTCTACAGCCCCCAGCTGACGAGGCAATCTGATTTTAGAGTCATCTTCAGGAAGTTTATGATTGATTTGAGCACTCCCTTTGGCTTTTATAGTGATGACTATTTTGATAGGGTTGTGGTTCTCTCTCTCTCTATATATATATATATATATATATATATATTTATATATATATATGTATATATATATATACATGCACAACCCAGAAAAATATCAAAATATAAACATTAGAAGTCTGCTACTAAAAATTTCATGTGGTGTGTAGATGTCAGATGATTGTGCGCACCACATGAAAGTAGTGGACTTCTGGTGTTCGTAATTTAAAATTTTGCTGGATTGTATACCTACTCTCCTGTAGTAGTGTTGAGCACTTTTTCTAACAAATTTTTCTTATTCGCATTTATGTTATTTCATGTGTGTGTGTGTGTGTATATATATATATATATATATATACACACACACACACACACACACGTGTATATATATATATATATATATATATATATATATAAAGACAAATGGATAGACAGAGAGAGGGGTGGCAAATTTCCATTGGTGCAATATAGCTTACATTTGACATATGAGCACTGCATCACTTCAATCAATTTTAGTTATGTAAATTATTTTGATTGTGGATTTTGTTTCTCTGACCCACAAGTTTCAAAATATAATTTTTGAACAGATCTTGTTGAGATATAATGTACAAGTTAATTTCCTTGCATACAGTTATAGATTTTAAAACCTTAAAATTAAGAGTACCAGCCAAATAGGAATACTGCACATAGCAAGCTATTTGCAGTCTTGTGCCAGACTACTAACCAATGATTACTAAATAAATATTTCCAGACTTCTGTTGAAGCCAACAGTTTTTATAAGAAATGAACTGGTTCTTATTTTAACCAGATGAAGACTAGCCAAAATTAACTTAAGTCTAATCAATAATAGTGAACCATGATTGGTTGTTTATGATCAGGTGATTGTTAATGATTTTCAATGATGGGATGGAGAATCTAAGCCCAGAAAATAGGAAACTGGCATCAGCAACCAACTTACTTAGAATTATGTACAAACTTATATTTACACACACACACACACACACACACACACACACACACACACACACACACACACACACACATATATATACATATAGAAAAAAAAGAGAGAGAAACATACGTAAATGTATGAAAAAATAAGTCCATACACACATACTTATATGCACATATTATATATCTGGGGAAACTGAAAATAAATCCGACAGTAGGAAAATGTACAAACATGAAAAATCATAAAGTCTTTAGAAAATTATTTTATATAAATAAAATAATTTGGAATTATTTACCAATGTTAAACATTTCAGTTTTTAAACCTTCATCAGGGCATATGATTTTTTTTAAATTCATTCACACATTTTATACTCATGCATATACTCATTGCTGATGAAATTGCATAGCTAATGGTGGTGACTTTGAAAAAATAGTATTATATAGCTGAAAACTCAGGCTATCCAATTGTGTTTTTATGTACCATATATTTGTTGTGGTTTCAGTGGAAATAAATAGGAAGTACCTCTTGTGTGTGTGTGTGTGTGTGTGTGTGTGTGTGTGTGTGTGCGCGCGCGCGTGCGTGTGTGTGTGTGAACTGAAATAATTCTTTACCTTACGATTCCCTTGATAAAAAACAAAACAAAACAAAAAACACAATCATCAGACAGGAAATTTTGGAAAGCAATACATTTTTAAAACATCTACAGCAAGTTACTGTGTAACACAGGACCAGAAGTTGTAGAAAAAAAATTATTTCCTGAAAACTGTAATTAACAGAAAAACAAATGGAAATTACTAGAATTTTTATAATTTTTAAAAAAATGGCAGAATGAATAAATTTAGGCTGAAAAATCCTAATCAGGAGCTAAATTCACAGTGTTATTCTGGTAATAGACCTCATCTACTTTTTTTTATAACAAGGAGCAATTCTTGAACATATTTAACTCGTAACTAAGTGCAGACATAAGTCCAAATTTTTGCTAATAAGTCTAGCTCCTGATTAAGGTTTTCAGCCTAAATTTAGTTATCCTCTCTTTTCTTTTCTGAGTTTTATATTCATGCATTTATTTGCACCTAAATTCATATTTGTATTCATATTGACTAATAATGTAAAAAAAAAAGTCTTCAAAATTCCCTTTTGAAAAAAAAATTCTATGTTTAATGTTTTGTGTTTTTCTTTATTGGTATAGAAATGTGCCATTCACTGGGGGAAAAAAAGGCATTTAAACGTTAGACAGAGAATTTTGAGTTGTTTCTACACATTAAAACTTGAGGACATTTAAATGAGAAGTGATCAAGTTATTAGAAAATGAATTTTTTCAGAAACACCCTATACATCTCAAATGATATCAATTTTTCTGAAATACCCTGTATATTGAACTGGAACTTATAACAGCTTCTTTGATTTTTGTAATTCATTGCTAATTCAGTTCATTTTCCTTATTACAACAGCAAACAATTTTTACTATTTAGTCAAAAAGTTTTTTTCTTTTTTCTACTTATTTGACTTTACAAAGTATTTTGGACACCCACTCCCAATCAAGTAACTGATAATAAACTTAAGCAACTTAAAGGTAGTACTGACAGTTTGATCTTTTTCATGTTATTCTTTAAGGACCAAAATTCCTATAATTTTAATAATTTCCATTTGTTTTCCCGTTAATTCCATTTTTCAGGAAATCATTTTTCCCCTACAACTTTCAATCCTGTACCATGCAATAACTTATTCTTCAGTATTGGGCCAGAATTTTCAGTATTTAATGATTCATCATGCCATATTTAAAAATCTATTGCTTCCCAAAAACTCCAGTCAGATGACTGCGTTTTCTTTTTTTTTCTTTTAAAACACATGAAACTACAAGTTGTTAGTTTGTTAATATTGCAGCACTGACAACACTTTTTGTGCTGAACTCTATATTTATTAGAGTACTAGCAACTATAAACAAAAGAGATAACCATATATAAAAATATATCAAGCTAGATAACTCAGACTTAAAATTGCTGGTGTCTTCTTGAGAAGAATATAGTTCAATTGAAAATGAAAAAAATTTATCTAAGTCTTGCAGCATATCAGAAGAGGCTCCCATCTTGGTCAGGCAATCTGTGATCTGTTCTTACCCACTGATCCCTTCATTTCTTCTTTGTCTTCATTTCCTTAACTTTGGCCTCATCAATGGTCACTCACAAGAGTTGATGACTTTAAAGTTTCTACCAGAGTTGAATTGTCTGTTTTACAAAGGACTTCAGGCAACCTGGATAGTCTGAATATTTCTTGCAGCATGGCAGCTATCAATACATCAGCATCAGCTGACTCACTGATTTTCTGAGATTAATGGTCTCTTTGTTACTTCAAGTTTGTTTGATGACCAGCATGACCATTCAGTTCATTCTGCAACTAACAATATAATGACACTACACTGTAAGGATCCCTCCTCCAAGCTAGCATACATGGCATCTGAATAGTAAGCAATATTTAGACCCACAGGTTTTACCAGATGTGGAAAGAATATGAAACCTGTCTTTGATTTTAATTTTAGTTGTAACTTGTTGGCCTTGAACAGTAACTTCACTTTTGAAGTATTGCTTATCCTACACACATCAAATGATAGATCAGGTCAAGTCTGATTCGCTACCCGCTTCATTTGACCTCTCAGTCTTTTTAGATCTATCTTCTCCTCTTAACTCAACTTATCATTTTTTCTAAAGGACCTTCCTTTCTTCATGTCTATTGATGATATAGATGAAGCATATAGATTTTGGTCTATAAGTAATCCCATTTTTTGTTTGCTTTACATCCAATCCCAAAAATTTGAAGGTCCCATTTTCATATGTTCCTACTTTAAATATTCTTTTTAATTCTGAGATCACATTCCTCTGAAATATATAATTTCCATAGAATATAAGACTATCTACATGTATAGCCAGAATACCCATCAAGTAATCAGTTTCATCATGTCAAAGAAATAGTGCATTGTCAGATAAACTCCTATTCTCCTTAGATTAGTTAACTCATGATAGACACTCTTGTGCCATGAATGAGGTGCATCATTTAATCCATTAAATACATCTTTTCAACTTCCATAACTGTGACTCTGGACATACATCAGGTGGTGGTCCAAGAAATACCTTTTTTTCAAACATACCAGCCGCCAGAAAAAAACTGAGCTGAAATTCCACCTGCTACTTCATAACAGAGGTTGTTCACATTACAAGACACGTAGCTTTACATTTGCATGTTGGAGAATCTGTTTTCAAGTTATACAAATCTTCTTCATAATCATGTGAAACAAGGCAAGCCTTCATTATCTTTTTATTGTCTTTGGATTTCTCCGTTATCATCCATCTTGGTGATATATATTTCTAATCTATGTCAGGCACATTCATATACTTCATGAATTTTCATTTTTTTTTATTTCTCTTTTCTTTACATCAATCACATTTTTTTGCTTGTTCTGTTTCAGACATGAACAAAACTATATGTTCTTGACAACTTTGTTGGTTACTTAGTGTAGTTGTTTTCATTGATCAACATGATTCCAATTGATAAAGATTAGATTTTCATTTTCTTCTTCTGGTTTTATATTCCATTAATGGCTATATTTTCTAGTTGATTGTGGCTATGTGCTTTATAATCTTCTCTTTTTTCTGCTCTTCACTTCCATTCATTTTATATTCTACAACTGTATTTCTACTTGGTTTTTCAGTGTTATCTTTCAATTCATCACTTTTGCTATTAAGACTTTTTTGTTGTCTTTCATCTTCCTCCTCCAAGACTTCATTTATCTCATTCAAGGAAATTTCATATTTTTCATTCCTTACACTTCCAAACTCTTTGCTTACCTTCATTAACAGAGATGGACACATCCTGTAAAATGTACTTCCATGTCTAATCAGTACACACTGACCTTCCTTACCCAATACTTTAGCAGGACGACACCATCCCTTTCAGTTTCGTCTTCTATAATAGACACTATCACCTGTCACAAATCCTTCATCTGCATAAGTCTTTACATTAGATCTTAGTGCTCTCCAAATTTTTTCACTTGATTCAGCTTCTATGAAGCTTTTCCTTGGTGCATGTAAGGCATCTAGATTCACTCTATGTTGCTGGTTATTGTAGATTTCAATGCAAGTAACCAACCAGTTAAAACAGGGTGTATTTATATTAACCTTAATCCAAGCTCATTGAGGCTATGTCCAGAATAATTCTGAAGTGCATTTTTTGGCACTAATAGCCCAAGTCAAGACTATTTCTGACTCACATTTCTCATCTGTTAATGTCTTTTCTATTACTACAGACACTATCAAATTGTGGTATTGCTGAATGGACTTTCTGCAGCTGTAGTTTCATTCATCTTACAGGCTTCATTATTGCTACAGCCACTATCAAATTGTTAAATTTCACACAAAAACCATTTGGGAGCTCCAAAATATGATATCCAAATTAAAATATGTTGCAAATAATTTCTTCACTCTTTTGGGTTTTAATCAGCCTGGCAGCAGAGTACTTTGTAGATGAGTCAATTAAGTGTAGAATCCAATATTGGTTATATCCATGTTTCTTTAAATCTAGACATACAGTATCATTAAACTTGCTTCCAAGAGTCAATCATTACTGGTCAAAGTGGAGGTCTTCTAAACCTCAGGCAAACTGAATATGAATCACAAACATCCTTGATCAGATCCAGAAACTCCTTATCATGAAAGACCCTACTGTCTCTAACCAAGGATATCAATCTCTCTTTTGATGCATGAATAAATTACTTATATAATTCCTTCTTTTTTTTTATTCTAGAACATTTTTCTAAAGCCTCACAATGTAACACTATTTTAGACAATTTTTCAGCTCCCAAAAGCATATTAGTCAATGGAAGACTCTAATGTCCAGAAGTTGTTCTTTGTGATTTTACATATCTGCCTAAAATCTGACAGCTGTCATTTTTAAAATTCAATAGCATTCCAGCAGTTTTCATTGATTTATAATTTAATAGCTGAAGTAAATCATTTTTTGATGATGTCAGCTTCAATATAAACTCTGACACTTTTTACACCTTCAAAGTTACTGGAAATTTACCTGATTTAATGGCCTTTACTTCTACTCCATCACCAAAACAAAATATCCGATTAGACTCAGCAGTTTCTTCTCATCGTTTATCTCTGTCATTTAGTATATTAAATAATACTTTAAAATAAATTTCTCTAGCAACAGTTCATGAATTTGCAGAGTCCAAAGCTGCCCGAGCTAGTGTCTTCTTTACAAAATTGGACATTTTTAAATTAGAATCATTTGTCAATGTTTGAAAACATGAGATAACATTAAATAAAAGGAAAATGTACCTGGTCTGAATTGACAACAGTGTTAATATCATTTCAAGAACTAAAATTAGTACAGTCTCATGCAAAATACTTAAACAAATTACATTTGAAACAATGCATTATCTTACTTTGTCTGTCAATGGAATTTGTTTTATTTCTTCTGTAAATTTTTTGTTCCCTGCTACTTCAGTTCCAATTTAAATTTACGGTTTCAACTTCTTCTTTAATAGCAGAAGCAGTTTTGTATTCTGTTGATGTAATGTCAGAAAACACTTTCTTTAATGTATCATTCATTGCTATATACATAACGCTGCACATGTCGTTCTTGCTAACTTTTCCTTTTCTACTGATGCATTTGCAGCATCCAAAACAAAAAAGCGTGAACTTCTAACAAAGTAATTCCAAATCTATGTAATTTTTGACACAAAAAGTCATACCGTATCAAAAATTTGTATATATTCACTTCTGCTGTCCTTTTGTAAAAATAGAAATCTTTGAACACCATATATGTCATAGTGTGTTCATCACATAAATAAATTTTGTCTAGCATGTCTGTAATGACTCGTAACTCATCTGTTTAGCTAATATCCATTATTGCCAAATGTCAAATACATTCACCTGTGTTTTTGAGGTAATGACAAAAATACTACTGGATTCTGTTTTTTACAAATCCACAAATAGAGACTGTATCTCTATATCTTGCTTTCATTCTATGTACAAGATTTCTTGCAAAATTAGAGGCCGTTTTGTAATGGAAGCCATCTTTCTGTCAAATGTGTTTCAACATAAGTTGAACAATAATAATAAAAATAATGATAATTTCTGTCACATGAAAGAAAACAGGTTTCACTACCAAAGTCAGTTTGTCTATACTGCAGCACTGACACAACACATGTTTAGCTGAATGCCATATTTATTAGAGAAATAACAACTAAAAACAAAGAAGAAAACCATATGAAAAGAGATACCAAGTTAGATAACTCAAACTTTAACTCTAGTGACTGGTGGACAGGGATATTTAAAGTAAATAATTATAATATATTTTTTACTGTTTTGCTTGTCAATGCTCATGGACTTTATTTTATCCAATGTTCATAAATGATTGTTTTTTTTCTTTTTCAGATATTGTATTTTTTTCTCATTCATTGTTTATATATACACACACACACACACACACACACACACACACATATATATATGTATGTGTGTGTGTGTGTGTGTATATATATATATATATATATATATATAAAGAGAGAGAGATACAGAGAGAGAAAGAGATTGAAACTATCCCACCACATATACTCAACAACTAAACGATTACATTCTTACCCTTAAATACTTTTTTTAAATATTAAAACTTTCATTATTTAAAAGTTCCTTACTTTTCAGACTGATCTTCATGCTTTGAAAAAAACAAAACAAGATATTGTAAATTATTTATAAACATATGCTAAGTTGAATCTTTAAATTATTAAGCTTTAATGTTCACTTGTTTTTAAACATCTTTATCGATGTTGAGCCAGTCGTATGGCATTCATACAAAAGTTAAATAGAGTCACAAAAGTTAAATGTTTCCAATTAAAAAAGTTAAAAAAAAATCTGTCTTTAATTCAAACATAATCAACTCTCTCTCTCTCTCTCCCCACAAGACACCAACTGTACGGCCACCTGCCCCCTATCACGAAAACTATTCAAGTTAGAAGAACCAGACATGCAGGACACTGCTGGAGAAGCAGGGACGAACTCATAAGAGATGTACTCTTATGGACCCCCACACATGGCCGCGCAAAAGCAGGACGACCAGCACGAACATACATTCAGCAGCTATGTGAGGATACAGGATGTTGTCCTGAAGACCTACCTAGGGCAATGAACGATAGGGAGGAGTGGCGAGAGAGGGTCAGGGATATCCGTGCTACCAGCGCGATATGATGATGATGATGATATATATTTGTGGAATTTAATCAATAAAAATATTATTTACCATAATTCCTACTTTCCATCATATCCTTCAAAGTAAACCTTTTGACTCTCTAAGATTAGTAACAAAAGACTGTATTTACTATATATTTTTCAAATTCCAAAAAAGTTTTGATAGCCCTTATATATACATATATTTATATACTAAACACATGCTTGTACACATATATATGAACATGCACAAGCATAAATACACACACACAAAGACACATATACACACAAATATATGAATACAGAAGAACATATAAATACTAATGCATATGCACACACACACATACTAACATAGGAATACACAAAATCATATAGATACTTACACACACACACAAACACAAATCTACAGAAATATCTTGATGGATTTCAGGAGTTGAGGATATCTTTATTTCAAAAGGTGAAAGTGTTTGCTGGTAGTGTTCATCTTTTGAATAATTATTCTATTAAGTGATATGCAATTTTTAAACATATATATCCAATAAAATTCCAAGAAAAACATGAATTTTCTTCCAACATTTCAGTCCAGATTTATCACATCAAAAATTAAATTTTATTTTGCAAACACAAAATCAACACAAGTAAACTTTTATAAAATAAAACTGAAGTTCTGATGAAGCTGGCCTTATAGCAAAACATGTCGATTTAATTTTGTGTATAATCTTTCTTTTCTTATAGTGTCTGATTTTATTCCTACTCTAACTTATGTATTGTGTAGGTGTGTATATATAGTCATTCAAACAAGATCAGATAATAGAATGAATCAGTCTATCCTTTTGGTGCCAGTAACAAGACATATAAAAATAGGGAGAATTTCCAATAATTCAAAAATCTTTCATCCTTTATAAGAATTAAGTAAGCGCTGCCTGGAATTTTTCCATAAAGAGTCTTTATTATAATTTCATATATTATTTGGAAAGTTTTCATTGTCTCGGTTATTTTTATTTCTTTTTTTTACTTCTTCAATATGTGGAATAATTACAATATTCTCTCTCAAAACTCAATACACAGAATAGCAAGGTGTACTTATTGTCTTTAAAAATGGAATTGATGATGAAAGTTTAAATCCTGAACAAGATTGTTTGTATTTCACTCCTTACAAGTGCTCTTATGAAAGACTTGAACCCATATGTTTTCCTACCATTAGGTAAATAGTTAAGCAGAGTTCTCTAGCCTTGGAAATGCAATGTCTTCAGGTAAATTGCAGAGCAGACTGGTTTCAACAGCCAATCGAATGCTCGGCCTGGTCTGAGGGATTATTTACTTTGAGCCGTCCAAGCTATAAGTTTGTTTCAGCGTCTTATAGTGTAGGTGACTCAGAATTTGATCATCTCTGAGGGGGTTGTTCTGGTGAGGGGAGTATGATGTTGCAAGACCTGAAACTCCCCAATGACCCAGAAGATTCAATATCACTGACGACACCTACTGGCACTGATTTAAGTGCGTATATTCAAGGTTTAACCATGTTTTGACAACTAATCTAGGAAAAGGTAAACTTGGAAGTCAAACCAGTAATAACTCTGACTTAAAAATTGACCCCGTGTCACATCCTACCTGTGGTAGAGCAGTTGAGTAAATTCATATAATACTGTAATACTAAAGTGAGTCAAAAGTTTTGCAATATCTTAGTAACAGGAAACACAATTTGGCAACTGTGGATGCCATTAGAAAGGTCATAAAAGTAACAAATTAAACTGAACTATGAGATGCCAAGCTCAAGAGCTTCTCGCCATATTTGCTTCTTTGGTTTGGAGCATAGTTTTGGAATTCACAGTTTTAATCCTACCTAACTTTACCTTCTCCATATAGGTTTTAAAGGATCAACATTCATATAACAATTTTAGTAATTTCTATTTGTTTTTGTGTTAATTATATTTTTCAGGAAATAATTTTTATTATTATTCCTTATATCATTTGGAAAATTGTCTTTATCTTAGTGGCTTTTACATATCTTTAATATAAGGTTCTTACAATCCAAGTAAAATTTCTTGAACAATCAACAGTGATCAACAGTCACTTCACCTTTCATACAACAAATGTTTTTCATTGTTTCTGTTGTTTTATGGCACAGTTTGAACTTGTAAAGCATAAGCTCCTGAATTAGACAATGTTGTACATTTATCTATGTGGCTTTCAAATCACACACAAAATGAAGTAATACACAATGTATCTGCACACCAACTACAATGATACTACCTAACACAGCTTGATCTACTTCAGTCACATGATATATGTACCAAAAACTAGCATAGACCAAAATATTGCAAAACTTATGACACACTCCAGTAAAACATAATGATGAAGTTGCTTGTTTGAATATGTAGAATTTGATATCTATAACTGGCAATTTAATATCAAACCATCTTATTCTAATGCACCAAACATCTTTTTTGTTAATAAGTCTGTCATCAAACAACTCATGAACAGGTAGAGCTATGGACACCAAATTTTCTCTGGTTACTAATGGTACCCTAAAGCCTATTTTTTATCTTATTTATTTCTAAATCCAAATTTATAAAAGTTATAGTATATCATTCAATTTACAATATTAGTGTAAAACTAAACTGAAACCTTTGAGTGCTAAACCAAATCTTAGTCTTTTGTTTAACCATATACGGTGGACATTTAATTGAAAATTTCCAAGCAAGAAAAACAAAGTTATAACCATTTTTTCTATATTGTCTTTTGTTTACATTTGTAGTAAGAGCAATAACCACTCGAAAAATCATGTTAACCTTTCAATGATGTTTACTAACTTATAAATCATCCCCAAAATATAGCTCAGTGTTATGCCTGTGTTTATTGCTGTAATAAAAGATGGGATGGAAATATTTTTAGTCATCTATGTAATTCAAAATCCTGTTATAGGGAAGGTTTTTGACTAATAATCTGAATTCTTCAATCACCTGAAAACTTTCTCATTATATTAGAAATAAAAATTGTTTATTATAAAATCTTTGACTGAGCATTATTGAAACATTAATGTTTTTGTAAGTGCTTCAGGAATCTTGCTCTGAAATAATACCAGAATTTTATTTAATGGAAATAAGATTCTTCATCTTTTGGACAGCAGAAGGAATTTTCCCATGAACATAATAACAAAGAACAATTTCTAATATCATGGCTGACAAACCAAAAGGTTAAGCCAAGGAAAATTGCTGTCAAATTTTGGTCGATGTTGATGGAAACCAATTTGAGGTTTTTATAGCCAGAGGAAGCACTCAGTGAATTCCATGAACCACAAAATGTTAAGTTCAAAACCAAAATACCACTCTTCAAAGTTCTGAGTTTTGAAAACTTTCAACTTTTCTGGGAGAGCGTTCAAATCACTAGGACCAAAAAATTTAATTATTCATTTTAGATTTAATTACTGGGGGTCAGACCTGATCATCAATAAGAACTTCTTGGCTATTTTTCTTCATCAACAAATTGAATTAATATTTGTAGGATAAAACTAACAATGGCAAAAAGCCAGATTCATGAAGCATTGAATAATGAGAAAAGTTGCTAGCAACAGCTTTTGAGATAGGCCTGCAATCACTTCATTGAAGAGGATCCTCTGAAAATCAATTATTAGCAATTTTGCATGTGCTTTTCAATGAAATACTTTGCATCTATATCTAAAAAAAAATTTAACACACACACACACAAACATACACACACAAATACACACACACACACATACAAACTATTCAATCATTTTCCAGGAATTTTTATATCCCAACATATTTTTAAAAAGATTAAATGGCCAATTTTAACTTTCAACTAAAGCCACCAAAAAAAAAGTGTAAAGTCTTTTTGTACTTTATCCTATTTACCCAACCCCTCCGCTCAGGCAGGATATGACACAAGGTCAATTTTTAAGCGAAGTTTAACAGGTTTGAATTCAGAGTTTTCCTTCTCCTAGACTAGTTGCCTAACCAAGGCTGAAGAACCTAGTCTGTCCTACTATTTACCCATAGTTGGAGGGAGAATAATAGGATTCATACCTTTCCCAAGGGTATTAGTGCTATGTGAAATGCAATCAGTCTCGTTCAGGATTTGAACTCATGTCGCTGTGTTCATTTCCTATGGGTAAATAGTAGGACTTTATTAAGTGTTTATTGTACTTTATTAAGTGTTTATCTATGATGCATTTTCATTCAAAGAAGGAACAGGAATGAACACTTGATCTTGAACAATACCAAAGATAAATACAAATTTTGTACTATAGTATTAACATTTGCAACTGAAGCAACAAATATCTTGCTTTTTCCCTATAACTCCAAGGCTAAATAGATTTAGTTTATTTGTTTGGCATATCAATTCCTTATGTGTAATTTCAAACCCAACTTCAACACATATTTAGAGTTATATGGTATCAAGTTGGTTCATTGTTTGGATTTTATGGCATATCAACCATTGAGGGTTATTTAACGCTAAATCCATTTTTAAACAATTCACTTTAGCATGAGTACACAGTTTAATTGTCAAAAACATTTCTATTTCAAGTTACGTATTCAGTTGAGTCAAACAGTTCTAATTTAAACAATTCAGTTTAGTATAAGTATAGATTTTGTTTACACAGTTAGATGTCAAAACACTTCTATTTCAAACAATTCAGTTTAGCATAAGTACGGAGTTTAAATATCAAAACAGTTCAATTTTAAGTAATTTAGTTTAACATAAGTAAGCAGATTAGTTCTATTTAACCTATAGATAGGGCTCTATCAGGTGCTACCACTTCAGGCAGGAGTGGACCTGGGAGCAATGGCAATGGAGGTGTACTCTGCATTCCCCAAAGCTCCAGCATGACTGGAGCCTCGCCATCAGACTGTTTTCTGTCATAATCAGGACACTCGTTGGGGGAGGGGGTTTACCCCTACTCAGAAGTGCAGTCGGTGTATTCTACAGCCCCAGCCAACTGAGCAATACATGGTTTCTAATAATATATATATATATATATATATATACTCTAATAATTTATACACAACTAAATGGTTTCATGTGACTTTTCCTATTTAATAATTATCATTTATTTGTACAGTTATATAGTATCAAATACAAATAGCCTTATGAGTAGAGTGTTTTTCAATGGTCCGGGAGAGATGGGGTTCAATCCCAGGTCGAGTCATACCAAAAACTCAAAAAATGTTACTTGAGGCCACCTTGCTTAACACTCAGCATTATAACATAAGGATCAAGGGTAAAGTGGAGCAATTCAGGGAATGGAGTAGCACCCTCCCCTACACCTCTGTGTAGTAGCTATTGAAAAGGGAGCCTTTGAGTCACTCTCAACTAAGGTGGCCAACTTTATTTTACTTATATGGCAGGAATTACTCCTATCTAGCACACATGATTTTCAAATAAATCTATTTGATCCATAGATTGAATCTTAATGGATACTATTACTCCAGGTCAGAGTGGACTGGGAGTAATGGTAATGTAAGAGTGACTCCACTCTCCCCAGGGCTCCATAACTGTAGCCTTGCCACAAGACGCAGTTTAGTTTTCTAGCTAGAGGACACACTTTTTTGGAATGGGTTTTACTGCTTTGAAGATACATTCAGCATATTCCAAGCACCATGGACTGGGATCATCATGATCATGTCATGTTGCTAGCACAGATTTCCCTGACACTCTCTCACAATTCATCTCTCTCATCCCTCGCTTCTGGCAGGTCTTCTAGACTATATCCTGTGTATGCACAGAGCTGTGGTAGATAAATTCTAGTTATTCGTTCAACACTTGCAAGTCTGTGTGAAGAGTTCCATTAGAGAACAATACTTATGAGTTCTTCCTTACTTCCCCGGCAGAGTTCATCTTTTTTGGATAGTTTCAGAGATGAGAGGTCGGTGGCTGTACAGCAGCTTTTTTTGTGGAATGTTGCTTCCAGGATTTGTTCAATATAGCTCGTAGCATTCTTGTGCAATTTCCGTCTAGCCTTTTCTCTATAGACTTAGTCAGCATCCATGTGGTGCATCCATATAGTAGAATTGACATGACTGCTGCTTGGAAAAAAATTGTTTTATTTTATCTGATTAGTTTGACTTAGATGACATAGCACTCCTAGCAAATAAACCTACCCATAGTCTGGAGCAGGCAGCAGGTGACATTGGTCTCCATGTGAATGCAGACAAAACAGAGTACATGGGTTTTAATCAAAAAGGAGACATCTCCACACTAAGTGGTGGCTCTCTGAAACTAGTGGACAAGTTCACCTACCTCATAAGCAATATCTCATATACTGAAAATGATATCAATATGTGACTAGCAAAGGCATGGACTGTTATCGATAGATCATTTGGAAGTCAAACCTATCTGATAAAATAAAATGCAATTTTTTTCCCTGTAGACAAGGATAACAAGGTTAAATAGGAATAAATCAAAATAAAATTATTCATCAAAGGCTAAATATAATTTATTTAGAAATTATCTATTAACCAAAGCAATCTTTTATGGTGATGGTTAGCAAAGTCAACTCGCAGACCATTATTAATGAGTTTTATTCTTGTAAAGTACTCTATACTTCTTGCTTTGTAATAAACAAAGCTTAATAGTTGTTATGACAATTCTATAATACATTATAATATATGCATTATTATGACTAGGCTATAATTATGGCAGTGAAAGATGAAGAATGATAACTGATATGGATGGAAGGCAAGAGAGAGTCAACAGAATCCACATACCTTGATGATAATGAAACCACCAACAAACTATAGCAAAGGACAAAATTTCAATCAAAGTAGGTTGGAGAACAGATTGGCCAAAATTCTGTGAAAATTGCCAAAATCACACTGAATACTGAAAATGCATTCTAGGATTGAATAAATCTTTACAAAATAACCCACTGCCAATACTTCTAATAATGCACTCTGCTTTTGTTTAGATTCAATAATTTCAAATGTATTACCAAGACGAGACTGTCTGGTAATAACCAAAGCCACTTTATATGGCCAGCCATTTGCGTGCAAACCTGATCGGTTGGAAATGAAATTGCTCCAAATTGATTCCAATAGATATGACATGTGAGGTTGAGAAGTCAATATGTGATGCATCAAAATGAGGACATATTCCCTTTGCTATTAATAATTAATGATATATTCCAGCAGAAGAAACAACTGTTCCGTCAATTTTTCAGGGAAAGGGAAATGAATAGTTGGAATCTCAGCAAGGATAACAATAACTTTTCAATGAAGTAAGGGTTTGAGGGTCAAAGGTACAGATTTGAAGATTTGGCAAAAAGTGGGAAAAGATACTGAGAAGACAGAAAAGAAAAACTGCTGGAGAATCAAATATGAACTCATAAGTGACATTCTCCTATGGACTCCTACACATGGACACACCAGTGTTCGCCAATCAGCAAAAACTTATTCATCAGCTCCATCCAGACACTAGATGCCATCTAGAAGACTTACCAAGGGTGATGGCCAATAGGAGGAGGTCAGTTTTATTAGAAATATAAAAATTGAGAAGTGAATCTTATTTACAAGAAAGGAGTAAGGGAGGTGTAACGATGATTATCTGTGGATTGATTGATTGAGTTTAATGGTATGCCAACCAGTCTAGAGTTATTTTATAGCCAGAGATTAAGGAATCATGCTTATTGTAAATTTATATGTACATTTTTTGTATAGTTGTTTTTTAAAGCACTGTTTTTGGCTCACAGTCCAATCAAATACAAATGATCTTTTAAACAGACCTATTTGAGCTAAGGATAGGACCTTAACAGGTACTACCACTCCAAGTCAGAGGGGACCGGGAAGTAATGGCAATGAAGGGGTACTCACATACCCCAGATCTCCAGAAGTGGAGTCTCACCATCAGATACAGTTTAATGTCATAATCAGGTCACTTTTTGAGGTGGGGTGGGGGTGTCTTTCTCTTTTGTAGAGTATCTGAGAATCAAGTTTATATCATATGTGGGATTGTTTGTGCTTTA
Source organism: Sepioteuthis lessoniana (assembly GCA_963585895.1). NCBI lineage: Eukaryota > Metazoa > Mollusca > Cephalopoda > Myopsida > Loliginidae > Sepioteuthis > Sepioteuthis lessoniana. The sequence goes on along the minus strand of OY757932.1, from coordinate 51,900,342 downwards.
TGTTAATGCACTCAGGAAAGGCATGAATTCAATTCTCCCTTCAGCTATAAGTAATTAACAGGGCAACAGGAGATATTTGATATTATAACCAGATTATCCCAAAATAATTGAACATATATTCAATAAGCAAAATCATTATTATCCAATGATTTTTTGGGGGGCATTCATGTATATAGTTTCAACCATAAATAAGTACAACCTTAACAATTTTTCATAAAAAGTTAATTTTGCTTTAAACAGAAGATACCAGGATTTTTATTATTTCCAGAGATACATTATACAATCAAAATGACTATTATAAAGTGTTATTTATAACTAAACTCTATAACATTGAAAAACTATGACCAAAAATTAAATTTTAGCATTTTTGTAAATGAAAATAACACTTAATGAATATATGTAAGAAGTCTACTTATTTTTGGACTACAAAATATTCATATTTTTTGTTACAGAGATTCAATGCTGTAGACTTTAACAACAAATAATACCAGATAATATCCATTTTTATCATATAATATTCCACAAAAAATGATAAAATCCTGGTATATTTGGTTTTGGGGCATGCTTTAGAAACAAAGTACCCATCTCTGCTTAAAGTAGCAAGCCCCTGGAATTAGTAGACCAATTCACATACCTTGGTGGCAATATCTCATCAACTAAAAGTGATGACAACATACACCTAGTCAAGGTGTGGACTGCTATTGACAAGCTGTTGATCATATGGAAATTTGATCTCTCATATAAAATAAAAATGGGATTTCTTTCAAGCTGTAACTGTGCTGGTACTACTGAATGGATGTACAACTTTGACTAATGAAATGCTTGAGAAAAAGTGAGATAGGAATTACACAAGAATACTGCATTCTGTTTTGAAAAATCCTGGAAGCAGCATCTCACAAAACTGCATCTGTATGTTCACTTACTTCCCATCTTATAAACATGCTAGGCACTGCTGTAGATGTAAGGACAAACTCATAAGCAACATTTCTTTGTGGACTCTTATACACAGAAACAGCAGTGTTGGCTGACCAGCAAAAATCTACTTATATCAATTCTGTGTGGACACAGGATGTTGTTAGATGATAGGGATGGGCAGTGAGAGAAAGTGAGGAAATTCTGTGCTTTCAGCATGATTTGTTGATGATGATATTTGATTTTGAAAAAAATTGACTTTTTATAAAAAATATTTTAAGAATGTACTTATAAGTAAAAGTAAGTCGGATCATACCAAAGACTCAAAACATGGTACTTGATGCCGACTTGCTTAACACTCAGCATTATAAGGTAAGGATCAAGGGTAAAGTGAAGCAATCCAGGGAATAGAGTAGCGCCCTCCCCTACACGTCAGTATAGTAGCTATTGAAAAGGGAGCCTTCAAGTCGACCTCTTACTTTTTTACTTATAAGTATTTTTTATTTAAAGATGAATAAGACATGTGGTGCATCCATAAAGAAGAACTGACATGACTACTGCTGGGAAATAAATAACATTTTATTTTATCAGATAGGTTTGACCTAGAGGACATAGAGCCCCAGGCAAATACACCAACCCAAGCCAAATCCCTGCTGCATAGTCTGAAACTAGTGGACAAGTTCACCTACCTCAGAAGCAGAGCACTACTGTAGAATCACGGTTGAATTCATAAGTGACATTCTCTTATGGACTCCTGGACGTGGATATGTTAGCATTAGCTAACCACCAAAGATTTACATCAGCTCTGTGTGGACACAAGTTGCAGCCAAGAAGACCTGCCAGGAATAATGGATGATGAGGATGGATGGCAAGAGAGAGTCAAGGAACTCTGTGCTATCAGCACAACATGATGCTGATGATGACTTATGAGTGATAGATAGATAGATAGATAGATAGATATAAGAGGTACAGGTGATATAATGTATCTCATTGAAGAAAGTAGAATGAGCACGCATTTTACTTTGTGCAAACACCTTATGAAAACCATGAATTTATTTCTCCTCCTGATAATGTGTAAATAGTTGAGCAGGTTGAGCTCTCTAATCTGGTAATACAAATAAGGGTATTTGTCTAAAAGTGAATGTAATAGAGCAACTGGAGTTTGAACTCACTTACACACTGGCAACTTCCCCTTTGTACTTAACAGAAACCTGTAACTAACAACAAAAGACAATGGATATAGGTAATGAAACTAAATAAAATGGTGAACAGTATAAAAGGTAAATGCATTTAATTTATATCTTATGCTAATTCAGCTCTGTCTTTGTAATATACAGCAGTTTTTTATGTGTTGTTACTGACTGGTAACAAAACTAGAGAAGTAAGCTCCAGCATCAAACCTCATCTGACTTGTAGACAGGAAAAGTCTAAGAGAAGATATTTTGAAATAAAACCTGCAGTTTGCATAGTCACCAGTTATCTTTCTATGCTTGTTACTGGACTGTTACGATATTGATCCAGAGAACAGCATAAGTGTCATACAAGCATAGGTCACTATAATCCAATAACATACAGATATCTTACAACCTTATCATCTTATGCATCTTGTATATTTTTCACAATCTGAATTAGGTATCAATCAGAATGTTTGAGTTGTAATTTTGGTTGTAAATACGGCTAACATCTGTCAAGATGTAGCAGTCATTGTATGTAATCTATTTTCTCCTCTTTCTCTTGTATATATAAGTCTATATATATATTTACCCAACCCTTCTGCCACGGGCAGGATACAACATGAGGTCAATTTTTCAGTGGTGTACAACTAGTTTTGTATTTAGAGTTTTCCTTCTCCTAGACTGGATGCCACACCAAGTCTAAAGAATCCTGTCTACCATACTATTTGCTGAAGTGAGAATAGTTAGATTCATACCTTTCTCAAGGGTATTAGTGATATGTGAAATATAAACAGCTTACTCCAGGATTTGAACTTTGGTCCCTGTGTCCATTTCCAGCAATGATAACCGCTCCTCCACATTCTTATATAATTTTATGGATATACATTGTAGTTATACATGTGAGGGTAGATCAATAAGTCCATAGTGTACCAGATGCAAGAGAATATTCAATACAGGTGTAAGCCAAAGATTACTCCAAACTGCTAGTAACACTAACAACCTTTTTGTTTTATGGCATATCAACCTTCATGGGTTATTTAATGTCAAAGCCATCCTTATAGAAGAACAGTAGTGATACTATTTAACCTTTAGCTTGGGGGATAAAGACGTTTTTACCTTTCTTAAGGGTATTTGTCTAAAAGTGAGTGTAATAGAGCAACTGGAGTTTGAACTCACTTACACACTGGCAACTTCCCCTTCATACTTAACAGAAACCTGTAACTAACAACAAAAGATAATGGATATAAGTAATAAAAACTGTGTAGGAACAGAAGACACCTGATATCGAGATACAGAAACAGACACAAGAAAAGAAAATTGCAGAAGTAGTTAGTTGGTTTATTTTCTTTGTTTAATAGCTGTTATGGTACCTACCTTACAGACTATAATGAACTCTTCCAATTACTATGAATACCGGGAGAATATTCATCTCGGTGTTAAATTAACTCCAGTCAGACTGATTCTCAACTCTCTTTTACCAATGCTGTATTTATACTTTCGTTCAATATACTTGTTTCATATAATCGCGAGTTTGTGCCTTTTCTCCGGACCTTTTACAGGTCCACAACAATAGCATATCAACCTACGTGGATTATTTAATACCATAGCCATCCTTGTAGAAGAACATAAGTAGGTACTAATAGCTTGGGGAAATAAATGGGGTTCATACCTTTCTCAAGACTATTAGTCCAAAAGTGAATGTAATAGCACAACTGGAATTTAAACTTGTTTGTTTTAAGTCCAAAGTCCAGCACATTAGCCGTGTTAATGCTCGGAGGGAGTCTCGGCGGAGGAGCATGAGGATGCAAGAGTTTAATGATGCATGTGTGGCGAGCATTCTCGGTGCACAGTTTTCTTCCTTTTTGGTTCAAGATGTAAAGAGGAGAAGACAGAGAGACAGGGAGGAAGGATTCGTGGTATCCTCAGGATGTAATAGCTTCCGAATTGAAAACGCAAATTTTCTTGTGCTGCACTGGTTTAAACATGAGTAGTTGTTCACCTAATATTTTTCTTGTTTGGCCATTCAAGTTTATAGGGTAGCAGCTGTGTGTTTTGTTATTCTCACGGTGAAAGAAGTGCACGAAAGTCCCACCCGAGTTTCGAGGTCTGAAGGAAGAACAAAAGTTACTTGCCTAACTTCATTTTATTCATTTCACTACACTTCTGTAACTAAGCAATAAAAGAAAGAAATATAAATTCACTACATTAGCCACAATGCCATAGGGAGTCCTCCTGCTGGTAACAGTACTATGTTGATTGCTACTGGAAGAGGGTACAGGCAATGCCAAGTAACCCCCATGTTCCTGAGAGATGTCTTGATGGTAAATTACTTAGCACAGCAATCTAACAACCTTATAGGTGCTGGGATATTTCTATACGCTCATATTAAAAAAAAAATCTCTGAAATGAGTGGGTTTGTTGTTCAGAAAGAAATCAGAGGAAATAAGTGCCCATTTTAAAGATAGAAGCTGGTTTTCACTAACAGGAAAGAACTGTGTCTGATTTGGATAGAAAAGATTTGTAAACATTTAGCAAAGACAGGTGAAGTCATTCACTAATTGATAGAGACAGAGAGAGACAGACAGAGAGAGATCAATTTGGCTTTTAAATAAAGAAAATACAATAAAAGAATGGTCAAAAACCAACTAAAGTAAAATAAGATCGAATGTCTTCTTAAAAGGCTTCTTGTTCTTAAGGACAATTTAAGATGACACAAAAGAAGACGGCCTAATTTTCTTGGAAGATGAGGTCCACCACATTTTAAATTACTCAAGATCAGGTTCATTTACTTCTAAGTAATGTTGAGTGCTTTTAAAATTGTACTGTAATTGCAATTCCTTATTAATTTGAAATAAAAGAAGAACAGAGATATACAAAGTTTGTTCATTGTTTTTTTTTCTTTTTAATCCAAAAATAAATCATGTAAAAACTCTTGATTTTGAAAGAAAATTGTTCACTACTAGAACCATTGCAACTAAGAAATCTGTTATTATGAAGATGAAAAAAATTATAAATGAAAAACATTTCATCATTTCTATAGATATATTAATAATAATTAATAATAATTGGAATGATTCTTCAAGTTGTAAACAAATTTCTGATTAATTCCGGGCATTGATTTTAACCATTTTACAAAAAACAGTAAATAAATAGTCCTATTTTGTCAGTGATGTATGGCTCTCATTCTTGACTACTGAAAATCCCTTTATTTCTGAATTTCAGTGCTTTTCTATTGCAAAAGAATTGTAATTCATTTCTATGGTAAATTTATTACCAATACATCTACATTATGCACATAACATTCTTATCCAGTCACTTACACTCGTACTAATTCCTGACGACTAAATTGACCATCTTTTTTCCTGATTCTCAATGCATTTCTATAATAAAATCATAAGCAATTCACACACACACACACACACACACACACATATATTTACATAACAATTCATCTAAAAACAAAAATATTAACCTACAAACTATTCCCTTACTTGTATATAAAAAATATTTGGCATCAAACAAACTGCAAATGTTGATATGCTATTTAATACTAACCAATATATATATATATATATATATATATATATATATATATATATATATATTGTCATCCACAGACAGACTGTTTCGTTCTATCAGAACTATCAGAACATATATATATATATGTATATGTATGTATGTATACATATTAAATATCCCTATTCTATCAGTAATACTTACATTAATCCCTGCCCACAGACTATTCCTTTCTTCCTGAATTTCAAAGCATTTCTATAGTAAAATCATTTGCAATGTACATTATACATATAACATACACTTTAACATATAACAAATACATAATATATGTAAAATATACATAAACATATAACATATATATATTATGCATATAACACACCTATTCAGTCAATAAATCTTGCATTAATTCCAAATCATTTATAATCCCTTTCTTTCTGATTTTTAATTTGGTACTAAAATATGCACAAATAAATGTTTGCTCAGAAAATAGAAAATCCTCAAACTAATTTTGCATCCAGTCAGAATCATTTAATTTATGTGTGCAAAAAATTAGTAGGTTATCCTTACTTGCCCAATTATGCCCACGATATCTTGTTCATCTTACAAGGAAGGTATGTTTAATGAGAAGTTAGTGGCCACAGAGATGCTTTTGGGGAGAGTACTGCTGCCAGTATTTATCCAAAACAACATGCAGTATTTTTATGCTGTTCCCATCTTGTTCATCTTACAAGGAAGGTATGTTTAATGAGAAGTTAGTGGCCACACAGATGCTTTTTGGGAGAGTACTGCTGCCAGTATTTATCCAAAACAACATGCAGTATTTTTATGTTGTTCCCATCTAGTTTTTTTCTCCTGGTAATTCATTAGTGTCTGAGTGGTACAATCATACAATTGTAATGACATGACTATAGCTTGGAAGAATTCTCATTTTATTTCATCATTGAGATCAGTTTTCAATATGTTTGTCAATGTGTCTATAAGTGATATTCTTCTATGAACTCCAACATATGGACACACCAGTGTTGGGTGACCAGCAAAAACTTACATTCATCAGCTTTGTGCAAACACTGGATGCCATCTAGTAGACTTACCAAGAGCAATGACTGATAGGGACAGACAATGAAAGAGAGTCAAGAGAATCCCTACTGTTGATGATGATGATGATGATGATGATTGAAGAAAATGACAAAAGAGTAGCAGGAAAGTCAATAATTAGCACTAATAAAACTCAAATCCTTGTCTATATATACCAAATTTAAGCATCAATGAGCCTGCTGAGTACTTAGAGGGTTTGGTTTTGTTTGGTTTGGTTTTATGGCATATCAACCATTGTAGGTTATTTAATGCCAAATCAATTTTTATACATATAAACAATTCTTTTTCAAACAATTCAGTTTAGTATAAATGCACAGTTCAAAAACATTTCTATTTTAGATTATTCAGGTTCCAATTATTGCTATGTATCACTAATAATTCAATTCAACATCAGTCATTTATTTACACACAGTGAAATATCAAAAACGGTTCTATATCAAACACTTCAGTTTAGCATAAGTATGCAGTTTAAATGGTAAAAGTTCTATTTCAAGCAATTCAGTTTAGCATAAGTACACAGTTTAGTTCTTTTTGACCCATAGATAGGACCCTTATCAGGCGCTACCACTCCAGGCCAGTGTGAACCAAGGAGCAATGGTAATAAAGTGGTACTCCACATTCCCCAAAGCTCCAGCATTACTGGAGCCTCACCATTAAATTGCTTAATGTCATATCCAGGATACTCATTAAGCGAGTCTTACCCCTCTGCAGAGATACAGTCAGTGTATTCTACAGCTCCAGCCAACTGGACCCAGTACTTAGGTGGGGTGAGTACTTTATAAGCAACCTGAGGTCTGTGTGCTAGACTTGCAAAGAATAGTAAATTACCAGAAAGGAAATAGTTAAGCAATTATGAGCTTGTACTTGATGGGTGACAAAGTAGTAATAGCAGGTACTGAAAACAACCTGTGTGCTAGACAATGCAAAGCTTAGTAAATAGCAAGAAAAGGCCAAGTTAAGCCTCTATGAACCTGCTCACTACTTAGATGGGTGTTAAAATGCAACAATTATTATTTGCTCCACTAGCAACTAAGATTTGCTATGCTTTTATAGAAGTAATAATTAGAGTGCATGAAAATAGGCAGTCTCATGGCTTACATGAACAACTGCTATATATTCACATGATGATCATTTTGAATATCGTGAAATAATTTATTCAGTGAAGATTTTTTTTTTTTAAATCTGATCTATTTAAATTGACCACTATAAAAAAATTTTAAAAATAACTTCCTGGACTCAGAGAACTGTAATGAAACAATCATTTTTTATCAGTTTTTTTTTTTTTTAATTACTCTTTTATTCTAACAAATATAGGCAAAATACATGATGGGATTTAACCACTTCCACAACAGTAGTAGCATATGACTTGATTCATTGATTTTAGTGGCAAGTCAACCTTAGATAGCTATTTATGCTTAGAGGTTAGGGAATTGTATGTTCATTATACATTGGCCTAGTGGTTAGAGTGCTCGCCAATGGCCTGGGAGACCTGGGTTCAATCCCAGGTCAAGTCATACCAAAGACTCAAAAAATGGTACTTGATGCCTCCTTGCTCCACACTCAGCATTATAAGGTAGGTATCAAGGGTAAAGTGGAGCATTCAGGGAAAGGAGTAGCGCCCTACTCTACACCTTGGTGTAGTAGCTATTGAAAATGGAGCCTTCGGGCCACCCTCGACTATGGTTGCCAACTTTACTTTATACATTCATATTTACATCTTTTATGTTGTTATTTTAAGAGTTTTTTTTTTAATATGGTCCTATCAATTAAAAATACTTTTTAAACAAATCTATTTGACCCATAGATGGGAACTTCACAGGTACTACCACTCCAGGTCAGAGTGGGCCTGGGATTAATGGCAATGAAAGAGTACTCTACACTCCCCAAAGACAGAGTCTCATCATCAAATGCAATTTAATGTTATACCCAAAACACAACATTTTTGTGGGGGATATTACCCCTCTACAACAGATACAATAAGCATATTCTAAGTCCCTAGAAAGGGAAGGTATATAATATAAGGTCAGTTTAATGTGGAGAGCCTCTCAGGAAGGGATCCTGCCAGGTGAATGATGAGAAAATATTTCTTCACCTTGTTGACATTCCCTCTCTAAAAATGGACACCTAAGGTAATTAGCCTAATTATTTTATAAAAGAGAGCAAGTGTCATCTAGAAGGATGGTGTCCTAGGATTGGATTGATTAATTCCATCAAACTTACGTTTATAAATTTGATTAGGGAAATATACGACAATGTTATACAACGTTATATACAGCATATGTGTGCAGAATATTTTTATCATACTACATCTTTTTCTTTGTTTTTCTTTAGAATATTGAATTATTTGTTTACAGTGTGCCTGTAGCTAAATACTGGCCAAGGTAAGTGTGTTGACATGAATGGAATTGAATTTTATAATCCCAAAAGAAATAAGATAATTCATGTTAGAAGAAGGAGAAAATTTTTGTGAGGAATTATAAAAATTGTATATTATAACATTTTCTATGCAGAAAGTTCTCTTAAGGGATTTAGGAAAGCATTATATATATTTAATAAGGAATTTTTAAAGTTTTTCAAATGTATCCAACCAAATTCCTTTAAGAATAACCTGCCTTCACAGAACTATACCACTTTTTTTTTCTTTTTGCATCTATCATTTTTGTTTTTTTTTAAATGTTAGAAAGACCACTTGGCACCAGAAACATTCTCTTCAGATGCCACAGAAACATCTTGGAGAAAAAGAAAGGGTTATTTTTAACAATTCTAACTTTTTTTATATATCATTCTTTCTCTCTTGATTTTTCCAAAAACAAGAGGATTTTTTTTATTTTTCAACAATAGAAAAATAAGAATCTGATAAATTGTAGCATATATATATATATATATATATATATATATATATATATATATATATATATATATATCTGTGTGTGTGTGTGTGTGTGTGTGTGTGTGTGTGTGTGTGTGTGTGTGTGTGTGTGTAATCTATTGCCTGTTGCTTTGTAATGCAAAAAAACACATGATGCTATTTTTTAGCTTTTCTTAACCATACATGATGAAAGACTGCTTAAATTTATGAGCACCTCAGGGACAGCTGGCATATTTTACCTGTCAACTCAGTTTCAAGGCCAGGTAGCTACTGAATCATCTTTCCTTAGCCATATGGGATGAAAGTCCACTTAGATTTACAAATGTCTTTAACATAGAACAGTTAAAGTATGGATAGCCAAAAATGACAAAATCTCATATTACTCACAATAGCAAAAGTATATTTACACATTAACATACCATCATATAATTAACAATGCTCTAGTGATTACATAAATTCTACCCCACTCCCAGTGCTGTTTGAGTCAATATCAAAGCTAGGATTTCAAATTCTGATTTTCAAGGAAAGCAGGCTCACCTTACTTGAAATATTGATGCAACACAGCCTTTTTCCTAATTAATCCCACGATAAATTGACACCACTGACACATATGAAGGAAAACTGCTGCACTAGTGTGATATTTTCTGTGGTTTGAACATTGTGAGGTCTATTAAGCAATTTCCTTTTTAAAGCTGAATCTGTCTCAATGAAATTTCCAACCAATATTTTAGTTTAGATTGTTTTCTCTGTTTAATGGCATATTAACCTTCATGGGTTATAAAAGGCCTAAGCCATTCTTTCAGAAGAACAGTAGTGGTACTATTTAAGCCATAGCAATGACGATGACACCTTTCACAAATATCAGCTCAGTTGGCTAGGGCTGTAGAATACACTGACTGTATCTCTGCAGAGGGGTAAGACCTCCCCCTCTAATGAGTGTCCTGGATATAACATTAAACAATCTGATAATGAGGCTCCAGGAATGCTGAAGCTTTGGGGAATGTAGAGTACCTCTTCATTGCCATCTCTCCAAAGTCTTCTCTGGCCCAGAGTGGTAGCAACTGAAAGGGTCCTATCTATGGGTCAAATAGAACTGTTTCACATTTAAACTAAGTGCAAACAAATGACATGCTAAATTGAATTGCTTGTAATAGAACTGTTTGATCATTTCACTGTGTGTAAAAAAATGACTGATGTTTAAGTGAATTGTTAGAGATATATAGCAATTCTTGGAACCATTTAACTTTGCTAAACTGAATTGTTTGAAAAAGTGCTGTTTGATCATTTAACTGTGAGTATATACAAAGTGTGTTAACAAATCATATATATCTAATATATACATGTAAAAACAGGATTTGGCTTTAAATAATTGATAATGGTTGATAAGCCAGAAAACCAAACCAAACCAAACCAAAAGTATTATTCTAAAAGTGATCATACTAGGGTTCAAAACTTGCTTCTAATGATATTGCAGTCCAGCACATTAACCACTGTGGTAAGGAAACCAACAATGGTTGATAAGCCAGAAAACCAAACCAAACCAAACAGAACTTTCCCAAGAGTATTGTATTTGTCCAAAAATGAACATAATGGTTTGACTGGAGTTCAAAATCATTTACCTTAAGGCTGCAGTCCAGCACTATAGACAATACGACTTAGGGATTCAGCATTTCCTTATTTGGCCTTCTGCCAAATTAAATTCCGATTTGTAAATATCAACAATTTACAAATTTGCTCTTCTGAACTAGACATCTTGCCCAGTTTTAACTTACAAATATATAGTATTAACAGCAATTAAGCTTTGGCTTTACTCTGCACTAATCATCCCAAATAGCAAAATATGCTGAAAAATAGAATCAGCAGCCATTTCTCATTTTAAAACAAAAAACAAAGGATAAGATTTCTATATCATCTTGTCTGGTTATAATAGTACTAAAACAAATTTATAGTTTAGAAAATTTAAATATATCCAATATTTATCTTTAATAATACATCTGAATAAATTTTATAACATATATGTTATAGTATAGCATGCACATAGAAATACACACTTATACACACACACACACACACACACAAGAACATACATATATTGAAGGTGCATGATGTGCAATGGTTACAATCATAGAAAATAGACGTGGTGACCTGAGATCAAATCCTGGATGAGGCTGTTTACATTCCACATTACACCAATACCCTTGGGAAAGGTATACATCCAATTATTCTCCCTTTTGCTATGAACAAATAGTAGGGCAGACTGACTCTGTAACTGGTTTAGTTAAAATCTGTCAAAATCAACTAAAAAATTGACCAAGTATCACATCATATTCATGTAGAGGGGTTATATATGTATATATACATATATATATGTGTGTGTGTGTGTGTGTGTGTGTGTGTGTGTGTGTGTGTGTGTGTGTGTGTGTGTGTGTCGTTGGGCAGCAGTCTTTCATTTAAGCATGTTTGATTAAATAATAAAGACACATTTTGTCTATATAATTTTCTTACGATCTTTTCAAGTTTCCTGATAAGTGTATTGGTTTCAGGTTTGATTCTAGGTTTTTTTGTTTTATATGTAGGGCTTCTTGGATTTGTAGTTGTAGCATATTAATTTCATGTGCTATTATAGTGGTGTTTTTAACAAGAATTTTTCAAAATTTGGATTTGGGAATAGAATAGGTTTTAAGATATAAGGCTATGGAGATAGAATCATTAAAGAGTATCATAAGCCATCTTGAAAGAGTCAATATACATATTATTTTCTTTGGAGATGCAGTCTCCCAAGGGACATTTGAACATGGTCCAATCAAGAAGTTCAGTGGAGGGGGAGACTTGTTGGACATAATTAGGTTGGAGGTTTTAAATTTGTTGTAGTAAATGATAAGTCTTATTTTTGGGATAGGATATATATATATATATATATATATATATATATATATATATATATATATATATATATATATATAAAACAGCATAATACACAAGATGATCTTTGGTAATAATGATGACATCACTGTGAAAGCTTTTTCAGCCTTCAGTAGACTTAAGAAAAGATTGCGAAAATGAACAAATTTTTTGAAGCCAATCAAAGTTCATCTATACTAAGCACTAATAGTCTTAATAGGTATATATTCTCAAGAAACTTAGAGGTTGAATAAGGAAGACAACAGAAAACTAGGTGTATTTCAAAATAATTGCCTCAGGACTAAAGTATCTCATATAAACGCCATAAAAATGATCTTAGAATACCAAATAAAATCATGGACATTATCAAGAAAAAAAGATTGCAATGGTTTGGACATGCAGGATACAAAGACAATGCCAGCTATGTCAGCCATTCATATAAAAATGACTTCACCAACAAAAGACCCAGATGACGACCTAATAAGAAAGAACATAAAATTACTTCTATTAACAGTGGAATCACCGACAAAAGACAGTAGGTTGGTTTTTTCAGTATGTCAAAGCAAATTTGACAATTATGGTCTGTATATGATTATACAGCACAAAAATATATCTTCATAATCATTTAAAACAGGTAAACACTTCATACTAAGTCAAAATATCAATGTTTTAAGTACCATGTTGTTCAAAATCATTTTAAACATCATTTCAAGAACTATTTGACCCAATTTTAAATATTAAATCAAAGGTCTATTGGACCTATACATGAGATCATAATAGGTTCTAGTACTTCAGTTTAGAGTGGACCTGGGAGTAATAGCAATGTAAGGGTCATTCTTGCACTTCACTCCAGCTCCAGAATCAAATGCAGTTTTGTGTCAACCCTATGACACAAGCAAAAGACACAATGAAATGGAGGTCTTGTGCAGACAAATGTGTGTGTGAAGAACTTTTAAGGCTTTATGTAGCTAGTGAATAGTGAAGTAAGAAATAATTCCACAATTATGTTAGGAGTATTTAAAGAACAGTCTTGTTTGCAATAAAACAAAAAATCATCACCACTGAAATATATGCAGTAAAAATATTTACATTACTACAATAGTTGCCTGATTGGGTGTAACAGTTAACAAGCTAGGCTAGTTAGTAAGTTCTTTTCTCACTGGGTGCCCTATACTTTCAGCCTTGTGCCACAACTAAGCCAAGTTTAGTCAATAACTCGGTATCTCACATGATTAGCAAGCTAGATTAGCAGGCCATTATTAAGTGGATGCTAAAATCTTTATGCTTGTGCCAGACTTAGCTGAGTAAATGATGACAACAATTGTTCTTCCAATAACATGTTAATGAGTTAAATGATAGGATTCTTTATATAAAGCCTCACTTTTTCTCACTTCCTTTTTGTCTCTTCTTTTTTCTCTTTTCTCTTTATTTCCCTTCTCTTTTTCTTTCTCCTTTTCTCTCTTCTCTTTTTCTTTATTCTCTTTATTTCCCTTCCCTTTTTCTTTCTCCTTTTCTCTCTTCTCTTTTTCTTTATTCTCTTTATTTCCTTTCTCTTTTTCTCTCTTCCTTTTTCTCTCTTCTCTTTATTTCACTTCCCTTTTTTTCTCCTTTTCTCTTTTCTCTTTTTCTTTATTCTCTTTATTTCCTTTCTCTTTTTCTCTCTTCTCTTTATTTCCCTTCTCTTTTTTTCTCCTTTTCTCTCTTCTGTTTTTATTTATTCTCTTTACTTCCTTTCTCTTTTTCTCGCTTGCTTTTTCTCTCTTCTCTTTATTTCCCTTCCCTTTTTCTTTCTCCTTTTCTTTATTCTCTTTATTTCCTTTCTCTTTTTCTCTCTTCCTTTTTCTTTCTTCTCTTTATTTCCCTTCCCTTTTTTCTCCTTTTCTTCTTTTCTCTTTTTCTTTATTCTCTTTATTTCCTTTCTCTTTTTCTCTCTTCTCTTTATTTCCCCTCTCTTTTTTCCTCTTTTTCTCTCTTCTGTTTTTATTTATTCTCTTTACTTCCTTTCTCTTTTTCTCTCTTCCTTTTTCTCTCTTCTCTTTATTTCCCTTCCCTTTTTTCTCCTTTTCTTCTTTTCTCTTTTTCTTTATTCTCTTTATTTCCTTTCTCTTTTTCTCTCTTCTCTTTATTTCCCCTCTCTTTTTTTCTCCTTTTCTCTCTTCTGTTTTTATCTATTCTCTTTACTTCCTTTCTCTTTTTCTCTCTTCCTTTTTCTCTCTTCTCTTTATTTCCCTTCCCTTTTTCTTTCTCTTTTTCTCTCTTCTCTTTTTCTTTTTCTCCTGTCTCTGTTTTCTCTCTTCTCTTTTTCTCTATTCTCTTTATTTCCTATCTCTTTTCCTCTCTTTTTTTCTCTCTTCTCTTTTTCTTTCTATTTTTCTCTCTTCTTTTTTACTTTTCTTCTGTCTCTTTGTTCTCCCTTCTGTTTTATTTCTTCTCTTTTTACTTTTTCTCTCATCTCTTTTTCTCTCTTCTGTTTTCCTTCTTCTCTTTATCTCCCTTCTCTTTTTTCTTTCTCTTTTTCTCACTTCTCTTTTTTCTTTTGCCTTTTTCTCACGTCTCTTTTTTCTCTTCTCTTTTTCTCTCTTCCTATTTCTCTCTTCTTTTTCTCCCTTCTCTTTTTCTCTCTCCTCTTTTTTCCTCTTCTCTTTTTCTCACTTCTCTTTTTCATCACTTCTCTTTCTCCCTCTTCTCTTTTTCTCTCTTTTTTCATCCCTTCTCTTTTTCCCTCTTCTCTTTTCCTCTCTTCTTTTTCATCACTTCCATTTTCCCCCCTCTTCTCTTTTTCTCACTTCTCTTTTTCATCACTTTCCTTTTTCCCTCTTCTCTTTTTCTCTGTACTCTTTTTCTCTCTTCTTTTTCATCACTTTTCTTTTTTCCTCTTCTCTTTTTCTCTCTTCTCTTTTTCTTTCTTCTTTTTTTTTTCTCAATTATTTCGAGCTCTGTCAGCAAGGTTTAGAATATACTAACTGCATTCCTTGCAGGGGTTTAAGGGCCCCACCCTAACATAAAAAAGCAGTCACTTGCATATAACACTAATCTGTATCTCATGGGGAGGTTCCACTTCTAGATATCTAAGGAGTTTTGAGTTTTCCTTTATTGCCATTACCCCCAGGTCAACTTGGACCTGAAGTAGTAGTACCTGTTAGGATCATTTCTATGGGTAAAATAGATATGTTAGAAAATTGTTTGCATAAGATAGAAATATTTGAAACCATATAACAATGTACAAATGAATTATTATTATTTACTCCTTTAGAGTTTTTCACATCAGTGTTAGTTGATAGTTTTTCACTGGAGTGACAGCAAGTCTCCTCAAGTCTCCAGAACTCTTCTCAGTATTCTAGCCATTCTCAATAATGCTGTCGTTTGGATAGTCTCCACTCCTCCGCTAACTTCCAAGTCCTCCAGGCCCTTTAATAATTCTTTAGTTACTGTACCAAAAGCACCAATCGCAATTGGTATAATTGTCACCTTCATGTTCCATTATTATTATTATTTACTCCTTTAGAGTTTTTCCCATCAGTGTTAGCTGATGGTTTTTCACTGGAGTTTGAGTGACAGCAAGTCTCCTCAAGTCTCCAGGACTCGTCTCAGGATTCTGGCCATTCTTAGCAAATTATTATCATTATTATTATTATTATTATTACTATTATGATTATTAAACTGGAATAGTTATTCTAATCCATATAATTGTGTATAAATTATCAGTATTTGATAGGAACTTTGTTTACTTATCCAAATTTTTTGTAAAATACTGGCGGGTTAGTTAATTTGTTATTTAATGCCAAATCCTGTTCACATACATATATTGAATATGATTTATAAATGAATAGTTTGTATGTTATCTTTAAACAAGCCAGAGCTCATTTGTTTGCACACAGTTAAATGGTTTCAAGTATTGCTATGTAACACTAACAATTCAATTTAACATTTGTCATTTGATTGCACACAGATAAATGTTTTAACAGTTCTATTGGACCAATAATGTGACCCTAACAGGTACGGCTAGTTCAAATCAGAATGGACCTGGGAGTAATAGCAATGAAGGGGTACTCCACATTCCCCAAAGCTCCCGGACTGTAGCCTCACCATTAGATGTTTTAGAATCATATCCAGAATACTCTTTGGGGACAGAGTCTTACTCCTCTGCAGAGATGCTGTGTATTCTATACGTAACTATGAGATATTTATGAGAATCCTTTACTCTTCCCTAAATAGAAACATCAATATCATCATGGACAGTTATTACAACAACAAAAAATCAAGAGGTTCTCTACACTCTCCAAAGCTCCAGAACTGGAGCCTCACCATCAGATGTAGGTTTAATTCCATACTGGGTTTGCTGATAGGATCAAGGAAGGCAAATACTATGTGTCCAGCTTCCTTCATGGGTTTTATTTGCCACCAATTCTATTGTAAATACACCAGAAGAAATCCAGATGGATTGACTGATTTTAATGGTGTCTCAACATAGTAATCTATGGTTACTTTATACTAAAAGATTACAGAATTACATTTATTATATGTTTTTATTTACATTTTTTGTGAAGTCGTTTCTTAAGAGGTATATTCTTTTGCACACAGTCCTATTAAATATGAATAATTTCTTAACAGATCTATTTGACCCATAGATGGGACCCTAACTGGTAGTACCACTCCAAGTCAGATTGTGCCTGAGAGTAATGACAATGAAGGGGTGACTCCGCACTCATAACATTTCCAAGACTGAAACCTTACCACCAGATGCATACCCAGGACAGTCCTATTTTTGAGGGAGTCTTCCCTCTTTGTAGGGGATACTCTCAGCATATACCTAGCCCCGCTGACATAGTTGAAGAAAGCCAGAGGATAAATGGCTAAAACATTGTGAACGTAGAAGTTTAATATTCACAGACAAGGGTAAAAATCTGTTCAATGCAAAATAGATTTAAATAAACTGTCAAACAAGAGAGATCTTTTAACTATTCTATTAAATTCAGAAGAAAGAAAATACACTAGCAAAGACATAAAAGCATTTCAATCCAGACAGTGCCAAGTGATCTTGCTAGTCCTGACTTATTTCATCATCTTCATCATGTCGTGCTGCCAGCACGGATATCCCTGACTCGCTCTCGCCACTTCTCCCGATTATTCATCGCCTCTGGCAGGTCTTCAGGGTTACATCCTCCTGTGTCCTCACATAGCTGCTGTATGTATGTTCGAGCTGGTCGTCCTGCTTTCGTGGGGGTCCATAGGAGTACATCACTTATGAGCTCATCCTTGCTTCTCCAGCAGTGTCCTGCGTGTCCGGTTCGTCTAACTTTTATAGTTTTCGTGATGGGAGGCAAGTGGCCGTATAGCTGGTGTCTTGTGGGGTGTTGTCACCAGGACTTGTTCAATATTGCTCTCAACATTCTCGTGTAGTTGCCGTCTAGCTTCTTCTCCAGCCGTTTAGTTGAGCAGTTAAACTCTTACTGATAGAGTTCAAAACCATCAGAAGTGAGTTCTAATTTTATTATTTATTTTGATAGATATATTCTTTCATCTTTTAATTTTAACTTGCTTTGTTTTTATTACAACTCACTTGGTTCCTCATTTCTGTAATAGTGATGAACAACACTCATCTGAGCTAATGATAAAAGATAAACTCTAAGCGAGACTTTAACTCAGGTTCTTTTTGCCTCAGAGAAGTCTAGTTCATCAAATCAGAAACTTTACCAACGAAGCTTAAAAGAAAGAAAATACCAGTCAAAATTATTGATAATAATAATGACCAAAAATATTTCATATAAAAAGATGTTATTAATACTACTAGTGTAGGGAAAGTGAAAATGTTAGACTTCTGAGGAAAAATGCCAATCTTATTTTACAAACCATTTTTTCCTCTTATTCCAATGGATTTCATTCCAGACTTTACACATGACTAGTATTCAAAAACAATAATAATAAATAATAATAAATAATAAATATGGCACCAAAAGATAAAAAAAGAAGAGTAATTGGTGAGATGGAATTTACTAAGCATCTGTATGGATGGGGCACTCAATGAGACTCGAACTCACTTGTGAAGGTTCGATAGTCTAGCTTGCAAACCATTACACCACCAGAGGTGCCCTGAGTAATGGGTGTGTTATAAGTTTAAAGCTGAACAACCACAAACCAATATCTCCAGTAGCTTTATTGGTAAAGCAGCTAGTTTGATTAACCATATTTCCCTGGGATAAAAGGTGATATGAATTTGAGTCCCAAAGTGAGCTAATCCTTTCTTATTGCCTCTATTTTTTTATGCTTTTTCAGTTTTAATTTTTTCAAAAGTGAATGTAATAGCACAACTGGAGTTTGAACTCACTTACTTTACCACTGCAGTCCAGCAGTTTAGCCATTATGCCATCAGGACTCTCCCTTCCAATGTTTTTTTTTTTTTTTTTCTTATTGTAGAAATGAGGATTTGAGTGAGTTATTATAAAAGCAGAAGCAACTAAAAATTTTTACAAAATGAAAGAAAGTACAGTCAAAATTACTATTAATGATGCTGGTGATGACGATGATCAAAAACGCATCATCTGAACAAATAAAAATAAATAAAATGTTATAATTCTGTTATTTTCTGCAGATCTTGATCAAAAGTTTTTGACAGTAATAAAAAATCTATCTGAAATAATACTGTTAAGTGACTGAAGTTTTACACATTTTATTTCTTTTTTTATATTGATTAATTTATTTATTCTATTTCTATTCTTTTTTTTCTTATTTAGAAGGGGGGGGTTCATGCAAACTGGATAATGTGTGCTGTAATAGACATTGAACCATTGTAGAGAGTCTGCTTATCTTTGATCACTGGAGTTATTGGTGTGGAAAAATATCAAAAAGCTTTTGATGATATTTTTCTGCAAAATTTGGCAATTGAAGGGTTTTGCTTTTTAAG
This sequence comes from Sepioteuthis lessoniana, assembly GCA_963585895.1. Classification (NCBI taxonomy): domain Eukaryota; kingdom Metazoa; phylum Mollusca; class Cephalopoda; order Myopsida; family Loliginidae; genus Sepioteuthis; species Sepioteuthis lessoniana. The sequence goes on along the minus strand of OY757932.1, from coordinate 51,880,973 downwards.
TCAGTGCAACAAAAGAAACAGATGTTCCTTAGTAAGAACAAAGTAATTAAAATTAATAACAATAGATGACTGTAAATACACATCTAGCTAGTTAAAAAAAAATTGACAGGCTATATTTTGTTTTAAAATTCTAATACTATATATACTCTTGTATCATGTAACTTTCTGAGAACTAAATCAAACTGAATATTAGAGAGTTACACCACATGTGAGATACAAACTTTGTGTGCACAAATATTGTATATACTCATATATCATGTGGCTTTCTGAGAACTGAATTTTAGCCTAATATTAAAGACTTACATCACATGTGAGATACTAACTTTGTGTGTGCAAATTCTGTAGATAATCATTTCTCTTCCAGTGTTGCATCATATGTATCTGTCTAATATTAAGTTAAAATTTAGATCTCAGAAAGCCACGCAATACACAATAATAGGGCATTGGCCTAATGAGTAGAGTGTTTGCCATTGATCTGGGAGACTGGGGTTCAATTCCAGGTCAAGTCATACCAAAGACTCAAAAAATGTAAATATAATGTGGAAATACAACTATTCAGAATATCAAAAGCTTAATGAATGTTGATAAATTAAACAATCTACTCAAGCCAAGTTAAATGATTAGAAGATGACCATAGAAAAGTATGAATGTAGGGCAGATTTCATGGTTGATGCTTCACACGGACACTAAATATTGCTGTTCAAGATGGGATAAATGACAATTTTAAATGCATATTTTCAAACATTTTTAGCATATCCTTTCTTCTTAGAAGAATAATGTAATGCAATCTTTGAAAACATTTTCTCCTCTTGGCCTTGTATCAGTCTAAGTTAAGCTAAGTCACTATCTATATTGTATAGTTAGAAAGTTAATCAAGTGGTAGATAAGAAGCAAGTTTGGTTTAGTTAAAAGAGGAAATATAAAGAAAGATATTTTTGTATTGGAAACAACAAATAAAAGCAATGTGAACTTTAAGATTGTTTATAGAGTTGCACCTCCAGACAGTTTCAAACTTATCTTTATATCTTTGTACAGCTCCAGACAGTTTCAACCTCATCTTTGCATATTTTTTACCTCCAGTCAGTTTCAAGCTTATCTTTGTATATTTGTAAACCTCTAGAAAATTTCAAACCTCATCTTTGTATTTTTTGCACCTGCAGTTTCTATCTTATCTTTGTATATTTGTGCACCACCAAACAGTTTCTTTCTAATTGTTGTATGTTTATGCACCTCCAGAAAATTTGTTTCTTATTTTTGTATATTTGTGTACCTCCAGACAGTTTTAATCTTATTTTTGTATAATTGTGCAACACTAGACAGTTTGTTTCTTATTTTTATATATCTGTGCACCACCAGACAGTTTCAATCTGATCTTTGTATATTTGTGTGCCTCCAGACAGTTTGTTTCTTGTTTTTGTATATTTGTGCAACTCAAATCCAATCATTTTCAATCTTATCTTTGTATATTTGCATAACACCAGACAGTTTACTTCTTGTTTTTGCCTATTTGTGCACCTTTAGTCAGTTTTAATCTTATCTTTGTATATTTGTGCACCTCCAGTCAGTTTCAATCGTATCTTTGTATATTTGTGCACCTTCAGTCAGTTTCAATCGTATCTTTGTATATTTGTGCACCTTCAGTCAGTTTCAATCGTATCTTTGTATATTTGTGCACCTCCAGTCAGTTTCAATCTTATCTTTGTATATTTGTGCACCTCCAGTCAGTTTCAATCGCATCTTTGTATATTTGTGCACCTCCAGTCAGTTTCAATCGTATCTTTGTATATTTGTGCACCTCCAGTCAGTTTCAATCGTATCTTTGTATATTTGCGCACCTCCAGTCAGTTTCAATCGTATCTTTGTATATTTGTGCCCCTCCAGACAGTTTCAACTTTATCTTTGTATGTTCTAGCACCACCAGACAGTTTTAATCTTATTTTTGTATATTTGTTCACCACCAGACAGTTCCATGTACATTTTTATGAATGTATACCATACCAGACTATAAATTAGCATATCCAAAGATGATTTATTTGATATTCATTAAATCATAAACTTCCACACTGAAGGGTGAAAGGAGGTGCCCGAGGTGTAATAGTTATCGTTGTAGGAAATAGACATGGCGACACGAGTTCAAATCCTGGACAAGACTGATTGCATTTCACATAGCACTAATACCCTTGGGAAAGGTATGAATCCAATTATTCTCCCTCCAGCTATGGGTAAATAGTAGGGTGGACTGAATTCTTCAGCCTTAGTGAGGCAACTAGTCTTGGAGAAGGAAAACTCAGAATTCAAACCTGTCAAACTCCGCTTAAAAATTGACCATGTGTCATATCTTGCCCGAGTGGTGGGGTTGGTAAATATGATAAACTTCCACACTGATCTTTGTAAATATGCACACCTCTAGTTTGATGCAGATCCTCCTAAACTCTGGTATCTCCAGATAGATCTTGCAAATAAAATTTGCTTCCTTTTTACTCATGGCTCTGAAGTTGTTTAAGCTGGGTTAGATTCAGACAGTCAGATGTTCAAAAAATAAACAATAGCACTTGTTCCTGAGACTGACAGCCTGACCACACTTCCTTATCCATTCTTGCTTGTCCTCATTGCCCTGTTTTGACAACAACATTCCCTCAAAATCTCTGACTCACCTATGTAAACAAGTTCTTATTTTTCAGTACTTGTATTTTTGATCAACTTCAGATCTTTTGTGAAAAGGAATTAACATTCTTTGAAATTGACTTTTATGAATTAATCAAACAATCTATAGTATAACACATAAATAAGTGAACTCCAACCTCTTCATGAAAGGTTTTCTTCCACTCCAAAAATACAAGCATTTCATTTTTTCAACAAGAATATTATACAACCTAAACATATACTATTATGTATAAGTTATAACCAAAAACTGTAGCTGTGAAACAAGTGAAACCAAGGAAAAAAATTGAAGCTTCATTTGAAAATGTACCAATCAAATAGAATTTTGTTTCAGTGTAAGCTTATTTTTAGACAGCAACATCTTCATAGGAGACACTCATGGCATAATGGTTATCAGTATAGGAAATGGAGTTAGCAACCTGTGTTCAAATCCTGGATGGGGCTGTATGTATTTCACTTCATGCTAATACCCTTTGGAAAAGACATGAACCAATCTGTTCTCTCCTCTAACCAGCTATAAGTAAAAAGTAGTGCAGACTCTAAGAGAAGGAAAATTTAATGAATTCAAACCCGCCATACTCTGCTTAAAAATTAACCTTGTGTCACATCCTGCTGATAGTAGAGAGGTTAGGTAAATAAACACATCTTGGTGGTTGCAGAGTTTCAATGCCATTGAGATTGGTAATAAAGGATACCTAATTTATATCCATTTTTATTGCATAATGTCCCACTAGGATTAATAAAAATCCTGGTAATTTTAGTTAAAAAAAAATTCTAATAGGTGTATTTATTAATGGAAGGTACTGTACATAACTGCTAAGAATTCTCCATTGTAGAATAAAAGAGACATGATGACCATCTCGTGTCAATGTCCAGAATAGAATGCAAATGGCCACCTCCTTTGACTCTTTACATATAGATCTGTCCAGGAGTAGATTACTCTGTTATTCTTCTACATCCATGAATATGGTTTCTGTGATGCAGTTCATATATTTAATTGACTGCTCAATCTTCAGGTATTCCCTGGTCATCTCTTGCCAGGAATTATTATCTGGCTCTGCTTAGGGAGGCTATTATCTATTCTATGACAACTATAAAAAATGGTTAGGTCAGGGCCAATCCTTGATGCCTGGGGCAACCTCACAAAATTTCCTGATGAGTAAGCATTCTTTTTCAATTTAATACAGTGTTTCTCAACCTTTTCTTCCTTGTGACCCAATCTTGGTGTCAAAAAATTTCAGACCCAAATAAGCACAATTCCATATAACAGGAAATACATTTTATTTTCAAAAGCAAAATGTAGTGGAACATATAAATCCTGATTAATGACTACACTGCTTCTAGTATCTATCTATCAGTTTGGTTTGGTTTGGTTTGGTTTTTATGGCATATCAACTTTATAGGTTATTTATTGCCAAATCCTGTTTATACATATATATTGAATAGATATATGATCTTTAAACATATTTTGTAGATATCATTCTTAAACGAGCCTGAGCTCTTTTTTGCACACAGTTAAATGTTTTCAAGTATTGCAATATAACAGTAACAATTTAACATCAGTAATTTGTTTGCACATAGTTTGTTGTATTTAATCCATAGATAAGATTCTATAAGGTGCAACCTCTCTTGGTTAGAGTAGACCTAGGAGCAATGACAATGAAGAGATACTCCCCATTCCCCAAATCTCCAAGGCTGGAGCCTTGGCATCGGATCGTTTAATGCCATATGCAGGACACTTTTTGGTGGGGGAGGTCTTACTCTTCTGCAGAGATGCAGTCAGTGTATTCTACAACCCCCAACTGACTAGGCTTCTATCAGTTTGTCAAGTTGAACTTCCAAATCTTGATTCACTTTCAGTTTGTCAAGTTGAACTTCCAAATCTTGATTCACTTTCAGTTTGTCAAGTTGAACTTCCAAATCTTGATTCACTTTCAGTCTCTTATCTTATCAATCTGCAATATTTTTTTTTGTGAGTACATCATTTGCTACAGAAAATAATACCAACTCCAGGCCCATTTTTAAAATTTCTCAGATCCTCATTAAGAAACACTGATTTGATGTATATTTCCTTTTATATGATACTTTGTTTTTATCAACTACTTCACTAATACTTATTTTTACTGATCAACTAAAATATATTGCCCTAAAAAACACACTGACTGTATTCTCTACAGAGAAGTAAGACCCACCCCCCAAAAAGAGTGATAAGAACCCCCCACCAAAGTGCATCTGATGGTGAGTCTGAAGTGCTGGTGAGTATGGAGTTACCCCTTCATTGCCATTACTCACAGATCGACTCTGATCCAGCATGGTAGTACTTGTTAGGTTTTCAAATATGGGTCAAATATATCTGATTAAAAATTATTTGTATTCAATAGGAACACATGATGCCATATAATTATAAATCATTTTTATAAGAAGTAGTTATAGAAACTATAAATCATTCTAAGTATTATTAGTTTCTTAAAACCAAATAACTGTATGCAAACAAATGACTACATAAACAATGACTTGAAATCATATAATTATTAGTATTAGACAGAAATACTTGAAACCATATAACAGTGTAAAAATTATTTCTATAAGAGAGGAATATTTGAAACCATTTACAAAGTATTATTATTAAGTACCTGAAAGCATATATCTGTGTAAATAAATGACGATATAAATAATTACTTGAAACCATGTAATTATTAGATAGAGATACAAGAAACCATACAACTGAGTGTAAATTATTTGTATTAGATTGGAATACTTGATATCACACAACTGTATGCAAAAATCTTTTAAGAAATAACTACTAAATAAAATGTAAATATAAACATAAAATAAAAGCAGTACCCAAACCTCTAGGCATAAAATAACCTTAGACAGGTTCACATGCCATTAGAATTTATCAATTGATTCCCATTTAGATCAGTATACTTGCCCAAGCCAGTATTTAGCCACAGACACACTGTAAATAAATAATTAATCATTCTGATGAAAAAACAAAGAAAGATCTATTTCATTCTAAAATGTATTACTTTAATCAAATATATATATATATATGTGTGTGTGTGTGTGTGCACGTGTGTGTGATGGTTACCTTCATAGAACATGGATATGGCAATATGAGTTCAAATTTAGGACAAGGCTGTTTGCATTTCACATAGTGCTAATACTCTTGAGAAAGGAATGAATTCAACTATTCTCCCTTCAGCTATGGGTAAATAGTAGAGCAATCTTTCCTCTTTAATGCTGAGATGGCAATCAGTCTAGGAGAAAGAAAATACTGAATTCAAACTTGGTAAACTCTGCATAGAAATTGATCTTGTGCCACATCCTGTTCATGCTTAGAAGTTGGATAAATGTATAAATTTATATAAATTTGAAGGAATTAATCAATTCAGGGTTAGGTTTATTCCCTAACTTTAATGCAAAAAATAATCCTAGATGGGTTAATATGCTATTTCAATAAATCAATCATTTAAAAGTAAAATTATTTCTTTTTTTCATGTGCCTCAATTTGTGTTGTGTTGGCTGTACAGTAAAAATTTGCATTCAGATACAAGATGCTGTTTAGAGGACATGCCAAGAGTGATAACCAATAGGGATCGATGGCTTGAGAGAATAAAGGGAATTGGTGCTGTAGCCATGCCTTGATAATGATGATGATATCATTGATAAATATCCTTTCGTTTCGTGATTGCTCTTCACTGTTGTTAAAACCCTTTTGTTTTTCTTTGCTTTTAGGATGACAGTTAAAGTCCATTAATCTATTCTGATTCTCACATAAATTAGCACAAATGACAAAATTCCTTTCATTGATCAACCCCACCCCTCAACTTCACAAGGAAATCTGCACTTATCTAAGATGAACCTCTCGTTTTAATTATGATATACGACTTAGCCTTCTCTTCATTGATCAAGACTGTTAATTAGAATGGATACACTCAATACAAAGCAATTAATTCCGGCCAGATCTTTGTGTTAATTAAAAGTAGGGAGTTTTGTCTGAGTGTAGTTGAGGAAAAATGACCTGTTATGACCTGTTGTTTTAACTGACCTCTACAACATGTTATTAGTCTGATCAAATAGCTATCTACATGTTCAATACTGTTATGTCTTAGCTCTTTTATCGACTGGGTGCCTGGAAGTCAAATTCTCCTCAACAACCAGGCATGTGGGCTAAAAACCATATTGTGAATCCTTTCTGTGGCAAGATATTAGAAAAATGATATTTCTAATTATGTTTTCTCTCTCAGTGGAGCTTAGAATACAATGACTGTATACCCTGCAAAAGAGGTAAGACCCTCTACCCTAAAAAGGGGTGTCCTGGGTATACCACTAAACTGCATCTGGTGAACAGGCACCAGTTTTGGAGCTCTGGAGTGTTGTGTACCTCTTGTCATTACACCCAAATCTACTCTAACCCTGAGTGGTAGAACCTATTTGGGTCCTATCTATGGGTCAAATAGATTGGTTTGCAAATTATTTGTATTAGATTGGAATACTTGATATAATATAACCATGTACAAAAACATAAGACACTACACAAAAAAATTTAACAGGTTGATATGCCATTAAAATCAATCAAAAATTATAAATAATGCATTGGTAAAATCTTTAAAGATGTACAATGAGTAATGAATGCAATTCCCTGACCTCTAGGGGGGGGGAGTTCCTGTGGCATAGTGGCTAAAAAGCCTGACTGCAATATCATAGCCAGTTCAAACTCCAGTCACGCTATTATGTTCACTTTCAGACAAATACCTTTCGGAAAAGTATGGACCCCCCTTACTCTCACCCCAGCTACGAGTTAAGTAGTACCTCTACTGTTCTTTACCAGGATGGCTTTGGCATTAAATAATCCACAAAGTTTGATATGCCATTAAACTAAACCAATCATAAATTCTAGGCATAAAATAAACCCAGACAGGTTGACATGTCATTAAAATCAATCTCTCAAATCATGAATAAGTAAGCAAAGTTGGTGACCCAAAGGCTCTCTTTTCAATAGCTACAACACTGAGGTGTAGGGGAGGGCACTACTCAATTCTCTGGATTGCTCCACTTTACCCTTGATCCATACCTTATAATGCTGAGTGTAAAGCAAGGCGGCATCAAGTACCATTTTTGGAGTCTTTGGTATGACTTGACATGGGATTGAACCACAGTCTCCTGGCCCATCGGTGAACACTCTACTTATTAGGCCAATAATAATGCAGTGGTAATGTACAGTAGACATATTTGACACATTTATCAATGTTAGTAGATTTTGGTGGGTACATTATGGCATATCAACCCTTGTAGGTTATTTAATGCCAAATTTTGCATATATTTCAATCATACATCTTAGATGCATCAGGGAGGTCTTCAGTGATGCACTGTCTTCATTGCCAATATATATATATATATATATATATATATATATATATATATATATATATATATATATATGATTTTTAAGTGAATAGTTTGTGGGTAACTTTATTTTTAAATGAGTAGTTAAAGCTCATTTGTTTGTGCACAGTTAAATAGTAACAAGTATTCCCATCTAACATTAATAATTCTATTTACTATCCATCATTTATTTGCACATAGTTTCAAGTTCTATTTATCAAGTATTCCTATGTAATATAAATGATTTTAATACACCTGTATTATTTCAAGTAACTAATAATAATAATCCTTAGCAAATAATTGAACAGTTCTATTTGACCCACAGATGACACCCTAACAGGTATAACCAATCCAGATCAGAGTGGACCTGGGAGTAATGTGAATAAAGAATTATTCCACATTCTTCAAAGCTCTAGAACTGAATCCTCATCATCAGATTCAGTTCTGTGTCATACACAAAAGACTCATTAGCAGGAGGATTCTTAATCCTCTCTAGTGGTGGAATCAGCATATTCTATGTCCCCAGCCAGCAGTGCCAGTATACCTTAAATAGTCATAGGTAAGAGGTTTAAAGAATTAGTACACTGGCTGTTTCAATTGGTTTGATCTGGCTTATTTGTTCGAAGCATATATCATCTCCTCATGGGTCATTTAATGCTGAAATTCGACTAATTTGTAAATGCCCTTTTTATTTGTATATAAACATTTAGGCTGCAAAAAGTTGCATAGTCTTTTTCCTGAAGCTTGAAATCATTAAAAACTACAGAGGTATAACTTACATCTATAACTACTAAGGTTTATAATGCCTTGCTTCTCAATCACTGAGAAAATTTTTACAATAAGTCAGAATGGTTTTCAGAGAAATCAGTCCACAACTTCACAGATTCTGACTATTCATCAAGTCATTGAAGGTGTATGTGCAAAATAATCTCGAGGCAATACGATTGTTTGAAGATTTCTCCAAGGTATTTTTTCCATACACAGAAGAAAGATGGAGCAAATACTTTTAGCATATGGTCTCTCCAAAGAAACTTTTACTGTTATAGTAATTTTCTACAAAAACATGAAAGCAATGGTTCACTCACTAGATGGTTGTAATGCTTTGGTTCTCAAATAGATAATTGTAATACTACAACACCAAATAATTGCTTGCACCACCACAATTCTCAGCAGATCCTTGTAGCCCTAAGGTACTGCATAGATATTTGTATCACTATGGTTCTAATAGGTCTATGAGTGTAGCACTATACCTAAAGTTTCAGTCAGACCCCTGTTATAACCTTGCATTGAGAAAAAGGGATAAACACACAAAATATCATCTTGGTTCATTAATACAAAGGTTTATTCACTACTACACCTCTTAGTAGTCATTAAGAAGAGAGGAACAGAATATGAAAAATGAATCTACCGCTTTAGCTAAACAGAGAGAAATAAAATGTTATGAAGAGAGAGAGAGCAGACACTGAACTTGTTATTATATTTCTCATTTTCTGTTGTAGTTTTCGCATGTGCTTGCTCACTGGTTCTGTCTACACAGCTTTGTGAGGGGGGATCCCTTCACAGAGCTCACCAAAAAATGGGTGCCAAAATTTTCTGCCAGGAACCACGTAATTGCATCTTGTCTCCAAATAACTTTCTTTTTCTGTTTTCTGTCCTGCTTCCTCACTAACTGCTTTTCTTCTAGCTAATCAGAACTCACGGCTAATTTGCAACTGATACATACCTATTTTAACCTGGGTGTCCGCTGCTATTCCAACCTAGACTTGGGGATTCCCCTTATTCCCGTTCCCATTTGTAACTCCGTTGCAGCCTTTCTCTCTCTCTCTCTCTCTCTGACTTTGTGACTGCATTGAATCTCTTTCTCATATATATCCCTCCTTTTCAACCATCCTGTAGTTGACCTGTAAATCTAACAAGGAAACAACTTACTATTAAAACAATCAACCAGAGTCCCTAATTATATTACATGGTGACACTGATTTCTTTTACATTTTTGCTAGACTCTGGCAAGGAGATATATTTTAACACCCATTCTATCTATAATCTGCCTAAATTATGTACTACAAATATCAATATATCGAATAAAAGAAAATGGTTTCACATCAAAAAAAGGCAAGAAAGATATAATATCCTGCAGAAACTATTACGGACACAGACTACACAGCAAAATATGTATAGGAAAGGCATGGACTGATATTGACAAGTTATTGACCATATGGAAATCTAATCTCTCAGATTGAATAAAATGAGATTATTTCAAGGCTTTAGCCATGTCAGTTCTATTGTATGGCTGCACAACCTGGGATTTGACACAGTGCTAGGAGGAAAAGAAAAATGAGAACTACACAAGGATGCTTCCAACTGTTTGGAATAAATCCTGGAAGCAGCACTCTACAAAACAGCAGCTATATGGTCACTTACCTTGCATCTCACAAACAATCCAAGTAAGGTGGGAAAGACATGCTGAGTATGGCTGGAGAAGCAGAGACAAACTTATTAGAAACATTCTCTAGTGGACTCCTGCATATGGACATACCATTGCTTGCTAATCGGCAAAAACTTTAAATTATCAACTCTGCATGGACACTAGATGAAGTCTAGAGGACCTGCCAAGAGTGATGGCCAGTTGAGGTGGACAGTGAGAGAGAGTTTCAAGGGAATCTATGCTATCAGCATGACTTGAGGATGATATAGTATCAAGTATTCATATCTAATACAAATAACTTGCAAACAGTTGTATGGTTTCAAGTATTCCTATCCAATATCAATAACTTGCACACAGTTGTATGGTTTCAAGTATTCCTATCTAATATCAATAACTTGCACACAGTTGTATGGTTTTAAGTATTCCTATCTAATATCAATAACTTGCACACAGTTGTATGGTTTCAAGTATTCCTATCTAATAACTTGCACACAGTTGTATGGTTTTAAGTATTCCTATCTAATATCAATAACTTGCACACAGTTGTATGGTTTTAAGTATTCCTATCTAATATCAATAACTTGCACACAGTTGTATGGTTTCAAGTATTCCTATCTAATATCAATAACTTGCACACAGTTGTATGGTTTCATGTATTCCTATTGTGATGGCAAATTGACTAAAATCCCAAAATGGGACTTTATTTTTGCGCGTGTGAAGACGGGGCAGGTTGGCACTTGATCCCTTATAGAATAAGTCCTCGTTCAGAGTTTTTTTCTCAGGCATATAAGAACTGGCATATTATGTGGGGGATCAATTTATGTCCAGATTGACCGCTGCTAGCCAGGGGTTCCAAATTTCACACTATCCACACACCCACCAGGTCGCTTTCCTTCCTTCCCCTAGACAATGGAAGATATGGACCTCTAGGTTGAGACGTAATAATATTATATTGTGGTAGTCGGCAACTCCGGTTTCCCGTGTGATATTTTAAAGGAATTTATAGGACAATTTTAGGCAAGATAACATAAGATGAATAGAAGCTGAAAAGGAAGCATGAGGTACAACAAATTCATAGCAGAACTGTAAAGAACAACTTAGACCACGTGGTAACATTAAAATACATGAATCTTTTACTACAATTATATACACCTTCAAAGTGTCAAATATACAATAATTGAACAGTCCATGGACATAAATGTCTTTCTTCTTTTCTGTTCTTTCGTGTTTCTCCAAATTGAGAGAGGGAGAGAGTGGTATATAAAATTTGGGTATAAGGAGAAATAATCCCAAAGTTACTTATCTTATTTCTTTGATGGAGTTCCGTGGAGAATCTTTCTTCTGTTACGGGCTAATAGACTTTATGCTATTTTTAATACTGGCTTGAAGAAAATGGCTTCTTCGTGTCTCGCAGATATTTTTTCGTCTTCTTCACCCGGAGTACTGGCTATGGGTCTGTCTGCCACGAGCCCTGCCCAAAAACTAACTTTTTTCTTTTCTATTTCCGCTGATGGGAGGAAGGTGCCACTTCTGTTTTGGGGTCCCAGCCAATCATTTTGGCTTCTCTCTTCCTCCCCCTGGTCGGGCGATTTCTTAGGGCTACTATATGTCACCCAAGTCAGGTTACTAAGTACAGATAGCTTGCACTAATTTACTATCATGCCTTAAAGGTCATTTTCTGACGGCTTGCTACTGTTCATTCCAACGAGAGGATAGCAGTCATCCCACTTCCATCGTCTCAGTGGGATATCACGTGACACTATCTAATATCAATAATTTTCATACAGTTACATGGTTTCAAGTACTCCTAATACCAATAATTTGCACACAGTTATATAATTTCATGTATTATTTCTAATACTAATGATTTTTACACAGTTATATGGTTTAAACTAATTATTCCTATTTAATAATAATTATTTGTTTGCAAATAATTACCTAGTTTCAACTACTAATAATGATAACCCTTACTAAACAATTATTGTCTATGCAAATGCAAATTATTTGCACACAGTTATATGATATAAAGCATTCCTATCTAATACAAATAATTTACACACAGTTATATGGTTTCACATATTCCATTTTAACACTTTCATGAAGATACAAATGTGATGGTAATGCAAACGGTTACATCAAGAATTTGAATCTTATCACTTTATTATATATGTTGCTCAGCTGTGGATACATCTAGACAATAATCTAGGCCTCTAGCCATCTACACATCATCACATTATTATATATGTTGCTCAGCTGTGCACACATCTAGACAATAATCTAGACTGCTAAACATCATCACTTTATTATATATGTTGCTCAGCCATGCACACATCTAGACAATAATCTAGACATCTACAAATCTACACATCATCACTTTATTATATATGTTGCTCAGCTGTGCACACATCTAGACAATAATCTAGACATCTACACATCTATACATCATCACATTATTATATATGTTGCTCAGCCGTGCACACATCTAGACAATAATATAGACATCTACAAATCTACACATCATCACTTCATTATATATGTTGCTCAGCCGTGCACACATCTAGACAATAATCTAGACATCTACAAATCTACACATCATCACTTTATTATATATGTTGCTCAGCTGTGCACACATCTAGACAATAATCTAGACATCTACACATCATCACTTTATTATATATGTTGCTCAGCTGTGCACATATCTAGACAATAATCTAGACATCTAGACATCATCACTTTATTACATAAGTTGCTCAACTGTGTACTCATCTAGACAATAATCTAGACATCTAGACATCATCACTTTATTATATAAATTGCTCAGTTGTACACCCCTTTATTTAAATGGAAAAATAGAAAAAAATTAAATCTTCAAGTCACTTTTCATAATAAAAGAAAGTTGATAATGGTTGACAATCATTTATATCTAAAAAAAATTTAAGCTTCAGTCTCAGTATATTTTGATTGTACTTAATTCTTATAGATATTTACACACATTCAGACAAATATATATATAATATACACACATAAATATATAAAAATTTATCTATGATATTTAAGAATGTCTAAATTTGTAAAAAAAGATCAATATACAAATTTTGAAAAGGCTACCCTTTCTAAAAGTTGCCAATTCAAGAAGAAAACTTGAACAAAAAAAACAAAAAAGAAGAAAGTAATATAAAGAATAGAAATAAAATTCCGAAAGTTCATAATAGAAAGAACTGAACCATTTTGAGAAGAGCAGGAAATTATAAGTTGGTCCGCAGCTTGGGAATGATCAGCCAAAAATTGCCATTGCTATAGAATCAGACAGAAAGCAAAATGCAAAAGAAAGCTTGCAATTGCTGAATAGACAAATTATTCCAAAAAAGTGCTTGATTACAGTCAGCAGCACAATTATGAACATCCAGACTATAGATGAAAGGAATGAATAAAGATTTATTGGATGACTCTTCCTCAGGGTTACCCTTATAAGACTAAGCTTTTCAAGAGAATACTTATATATATATATATATATATATATATATATATAAAGAGAGAGATAGAGAATTGCATATAGACAGTAATGTTTTATCATATGTGCAACTTTTTAGATATAATGGCCAATATCTATCAATCTCTCTCTCTCTCTCTATATATATATATATATATATATATATATATATATATCATAATCATTATCATCATCATCCTGTCTTGCTGCTAGCACGGATTTCCCTGACCCTCTCTCACCACCCATCTCTATCATCCATCACTCCCAGTAGGTCTTCCAGGCTACATCCTGTATCGGCACAGAGCTGCTGTAGATAAGTTTTAACTGGTCATCCAACCTTTGCTCATCCATGTGAGGGGGTCCACAGGAGTACATCAATTATGAATTTGCCCTTACTTCTCCAGCAGTATCCTGCATGTCTGGTTTGTCTAATTTGGATGGTTTTCATGATAGGTAGTTGGTCGCCTATATATATATATATATTGTCATCCACAGACAGACTGTTTCATTGTATCACAACTCTTCAGTGTGGCTAGACACACAAGCTGCTTCAAGCTGGGATCGAAACCTGGCTGACGTTGGATATCTTACTCCAAAGCTATTGAACCTCTTGGTATAAGCGAAGGGATTTTACATATATATTTATTTACATATATGCTTATCAGCTACCAGAGTGCTCAGTTTATGTGAAGAGCTTTGCCTTTACGTGTATGTGGCAGCTGGCAATTCTTCACTCCAGTACTCAACCCACGGTGGAGGGGAACCACACACATTGCACAGAATTCCCTAACTCTCTCTCACCGTCGATCCCTATCACTCATTGCTCCTGGTAGATCCTTTAGGCTGCCTCCTGTGCCTACTGATGTATGTAAGTCTTTGCTGGTTGGCCAAGAATGGCATGTCCATAAGAGAACATCACTTATGAGTTTGTCAATGAGATAGCTATGTAGATAGATGGACTGAAAAAATGACATATCCTATTGGTTTGATCATGGGGAGAATGTCTTAGGCATAAATAGCCTAATGGAGCCCATTCCTCTCCAGGTCTACTGATGGTTTGAAATCAGTGTTTTGCTTTTTCTTACCAGTAACCATAACAAAGTTAAAGAGCAGTCTGTCCAAATATTTACCGATATTTGGAGAGAGAATAGTTGAATACATATCTTTCTTAAGAGTATCAGTGCTATGTGAAATGCAAACAGCCTCATTCAGGCTTTTTACCCAGTCGGCTTGGGCAGTAAAATACACCGACTGCACCTCTGCAGAGGAGTAAGACCCCCTAATAAGTGTCCTGATATGACACTAAACAATCTGATGGTGAAGCTCCGGTGATGCTGGAGCTTTGGGGAATGTAGAGGACCCCTTCATTGCCAGGTCCACAATGGCCCAGAGTGGTAGAACCTGATACAGCCTTATCTATGGGTCAAATAGGACTGAATTGTGTACTTATGCTAAACTGACTTACTTGAAATAAAACTGTTTTGACATTTAACTGTGTGTTTACAATAAACTGAATTGTTTGAATTAGAACTGTTTGACTGAACTGAATAGCTTGAAATAGAAATGTTTTTGACAATTATACTGTGTACTCATGCTAAACTGAATTGTTTGAAATAGAACTATTTATTTGTATAAAAATGGATTTGGCATTAAATAACCAACAAAGGTTGATATGCCATAAAACCCAAACAACCAACCATCATTCAGAATTTAAACTTGGGTAGCCATGTCCACTTCCATGAGTGCCACCAAAGTGAATTGACTGATTCAAATTACGATGGACAAATTCGACAAATTGCTATTTTCCTTTCATTTTTCTCACCATGTTCTTTCTATTCATTTTAGAATTATCAATTTTTATGACTTGTTTCCCAAATTTGACACATTGAATAATATAACATATTCCTATCCTTCCATCATTTTTGTATGATAAACAGCTAAAGTATGTGATAAAATAACTTTAGGTTTGGTTTCTAAAATACATTGCTTTTTTAATGTTAAAATATTCTTTAGATTATTGTCTATTAAATGCCTTTTCTCTGTAGAATTTGAAATTAACCTATTTCTGTTTTGTTAACTTTCTTTTGTTTCATGGCATACCAACCTTCATTGATTATTTAATGCTAAAGTCATCCTTATAGAAGAACAGTAGTTGTACTATTAAAACAATAGCTTGGGGAATAAGGAATTCATGCCTTTTCCAAAGGTATAAGTCCAAAAGTGAACATAATAGCAAGACTGGAGTTCAAATTCACTACAATATCATAGTCCAGCTTTTTAGCCATTATGCCACTGGGACTCCCTGAAATATCTGTTTTGTTAAGTTAGAATACTATGCTATGCCAAATTAAACAGAAATGGATTAAGTGTAGGGGAGGACACTACTTCTTTCCCTGGATTGCTCCACTTTACCCTTGATCTGTACCTTATAATACTGAGTGTTAAGCAAGGAGGCATCAAGTACCATTTTTGAAGTCTTTGGCATGATTTGACCTGGGACTGAGCTCAGTCTCCTGGGCCATTGGCGAACACTCCACTCATTAGGCCAATGACTTACTTACTTGCTACCAGTATAATAGATTTTTATATTTCAAATTGACCATTGTGTACCAATGGAAGTACATTGTCATATTTCAAATTGACCATTGTGTACCATCTAAGCACCCCTTAAATTTTTAGACTTCCCAGATCTTCAGAACTGGAGCTATATCACTGATTGCAGTTTAGTTTTGTACCCAGAATACATTTTTTAAAGTTAATATTGGAGTGTGGGCACTTGCCTCTCTGCAGAGGATGCAATTAGCATATTTTAGGCTTCCCTAACAGGGTACCGTATTGCTTTTGATACACAAATCCATTCTAAGGTTCTATTTAAGGTCGTATAAATAGCTACATTCCTGTTGCTATTCTCAGTATTATTGTTTTCATGCCTTGATTAATAGAGCTTTTTTTAAACATAAAGGCATCACATGGTACTATGAAGAAAAAAGTGTTATATATCGTACCCATAAACATTAATGGGTATATCCCAATCCTCATAAATACATTGAACACTATTGTAAGAGAAGGTAATATGCTGACTCAGTAATACACCACTAGCAGTGGGTTACCTTCTTTATGCTGCTAGCAGGTATTGTATTTTATTGATGTTATAAAGATTTCCATTTCATTTCCAACCTCTGTTTTGGTCATTTCTCGTTCAGTAACCTTTGCTAGGTTACAACAAAAAATAAAGGCATTATCAAAAATTTACATTGGCTTTAGTTTTTATAACATAAAAAATCATTTACCAAAAGGAAACAAGTAGTCTTATATAGTAATTTTTATAGCAACTCTAATAGATACAGAAATGGTTTTATGTAAGAATTCAAATATCTGAAACAGTAGTGATGATAATTTCAATTTACCAAAATCCAGTAAAACTAGTCTTATATTACAACTTCTAATATTAACTGACAAAAACATATGTAAGGGTCCAAATACCCAAAAAATCAAAGAACATTTTAACATGTACAAAAAAACACAGTTCATTTTATCAATATTTCAATGTTTAACATCATAATAAAAAGTTTTGCAGTTGCTTATGAATTATTAATGTTTTTTTTTTCAGTGCTACTGTCATCCTTGATGATTTTTACCAACTTAGGGCCAGAAAATAAATTTGAAAATTGAAACCAAGTCCTCAAATCCTATATTTGCAAGTTTGAATACTGGACTCTGGACATGAAACTCTGGAAACATCATGTTATAAAAAAAAGAGAAACTTAAAAATGTGATCATGTGTGGCACCAGCTCATTGCTCTAGTGGGCAGAGTGTTCACCAATGATCCGGGAGACCTGGGTTCAATTCCATGTCGAGTCATACCAAAGACTTTAAAAATGGTACTTGATACCGCCTTGCTTAACACTCAGCAATATAAGGTACACATCAAGGGTAAAGTGGAGCAATCAGGGGAAAGGAGTGGCACCTTCAACTACACCACGGTGTAGTAGCTATTAAAATGGTCGCCAACTTTACTTACTTATGCACTAGATAGGCAGAGACTTATATTTCTTAATCAAATGAAATAACTTTTATCAATGAATGATGAATAAATTTTCAAATTGGTTAAGGATTGAAAGATAGGGAGAAAAATAGAAAGTTTTAGCTGGTTGGTTGGTTAGTTGGTTTTACGACCCTTTTTGAGTTATTTAATGCCAAAGACAATCTCATTTTTGGAAGCAATTATATAGCTAATGTCACCAATAATAATCATTTGTAAATAATCATAGCTTCAAGTAACCATTCTTAATACAAATAATTAAAACCCAGTTATATATTTCCAAGTATTCCTACCTAATACTAATAATTTATACATAATTATATGGTTTCAAGTAACTATTCTTGATTCAAATAATTTATGCACAATAATATTATTTCAATTAAAACTATTTAAAATTTATGAATTGCAAGGACTTGGTTTTAAGTAACTATTCCTAATTAATAATGATAAAAATTTGTTTGTGGACAGTTATATGGTTTCAACTATTTCTATCTAATACAAATAATTTTCCAATATATCTATTTTACCCATAGATAAAATCTTAACCAATATGGGTCAGAGAAAACCTGGGAGTAATGGTAATAAAAGAGACAATCCACATTCTCCAGAATTCCAGAACCAGAGCCTCACATCAAGTGCAGGACACTCTCATTTTTTGGGGTGGGGGGGATCTAAACCCTCTGCAGTTGATATATTCTAAACACTAACAATAGGACAGTGTGTTCTTTTTTTTATTATTCTTACAACTTACTTTTTTTAAAAAAAACAAAAAGGGTGTTTTAAATTAAAATGGAATGCACATCAACTTGTGCCAACTTTATGAAAAGATTTTGCAAATTTATTTTCTGCTACTAGTAGTTCTATTGTTTCCATATACTTTTGTGAATATAGAATAAAATTTCAGTCTTTTTGTTTTGATCACATGAATGTCATTTTTGAAAGTGAAGTCTACAGAATTTCTTTTACAAGGATCAGTGTTGAACTTGAGAAAAAAAAAAGAAATAATTCTTATTTTTTTCATTTTTAACAAACTTCAATTATTAAAAACCTTGACATTAATATATATATATATATATATATATATATATATATATATATATATATATATATATATATATATATATATATATATATATATATATATATATATATATATATATATATTTATTTATTTATTTATTTATTTATTTATTTATTTGTTTATTTATTTATTTACTTTACTAAAAATATGAGTAAACTACTGATTTTTATTCTTGCATTTTACTTTTCTTTGAACAAATGATAAGAATTTTTGACATTGAAAAGCTTAAACACTGACATTTTCTCCTGAGAGTCAAAACTGTGAGTATGAAGAATAAATTTTGTAAAATAATTTCAATATATACATATATATTTTTTTGCATTTAAAAAAAGAAGTTTGCATTTTTGTTTTGTGTTCAATCTTTTTTTATCATTGTAATTTCTATGTTTTCTTTTTTCTTTTTTTTTTTTTTTCCTCTTAGTGTTGGTGCCAATATTTTCTGGATATGTTCCTTCCTATTTTAAGGAAAATCTTCTGGGTATTTTGCAGAGGAAAAATGGCTCTTACAGGATCAAATAATGTAACATAAAACAACAAAGTGCTTAATGCTTAAATTTTGTTTATTTTCAGTCCATCATGAAAAGAAAACAGTATAAATTCATGTACAGGCAATAGTTTACTGAGTTAATGATTTATAAATGAATTCTGTTTATTTATACTCTAAATATTGTTAATTACCTGAATTAAACACTTACATCAGGTAAGAGGTTAATTCTTATATCAAGTAAAAGGTCAACTCTTACATTAAGTTAGAGGTCAATTCTTACATCAAGTAAGAGGTTAATTCTTATATCGAGTAAGAGGACAATTCTTATAAGTTATAGGTCAATTCTTATATCAAGTAAGAGGCCAATTCTTATCTCAAGTAAGAGGTCAATTCTTATATCAATTAAGAGGTTAATTCTTATACTAAGTAAGAGGACAATTCTTATACTAAGTATGAGGTCAATTCTTATATCAAGTAAGAGGTCAATTCTTACATTAAGTTAGAGGTTAATTCTTATACTAAGTAAGAGGTCAATTCTTGTATTAAGAAGGAGGTTAATTCTTATTATGCTGTTGATTAATTTAAAAATCTTTGTCAATCAAAAATTTAGACTGGTTTAAAATGGATATTGTTACTACAACTGTGAGCCAAAAGTTTTGCAATATTTTAGTACATGCTAATTTGTTGCATATATTACATGACCAAAGCAGTTCAACCCATGGGATGGTTGGTTGGTTGGTTGGTTGGTTGGTTGGTTGGTTGGTTGAGTTTAATGGCTAATCAACCTTTGCTGGTTATTTAAAACCAAGTCCATTTTTATACAAATAGTCAGTTCTATTTCAAACAATTCAGTTTAGCATGAGTACACAGTTTAACTGTCAAAAACATTTCTATTTCAAGCTATTCAATTTAGTCAAACAATTCTAATTCAAACAATTCAGTTTAGCATAAGTATAGATTTTGTCCACATACAGTTAAATGTCAAAACAGTTCCACTTCAAACAATTCAATTTAGCATAAATACAGTTAATTTGTCAAAAACAGTTCTATTTCTAACAATTCAGTTCAGTATAAGTATGCAGTGTCGATGTTAAAATGGTTCTATTTCAAGCAGCTCAGTTTAGCATAAGTACACAGTTTAATTATCAAAAATATTTCTATATCAAGCTATTCAGTTTAGTCAAACAGTTCTAATTCAAACAATTCAGTTTAGCATAAGTACACAGTTTAGTTCTATTTAACCCATAGACAGGACCCTATCAGGTGTTACCACTCCAGGCCAGAGTGAACCAAGGAGCAATGGCAATGAATGGGTTCTCCGCATTCCCCAAAGCTCCAGTATCACTGGACCTTCATCATCAGATTGTTTAGTGTCATATACAGGACACTCGTTGGTTGTGGGGGGGTCTTACCTCCTCTGCAGAGGTGTAGTCGGTATATTCCACAGCCCCAGCTGACTGGGCAATCAATCCATGGGAATTACCCACTATGGTTGGTAGTATCATGGAGCACTGAGACATGCATTGATTCATTCCACATGTGATTTGAAAGCTGCACAGATGAACATGCAACGTAACCTAACTCAAGAACTTATGTTTTACAAGTTTAATGGTTTGGTTTGGTTTGGTTTGGTTTGTTGGGTATTATGGCATATCAACCTTTGTAGGTTATTTAACGCCAAGTCCATTTTATATAAATAATCAGTTCTATTTCAAACAATTCAGTTTAGAATAATTACACAGTTTAATTGTTTGGTTTGGTTTATTGGGTTTTATGGCATATCAACCTTTGTAGGTTATTTAACGCCAAATCCATTTTTATGTAAATAATCTGTTCTATTTAAAATAATTCAGTTTAGCATAAGTACAGTTTAATTGTCAAAAACATTTCTATTTCAAACTATTCAAGCAGTTATAGGTAACAATCCAGTTAAGTGTAAATACAGTTTTAATGTCGAAAAAACAGTTCTATTTTAAATAATTCAGTTAAGCATAAGCACGCAGTTTAAATGTAAGTACAGTTTAATTGTCAAAAACATTTCTATTTCAAGCTATTCAGTATACTCAATTCGGTTTAGCATAAGTATGCTGTTAGTTCTATTTAACACATAGATAGGGCCCAATCAGGTGCTACCACTCCGGGCCAGAGTGGACCTGGGAGCGATGGCAATGAAGGGGTACTCTGCATTCCCCAAAGCTCCAGCACTGCTGGAACCTCACCATCAGATTGTTTAGTGTCATATCCAGGACACTCGTTGGGGGGGGGGTCTTACCCCTCTGCAGAGGTGCAGTCAGTGTATTCTACTGCCCCAGCCGACTGAGCAATACAAGTTTGAACTGGATTATGATACTGGGAAGCAACTTAAAACATTTGTCATACAAAAGAAGAAGGCACAGTTGATTACAGTACAGTAACCAGATGGTTCAAGAAATTTCACTCAAGTTGCTAGAACCTCAACTATCAGGAAAGGTCAAGTAGGCCTAAAATTGTGGATTTCAAGGCAAATCTGGAGAGTAGCACTCAGAGAGGATCAGGTAAGCTCAATTTCTCAGAGTTATTTGTCCCCTTCCTGACATCAGCAGAAGCATCCAGAACTGCTGAATAATACCTTACATTACAAAAATATTGCAAAACTTTTGACTCACCCTAATATGAAATATAAATCCACATAACAAAAAAGAGATTTATCAGTTATATCTTTATATTATCTTAAAAGTTAATGTTGTCATTTAAAAGATTTTTCTAAATTTGTAAAGAAACATCTTTTAATCTAAATGACATCTAAGAAATTTATCAGTTTAAACATTTTTGTTTTTCCTACTGATTATTAGTCTTAACTAAGCTACAATGTTATATAACCTAAAATCCTACCACCCTAATTAAGAATTTATCTATAATTAATAAGCAATATGACCACCTTTTTTTAACTTCAAAAGTAGGCTTAGTTTGGTTGCTTTGTATTTAATGGTGTATCAACTTTCATGGTTTATTTAATGACAAAATCATCCTTGTGGAAGGACAGTAATGGTACTATTTAACCTATAGCTTGGGAGAGGGATAAAGGGTTTCATGCCTAAAAGTAGGATTAAGAAAAATGTAGAGGCAACTGATTCATGAGGAGATGAAATTCTTTCAGGGAATTTTCTTTGATTAATCAGAGCAAGAGAAAAAAAAATGGTAACAACTGCTTTAAAAATTTTACAGGCAAAATTTTGTTATAAAAGGGAGACTTCAAAAGTAACACTTATTAATTTCTACCCAGAAACTAAATCAGATACAATAAGTGAAATAACACTATCAGATAGATAGAACAAGTTTTCAGCTAAAAAAATTCTATTTTTCCACATAGTCACTACCACTGAGCATTTTTGCCAACAATAAATAACACATAATAATGGAATATTATATAGGGTGTCTCAATATCTATAAGACTCATGTGATTGCTAATAACTCTACTAATAATAATGTTGTGTTCTTTTTTGTTTCAGGTTTGAAAATAGTATACTATAACAACTTTTAATCCTTGATCACAATGCCTAGGACAGGAGAGGAAAAATATTTTGCATTACTACTTATTTGGGGAAAAATCATGATAAACTCTCAAAATAGATGCAACCTATTCATATATTAATGATTTATTACCAAGACAAGAAACTCAAAAAAGATTCCATGTCCTGGAAGCTGATATAATAACAACTAAAAAGCACTGATTTGATATCTCTTGCTCAAAGGATGCATTTTTTACAGGACATGTTCCAAATGACTGCCATTGTGGTTGTCTCAGT
Source organism: Sepioteuthis lessoniana (assembly GCA_963585895.1). Classification (NCBI taxonomy): domain Eukaryota; kingdom Metazoa; phylum Mollusca; class Cephalopoda; order Myopsida; family Loliginidae; genus Sepioteuthis; species Sepioteuthis lessoniana. The sequence goes on along the minus strand of OY757932.1, from coordinate 51,857,613 downwards.
AATAAACCATGATTTTATTAATGGGTTACATCTGTTTTGAGACACCCAGTATAATACTTAATATCTTTAACTCAAAGAATTACAAGTAAAACTAATTAGTAATGATTGATTAAATGTTAATGACTATTTTACGAAGTAATATTTCTTTTGAAATTTGGAAATTGTATTCTGTTCAAGGAGTTAAACTTTACAGTAACATGGCTTCCAGCTGAATATTTTTAGAGACCTCCAGCTGTTTATTTTTAGAGACCTCTTCTTAATGAAAGCTCACCTTTCTCCAAAAAGGAATAAACACTTACATTAAAATTTTCTTTAGTGGCCACTAAACATACATACAAAATTTAATAGTTCTACATAAAACTGTTTGAAGAGAGACAAACAAACTTTTGCCAATTGATTAATAATATTGATTAATCAGTGCAAATAAAATCTATGTCATCCTTGATCATTTTGTAATCATGGCCTCCATATTTCAAAAGTGAAAAAAAGGAGTATTTAAATCATTTCTGTTGCTGTTGGCATGGTAAGTAATGAAGGAATTACAAATATATTATGTATTAACTAACTGATATTTTTTGCTACCCAACAGTAAAAATTCCCAATCAAGATGGTTTGGTTTAAGTTCTTTCTTTAATGGCATATAAATCTTTGAGGGTTATTTAATGCTATATCAATCATTATAGATGAACAATAGAAATACTACATAACCCAGAGCTAGGGAGATAAGGTCGTTTTTACCTTTCCAAAGAGTATTAGTCTAAAAGTGAATGTAATAGCAAGAGCAGAGTTTGAATTGACTTATTATAAAAGTGAATGTAATAGAAAGACCAGAGTTTGAATTGGTTTACAATAAAAGGGAATTTAATAGCTAGACCAGAGTTTGAATTGATTTACTATAAAAGTGAATGTAATAGAAAGACCAGAGTTTGAATTGACTTATTATAAAAGTCAATGTAATAGCAAGACCCGAGTTTGAATTGACTTATTATAAAAATCAATGTAATAGCAAGACCAGAGTTTGAATTGACTTATTATAAAAGTGAATGTAATAGAAAGACCAGAGTTTTAATTGATTTACAATAAAAGTGAATGTAATAGAAAGACCAGAGTTTGAATTGATTTACTATAAAAGTGAATGTAATAGCAAGACCAGAGATGGAATTGACTTATTATAAAAGTGAATGTAATAGCAAAACCAGAGTTTGAATTGATTTACAATAAAATTGAATGCAATAGAAAGACAAGAGTTTGAATTGATTTACTATAAAAGTGAATGTAATAGCAAGACCAGAGTTTGAACTGATTTACTATAAAAGTGAATGTAATAGAAAAACCTGAATTGGAATTGATTTACTATAAAAGTGAATGTAATAGCAAGACCAGAGTTAAAATTGACTTATTATAAAAGTGAATTTAATAGCAATACCAAAGATTGAATTGACTTACTATAAAAGTGAATGTAATAGAAAGACAAGAGTTTCAATTGACTTATTATAAAAGTGAATGTAAAAGAAAGACCAGAGTCTGAATTGATTTACTATAAAAGTGAATGTAATAGAAAGACCTGAGTTTGAATTGATTTACTAAAAAAGTCAATGTAATAGAAAGTCCAGAGTTTGAATTGACTTATAAAAGTGAATGTAATAGCAAGACCAGAGTTTGAATTGACTTATTATAAAAGTGAATGTAATAGCAAGACCAGAGTCTGAATTGACTTATTATAAAAGTGAATGTAATAGAAAGACCAGAGTTTGAATTGATTAACTATAAAAGTGAATGTAATAACAAGGCCAGAGTTTGAATTGACTTACTATAAAAGTGAATGGAATAGCAAGACCAGAGTTAAAATTGACTTATTATAAAAGTGAATTTAATAGCAAGACCAGAGTTTGAATTGACTTACTATAAAAGGGAATGTAATAGAAAGACCAGAGTTTGAATTGACTTATTATGAAAGTAAATGTAATAGCAAGACCAGAGTTTGAATTGATTTACTATAAAAGTGAATGTAATAGAAAGACCAGAGTTTGAATTGACTTATTATAAAAGTAAATGTAATAGCAAGACCAGAGTCTGAATTGACTTATTATAAAAGTGAATGTAAAAGAAAGACCAGAGTCTGAATTGATTAACTATAAAAGTGAATGTAATAACAAGGCCAGAGTTTGAATTGACTTACTATAAAAGTGAATGGAATAGCAAGACCAGAGTTAAAATTGACTTATTATAAAAGTGAATTTAATAGCAAGACCAGAGTTTGAATTGACTTACTATAAAAGTGAATGTAATAGAAAGACGAAGAGTCTGAATTGACTTATTATGAAAGTAAATGTAATAGCAAGACCAGAGTTTGAATTGATTAACTATAAAAGTGAATGTAATAACAAGGCCAGAGTTTGAATTGATTTACTATAAAAGTGAATTTAATAGCAAGACCAGAGTTAAAATTGACTTATTATAAAAGTGAATTTAATAGCAAGACCAGAGTTTGAATTGACTTACTATAAAAGTGAATGTAATAGAAAGACCAGAGTTTGAATTGACTTATTATGAAAGTAAATGTAATAGCAAGACCAGAGTTTGAATTGATTTACTATAAAAGTGAATGTAATAGAAAGACCAGAGTTTGAATTGACTTATTATAAAAGTAAATGTAATAGCAAGACCAGAGTCTGAATTGACTTATTATAAAAGTGAATGTAATAGAAAGACCAGAGTCTGAATTGATTAACTATAAAAGTGAATGTAATAACAAGGCCAGAGTTTGAATTGACTTACTATAAAAGTGAATGGAATAGCAAGACCAGAGTTAAAATTGACTTATTATAAAAGTGAATTTAATAGCAAGACCAGAGTTTGAATTGACTTACTATAAAAGTGAATGTAATAGAAAGACCAGAGTTTGAATTGACTTATTATGAAAGTAAATGTAATAGCAAGACCAGAGTTTGAATTGATTTACGATAAAAGTGAATGTAATAGAAAGACCAGAGTTTGATTTGATTTACTATAAAGGTGAATGTAATAGAAAGACCAGAGTTTGAATTGACTTATTATAAAAGTCAATGTAATAGCAAGACCATAGTTTGAATTGACTTATTATAAAAATCAATGTAATAGAAAGACCAGAGTTTTAATTGATTTACTATAAAAGTCAATGTAATAGAAAGACCAGAGTTTGAATTGACTTACTATAAAAGTGAATGTAATAGCAAGACCAGAGTTTGAATTGACTTATTATAAAAGTGAATGTAATTGCAAGACCAGAGTCTGAATTGACTTATTATAAAAGTGAATGTAATAGAAAGACCAGAGTTTGAATTGATCAACTATAAAAGTGAATGTAATAACAAGGCCAGAGTTTGAATTGATTTACTATAAAAGTGAAGGGAATAGCAAGACCAGAGTTAAAATTGACTTATTATAAAAGTGAATTTAATAGCAAGACCAGAGTTTGAATTGACTTACTATAAAAGTGAATGTAATAGAAAGACCAGAGTTTGAATTGACTTATTATGAAAGTAAATGTAATAGCAAGACCAGAGTTTGAATTGATTTACGATAAAAGTGAATGTAATAGAAAGACCAGAGTTTTAATTGATTTACAATAAAAGTGAATGTAATAGAAAGACCAGAGTTTGAATTGACTTACTATAAAAGTGAATGTAATAGCAAGACCAGAGTTTGAATTGACTTATTATAAAAGTGAATGTAATTGCAAGACCAGAGTCTGAATTGACTTATTATAAAAGTGAATGTAATAGAAAGACCAGAGTTTGAATTGATTAACTATAAAAGTGAATGTAATAACAAGGCCAGAGTTTGAATTGATTTACTATAAAAGTGAAGGGAATAGCAAGACCAGAGTTAAAATTGACTTATTATAAAAGTGAATTTAATAGCAAGACCAGAGTTTGAATTGATTAACTATAAAAGTGAATGTAATAGCAAGACCAGAGTTTGAATTGACTTATTATAAAAGTAAATGTAATAGCAAGACAAGAGTTTGAATTGACTTATTATAAAAGTAAATGTAATAGCAAGACCAGAGTCTGAATTGACTTACTATAAAAGTGAATGTAATAGCAAGACCAGAGTTTGAATTGACTTACTATAAAAGTGAAGGGAATAGCAAGACCAGAGTTAAAATTGATTATTATAAAAGTGAATTTAATAGCAAGATCAGAGTTTGAATTGACTTACTATAAAAGTGAATTTAATAGCAAGACCAGAGTTTGAATTGATTTACGATAAAAGTGAATGTAATAGAAAGACCAGAGTTTGAATTGATTTACTATAAAAGTGAATGTAATAACAAGACCAGACTTTGAATTGACTCATTATAAAAGTGAATGTAATAGAAAGACCATAGTTTGAATTGATTAACTATAAAAGTGAATGTAATAGTAAGACCAGAATTTGAATTGACTTATAATAAAAGTGAATGTAATAGCAAGACCAGAGTCTGAATTGACTTATTATAAAAGTGAATGTAATAGAAAAACCTGAGTTTGAATTGATTTACTCTAAAAGTGAATGTAACAGAAAGACCAGAGTTTGAATTGACTTATTATAAAAGTGAAGGTAATAGCAAGTCCAGAGTTTTAATTGACTTACTATAAAAGTGAAGGGAATAGCAAGACCAGAGTTAAAATTGACTTATTATAAAAGTGAATTTAATAGCAAGACCAGAGTTTGAATTGACTAACTATAAAAGTGAATGTAATAGAAAGACCAGAGTTTGAATTGACTTATTATAAAAGTGAATGTAATAGCAAGACCAGAGTTTTAATTGACTTACTATAAAAGTGAAGGGAATAGCAAGACCAGAGTTAAAATTGACTTATTATAAAAGTGAATTTAATAGCAAGACCAGAGTTTGAATTGACTAACTATAAAAGTGAATGTAATAGAAAGACCAGAGTCTGAATTGACTTATTATAAAAGTGAATGTAATAGCAAGACCAAAGTTTTAATTGACTTATCATAAAAGTGAATGTAACAGCAAGACCAGAGTTTGAATTGATTTACTATAAAAGTGAATGTAATAGAAAGACCAGAGTTAGAATTGATTTACTTTAAAGTGAATGTAATAGAAAGACGAGAGTTTGAATTGACTTACTATAAAAGTGAATGTAATAGCAAGACCAGTTTTTAATTGATTCACTATAAAAGTGAATGTAATAGAAAGACCAGAGTTTGAATTGATTTACTATAAAAGTGAATGTAATAGAAAGACCTGAGTTTGAATTGATTTACTATAAAAGTGAATGTAATAGAAAGACCACTGTTTGAATTGATTCACTATAAAAGTGAATGTAATAGAAAGACTAGAGTTTGAATTGACTTATCATAAAAGTGAATGTAATAGCAAGACCAGAGTTTGAATATATTTACTATAAAAGTGAATGTAATAGCAAGACCAGAGTTTGAATTGACTTATTATAAAAGTGAATGTAATAGCAAGACCCGAGTTTGAATTGACTTATTATAAAAATCAATGTAATAGCAAGACCAGAGTTTGAATTGACTTATTATAAAAGTGAATGTAATAGAAAGACCAGAGTTTTAATTGATTTACAATAAAAGTGAATGTAATAGAAAGACCAGAGTTTGAATTGATTTACTATAAAAGTGAATGTAATAGCAAGACCAGAGATGGAATTGACTTATTATAAAAGTGAATGTAATAGCAAAACCAGAGTTTGAATTGATTTACAATAAAATTGAATGCAATAGAAAGACAAGAGTTTGAATTGATTTACTATAAAAGTGAATGTAATAGCAAGACCAGAGTTTGAACTGATTTACTATAAAAGTGAATGTAATAGAAAAACCTGAATTGGAATTGATTTACTATAAAAGTGAATGTAATAGCAAGACCAGAGTTAAAATTGACTTATTATAAAAGTGAATTTAATAGCAATACCAAAGATTGAATTGACTTACTATAAAAGTGAATGTAATAGAAAGACAAGAGTTTCAATTGACTTATTATAAAAGTGAATGTAAAAGAAAGACCAGAGTCTGAATTGATTTACTATAAAAGTGAATGTAATAGAAAGACCTGAGTTTGAATTGATTTACTAAAAAAGTCAATGTAATAGAAAGTCCAGAGTTTGAATTGACTTATAAAAGTGAATGTAATAGCAAGACCAGAGTTTGAATTGACTTATTATAAAAGTGAATGTAATAGCAAGACCAGAGTCTGAATTGACTTATTATAAAAGTGAATGTAATAGAAAGACCAGAGTTTGAATTGATTAACTATAAAAGTGAATGTAATAACAAGGCCAGAGTTTGAATTGACTTACTATAAAAGTGAATGGAATAGCAAGACCAGAGTTAAAATTGACTTATTATAAAAGTGAATTTAATAGCAAGACCAGAGTTTGAATTGACTTACTATAAAAGGGAATGTAATAGAAAGACCAGAGTTTGAATTGACTTATTATGAAAGTAAATGTAATAGCAAGACCAGAGTTTGAATTGATTTACTATAAAAGTGAATGTAATAGAAAGACCAGAGTTTGAATTGACTTATTATAAAAGTAAATGTAATAGCAAGACCAGAGTCTGAATTGACTTATTATAAAAGTGAATGTAAAAGAAAGACCAGAGTCTGAATTGATTAACTATAAAAGTGAATGTAATAACAAGGCCAGAGTTTGAATTGACTTACTATAAAAGTGAATGGAATAGCAAGACCAGAGTTAAAATTGACTTATTATAAAAGTGAATTTAATAGCAAGACCAGAGTTTGAATTGACTTACTATAAAAGTGAATGTAATAGAAAGACGAAGAGTCTGAATTGACTTATTATGAAAGTAAATGTAATAGCAAGACCAGAGTTTGAATTGATTAACTATAAAAGTGAATGTAATAACAAGGCCAGAGTTTGAATTGATTTACTATAAAAGTGAATTTAATAGCAAGACCAGAGTTAAAATTGACTTATTATAAAAGTGAATTTAATAGCAAGACCAGAGTTTGAATTGACTTACTATAAAAGTGAATGTAATAGAAAGACCAGAGTTTGAATTGACTTATTATGAAAGTAAATGTAATAGCAAGACCAGAGTTTGAATTGATTTACTATAAAAGTGAATGTAATAGAAAGACCAGAGTTTGAATTGACTTATTATAAAAGTAAATGTAATAGCAAGACCAGAGTCTGAATTGACTTATTATAAAAGTGAATGTAATAGAAAGACCAGAGTCTGAATTGATTAACTATAAAAGTGAATGTAATAACAAGGCCAGAGTTTGAATTGACTTACTATAAAAGTGAATGGAATAGCAAGACCAGAGTTAAAATTGACTTATTATAAAAGTGAATTTAATAGCAAGACCAGAGTTTGAATTGACTTACTATAAAAGTGAATGTAATAGAAAGACCAGAGTTTGAATTGACTTATTATGAAAGTAAATGTAATAGCAAGACCAGAGTTTGAATTGATTTACGATAAAAGTGAATGTAATAGAAAGACCAGAGTTTGATTTGATTTACTATAAAGGTGAATGTAATAGAAAGACCAGAGTTTGAATTGACTTATTATAAAAGTCAATGTAATAGCAAGACCATAGTTTGAATTGACTTATTATAAAAATCAATGTAATAGAAAGACCAGAGTTTTAATTGATTTACTATAAAAGTCAATGTAATAGAAAGACCAGAGTTTGAATTGACTTACTATAAAAGTGAATGTAATAGCAAGACCAGAGTTTGAATTGACTTATTATAAAAGTGAATGTAATTGCAAGACCAGAGTCTGAATTGACTTATTATAAAAGTGAATGTAATAGAAAGACCAGAGTTTGAATTGATCAACTATAAAAGTGAATGTAATAACAAGGCCAGAGTTTGAATTGATTTACTATAAAAGTGAAGGGAATAGCAAGACCAGAGTTAAAATTGACTTATTATAAAAGTGAATTTAATAGCAAGACCAGAGTTTGAATTGACTTACTATAAAAGTGAATGTAATAGAAAGACCAGAGTTTGAATTGACTTATTATGAAAGTAAATGTAATAGCAAGACCAGAGTTTGAATTGATTTACGATAAAAGTGAATGTAATAGAAAGACCAGAGTTTTAATTGATTTACAATAAAAGTGAATGTAATAGAAAGACCAGAGTTTGAATTGACTTACTATAAAAGTGAATGTAATAGCAAGACCAGAGTTTGAATTGACTTATTATAAAAGTGAATGTAATTGCAAGACCAGAGTCTGAATTGACTTATTATAAAAGTGAATGTAATAGAAAGACCAGAGTTTGAATTGATTAACTATAAAAGTGAATGTAATAACAAGGCCAGAGTTTGAATTGATTTACTATAAAAGTGAAGGGAATAGCAAGACCAGAGTTAAAATTGACTTATTATAAAAGTGAATTTAATAGCAAGACCAGAGTTTGAATTGATTAACTATAAAAGTGAATGTAATAGCAAGACCAGAGTTTGAATTGACTTATTATAAAAGTAAATGTAATAGCAAGACAAGAGTTTGAATTGACTTATTATAAAAGTAAATGTAATAGCAAGACCAGAGTCTGAATTGACTTACTATAAAAGTGAATGTAATAGCAAGACCAGAGTTTGAATTGACTTACTATAAAAGTGAAGGGAATAGCAAGACCAGAGTTAAAATTGATTATTATAAAAGTGAATTTAATAGCAAGATCAGAGTTTGAATTGACTTACTATAAAAGTGAATTTAATAGCAAGACCAGAGTTTGAATTGATTTACGATAAAAGTGAATGTAATAGAAAGACCAGAGTTTGAATTGATTTACTATAAAAGTGAATGTAATAACAAGACCAGACTTTGAATTGACTCATTATAAAAGTGAATGTAATAGAAAGACCATAGTTTGAATTGATTAACTATAAAAGTGAATGTAATAGTAAGACCAGAATTTGAATTGACTTATAATAAAAGTGAATGTAATAGCAAGACCAGAGTCTGAATTGACTTATTATAAAAGTGAATGTAATAGAAAAACCTGAGTTTGAATTGATTTACTCTAAAAGTGAATGTAACAGAAAGACCAGAGTTTGAATTGACTTATTATAAAAGTGAAGGTAATAGCAAGTCCAGAGTTTTAATTGACTTACTATAAAAGTGAAGGGAATAGCAAGACCAGAGTTAAAATTGACTTATTATAAAAGTGAATTTAATAGCAAGACCAGAGTTTGAATTGACTAACTATAAAAGTGAATGTAATAGAAAGACCAGAGTTTGAATTGACTTATTATAAAAGTGAATGTAATAGCAAGACCAGAGTTTTAATTGACTTACTATAAAAGTGAAGGGAATAGCAAGACCAGAGTTAAAATTGACTTATTATAAAAGTGAATTTAATAGCAAGACCAGAGTTTGAATTGACTAACTATAAAAGTGAATGTAATAGAAAGACCAGAGTCTGAATTGACTTATTATAAAAGTGAATGTAATAGCAAGACCAAAGTTTTAATTGACTTATCATAAAAGTGAATGTAACAGCAAGACCAGAGTTTGAATTGATTTACTATAAAAGTGAATGTAATAGAAAGACCAGAGTTAGAATTGATTTACTTTAAAGTGAATGTAATAGAAAGACGAGAGTTTGAATTGACTTACTATAAAAGTGAATGTAATAGCAAGACCAGTTTTTAATTGATTCACTATAAAAGTGAATGTAATAGAAAGACCAGAGTTTGAATTGATTTACTATAAAAGTGAATGTAATAGAAAGACCTGAGTTTGAATTGATTTACTATAAAAGTGAATGTAATAGAAAGACCACTGTTTGAATTGATTCACTATAAAAGTGAATGTAATAGAAAGACTAGAGTTTGAATTGACTTATCATAAAAGTGAATGTAATAGCAAGACCAGAGTTTGAATATATTTACTATAAAAGTGAATGTAATAGCAAGACCAGAGTTTGAATTGACTTATTATAAAAGTGAATGTAATAGCAAGACCAGAGTTTGAATTGATTTACTATAAAAGTGAATGTAATAGCAAGACCAGAGTTTGAATTGATTTACTATAAAAGTCAATGTAATAGCAAGACTAGAGTTTGAATTGACTTATTATAAAAGTGAATGTAATAGAAAGACCAGAGTTTGAATTGATTTACTATAAAAGTCAATGTAATAGCAAGACCAGAGTTTGAATTGACTTATTATAAAAGTGAATGTAATAGCAAGACCAGAGTTTGAATTGATTTACTATAAAAGTGAATGTAATAGCAAGACCAGAGTTTGAATTGATTTACTATAAAAGTCAATGTAATAGCAATTCCAGAGTTTGAATCGACTTATAAAAGTGAATGTAATAGAAAGACCAGAGTTTGAATTGTTTTACAATAAAAGTGAATGTAATAGCAAGACTAGAGTTTGAATTGACTTATTATAAATGTGAATGTAATAGCAAGACCAGAGTTTGAATTGACTTACTATAAAAGTGAATGTAATCGAAAGACCAGAGTTTGAATTGATTTAGAATAAAAGTGAATGTAATCGAAAGACCAGAGTTTGAATTGATTTACTATAAAAGTGAATGTAATAGAAAGACCAGAGTTTGAATTGACTTATCATAAAAGTGAATGTAATAGCAAGACCAGAGTTTGAATTGACTTATTATAAAAGTGAATGTAATAGAAAGACCAGAGTTTGAATTGACTTATCATAAAAGTGAATGTAATAGCAAGACCAGAGTTAAAATTGACTTATTATAAAAGTGAATGTAATAGCAAGACCATAGTTTGAATTGACTTATTATAAAAGTGAATGTAACAGCAAGACCAGAGTTTGAATTGACTTATTATAAAAGTGAATGTAATAGAAAGACAAAAGTTTGAATTGATTTAGAATAAAAGTGAATGTAATCGAAAACCAGAGTTTGAATAGATTTAGTATAAAAGTGAATGTAATAGCAAGACCAGAGTTTGAATTGACTTACTATAAAAGTGAATGTAATAGAAAGACCAGAGTTTGAATTGATTTACTATAAAAGTGAATGTAATTGAAAGACCTGAGTTTGAATAGATTTACTATAAAAGTGAATGTAATAGCAAGACCAGAGTTTGAATTGACTTACTATAAAAGTGAATGTAATAGAAAGACCGGAGTTTGAATTGATTTACTATAAAAGTGAATGTAATAGCAAGACCAGAGTTTGAATTGATTTAGAATAAAAGTGAATGTAATAGAAACACCAGAATTTGAATTGATTTACTATAAAAGTCAATGTAATAGAAAGACTAGAGTTTGAATTGACTTATTATAAAAGTGAATGTAATTGCAAGACCAGAGTTTGAATCTATTTATGATAAAAGTGAATGTAATAGAAAGAAGAAGAGTTTGAATTGACTTATTATAAAAGTGAATGTAATTGCAAGACCAGAGTTTGAATCTATTTATGATAAAAGTGAATGTAATAGAAAGAAGAAGAGTTTGAATTGACTTACTATAAAAGTGAATGTAATAGAAAGACCAGAGTTTGAATTGATTTAGAATAAAAGTGAATGTAATAGAAACACCAGAATTTGAATTGATTTACTATAAAAGTCAATGTAATAGAAAGACTAGAGTTTGAATTGACTTATTATAAAAGTGAATGTAATAGCAAGACCAAAGTTTTAATTGACTTATTATAAAAGTGAATGTAACAGCAACACCAGAGTTTGAATTGACTTACTATAAAAGTGAATGTAATAGAAAGACCAAAGTTTGAATTGATTTAGAATAAAAGTGAATGTAATCGAAAGACCAGAGTTTGAATTGATTTACTATAAAAGTGAATGTAATAGCAAGACCAGAGTTTGAATTGACTTACTATAAAAGTGAATGTAATAGAAAGACCTGAGTTTGAATTGATTTACTATAAAAGTGAATGTAATAGAAAGAACAGAGTTTGAATTGACTTATTATAAAAGTGAATGTAATAGCAAGACCAGAGTTTGAATTGATTTACTATAAAAGTGAATTTAATAGCAAGACCAGAGTTTGAATTGATTTACTATGAAGTGAATGTAATAGCAAGACCAGAGTTTGACTTGATTTACGATAAAAGTGAATGGAATAGAAAGATCAGAGTTTTAATTGACTTATTATAAAAGTCAATGTAATAGGAAGACCAGAGTTTAATTGATTTACTATAAAAGTGAATGTGATAGAAAGACTATAGTTTGAATTGACTTATTATAAAAGTCAATGTAATAGCAAGACCAGAGTTTGAATTGATTTACTATAAAATGAATGTAATAGAAAGACTAGAGTTTTAATTGATTTTCTATAAAAGTGAATGTAATAGAAAGACCAGAGTTTGAATTGACTTACTATATTCCAATATGTTATATATTGCACTAGTAAAAGTTAACATGCAATAAAAGTAACCAACCAACCAGTTAGCTATCTAAACCTTTTTTTTTAAGGAGAAAAAACTTGAAATATATATATATATATATATATATATATATATATATATATATATAATTCTAAAACATCAAAATATTTATACAATGTCACAACATACTTAGTGCAATGGTTATCATAAGAAAGGGAATCTACAACTCAAGTTCAAATTTCAGACAAAACTGTTTATATTTCACTTCATGCTAATGCACCCTAGTAAAATCTAAGTCCATCTATTATCTTTTTCAGCTATGGGTAAATAATAGAACTGACTGGGTTCTTTAGCTTTGGTTAGGCAACTAGTCTCAGAGAAGGAATGTTACATAGCCATACATGAATATGTGAAATAGACATTGAATGTTCATAACTCATATATAGATAACATAGGAATCCTGAAACACAAAAAACACTTACGACTTTTAGTTCAGGTACAAAACTCTTTATTACCTTTGAGTTAAAAGGTTTTTCGACATAAGGAGGGAGATACACGATCTTTCTATGCTGTCTTTTCCATCTGCCCCAAACCAAATGTGATACCTGCCGCAAGGCCTCTATGAGCTCAGAAAGTCAACCTCCTTCTTCCTTCCTCTTGGTGGTGTCGGCGGTGTGGGTGAGAGCTGGCTGTTGACACATGCCTGACAGATAGGTCGTAGCAGACTGGGGTAGGACGGGACGGGGCCTCGGAACCTTTAACAACTGCCTTCAACTCTGGCAAAATCTCCTGACTTGTTTTCTTATATAGAGATTTTGGGGAACAAATCGAAGATCCCCAAATGTTCGATGTCACCAGTGAAACTGTCGTGAAACACGTGATAATTCATCTGTGATTATTTTAAAATCACATCTAACTTTGCGGGTCATTCTGCCTGCACACGCTAGTCTTGTGACACCTTCATTGATTGATGACAGCGCCCGTCCGTAATATAACAGGAACACTATGACTTCAAACTAGCTTTATTTTGCTTAGAAATTGACTTTGTGCCAAATCTCACCAATGGTGGAGGTATTAGGCTAATACATACACCACATGAAGGACCTCAAATAGAGCATTGCTTTTCAAGCTAAGCAAATGAAATGTAAATGAGTACAATTGTCAATGGGTGCCCCATACAACTGGTTCAATTTGATTCCTTTTTTTAATGGCATATCAACCTTCATAGGATATTTAATGCCAAATCCATCCTTGTCGAAGAATGACAGTAGTACTATTTTACCTATAGCTGGAAGATAAGTTTTGATTTAGTTTCTTTGTTTAATGGTATATCAACCTTTGTGGGTTATTTAATGCTAAAGCCATCCTTGTAAAAGAACAGTAGTGGCACTATTTATCCTATAGCTGGGAAATAGGAGGTTCATACCTTTCCCAAGAGTATTAGTCCAAGAGTGAATATATTAATATAATTAAGTTTGAATTCACTTACTACAATATCATAGTCCAGCGCATTAGCCACAAAACCACAGGAAGCATTCTATACATCTGGCCTTATACCAAACTAAGATAAGCTAAGTAAACCAATAAAGTATATCACAATGCAATGTGGTGCATAGAAAAAGAGTACAGAACCAAACAAAGTTCACACATAAATAAAAATTCAACCTGCCAAAATATCTGATGGGAGGCACCTGTAGTATAATGGTTATCAACTCAGGAAATAGACAAGATAAGTTCTAATCTTCAACAAGGTTATTTGCTTTTCACTTTGTACAAATGCCTTAGGGAAAATAACTAAAGGTAAATAATGTATCAGAATAGGCTCTGTAGCCTAGTAGGCATTTATTTACACCACCTTTCCCCCACAGGTATGATATGATACAAGGTCAATTTTTAAATGGTTTGAATTAAAAGTCTTTCCTTCACCTAAACTGGTTGTCTAACTAATTCTAAAGAAAGCAGCTTCCTCAACTATTTACCAATAGCTGAAGTGAGAAAATATGGATTCATGCCTTTTGCAAGTGCATTAGCACAAACTAAATACAAAAAACCTCATACAGGATTTGAACTTGGGTTACCAATTCCATTTCTTTATAACAATAACTATTACACAAACTGCAACTTCATTGTAGCAAACCAACAGAAGAGAAGCAATAACCCTGAATTCTGAACCAGGAGGAGGGGTGACATTAACAACTTCACCCATAAAAACCTACTTGATACAGTAACTGCATCATTATTACTGATGTGGTGTGGTTGTGATCCTATGATCCATAAAGAATGTACTGGATCAGCAGCAAAAAGTCTAGTCGCCATGAATAAAAAGTCTCAAGTCAAATGCTTAGTTGACTCTACTGGGTTCCAGTCTACAAACAATACCATTCTCTTGATAACAACTTTATAATTGGAGAGATAAAATTACAAAAAGGAATTGCCCAGTTGGCTGGGCCTGAAGAATACACTGAATGCTTCTCTGCCAAGGGGTAAAACCACCCCAATGAGTGTCCTGTATATGACACTAAACAATCTGATGGTGAGGTTACTGTAATGCTGGAGCTTTGGGGAATGCGGAGTACCCCTTCATTGCCATTGCTCCCAAGTTCACGCTGGCCTGGAGTGGAAGCACCTGATAGGGTCCTATCTATGGGTCAAAAAGAACTAAACTGTGTACTTATACTAAACTGAATAGTTTGAAATAGAACTGTTTTTGACATTGAAACTGTGCTTATGCTAAACTGAATTTTTTAAAAAGAATTGTTTTGACATCTAATTGTGTGTAAACAAAAACTATACTTATACTAAACTGAATTGTTTGAAATAGAACTGTTTGATTAAACTGAATAGCTTGAAATAAAAATGTTTTGGACAATTAATTATACTAAATATATTATATCATACTAAACTGAATTTTTTTAAATAGAACTGTTTATTTGCATAAAAATGAATTTGGTATTAAATAACCTACAAAAGTTGATATGCCATAAAACCAACCAAACAAACAAACAAACAAAAAGGAAATAATGTGGCAAACGTAAAAAAATGTACAAAACTCAATGAATCAACAAATAACAATAGAATACAGTTCCACAGAATATATTATAAGTAGAACTACAACATATATCTAGAAATGATCCAACCTTTTAATAATATCAATGAGTAAGTTACTGTTCTTGGGCAATAGAGCTATAGTTTGTTTTTCATTTTTTATCAAAGTATACAACTCAGTATTCAGCTTGCAACATCAGTGTAGCATAGAATATGCTGACTGTATCCCCTGCAGTGGACTAAGACTCCCCACCCACTGATCTTAAGGCATATTATGGATATGATACTAAAATGCATCTGATAGTTTGACTCCAGTTCTGGAGATCTGGAGAGGGTGAAGTTCCCCTTTATGGCTATTACTCCCAAATTCACTCTGACCTGGAGAGATAGTGCCAGTAAGAGTCCTATCAATAGGTCTAGTAGATCTCTTTAGAAATTATTTGTATTCTTAAGGGATAAGACTCTGTGCAAGAAAGGGGGTGTCCTCGTGGTGTAATGGTTAAACCAATGGACTGCGGAATCGTAGTACGCAAGTTCGTACTCCAGTCATGCTATTACGGGCAAATACCCTTGGGAAAGGTATGAACCCCCTTATCCTCCCAGCTATGGGTTAAATAGTACCACTACTGTTCTTCTAGGAGAATGGCTTTGGCATTAAATAACCTAAAAAGAGTTGATATGCCATTAAAACAAAGAAACCAAACATGTGCAAGAAAGAACTACTAAAAAAGCTGAGCAATGAAAGTAATTCCCTAACCTCTAGGCATAAAATAACCTTAGACAGGTTGACATGCTGTAAAAATCAATTAATCAATCAATATTCAGTTTAGAGTAATAACTCTAAAAGAAATAATTTGATGTCTTTATCGTTTCTGTCATTTAACCTAAAAACTATTTGAGCATTTTTTATCATTTAGAGAATTCGGACAATCATCTTCATGTTTATTGTTATATTCATAATGCTTCAGCTGATGAGTCTTTTGGTCTTCTTCAGGTGTTTCATGTTGAACTTGGGACTCTACACTTCATTTGCCCAGTCGGCTGGGGCTGAAGAATACACCGACTGCTTCTCTGCTGAGGGGTAAGAACCCCCCAACAAGTGTCCTGGATATGACACTAAACAATCTGATGGTGAGGTTCCAGCAATGCTGGAGCTTTGGGGAATGCGGAGTACCCCTTCATTGCCATTGCTCCCAGGTCCACTCTGGCCCGGAGTGGTAGCACCTGATAGGGCCCTATCTATGGGTTAAATAGAACTAACAGCATACTTATGCTAAAATGAGTAAACCGAATAGCTTGAAATAGAAACTTTTTTGACAATTAAAACGTACTTACACTTAAACTGCATGCTTATGCTTAACTGAATTATTTGAAATAGAACTGTTTTTCAACATTAAAACTGTATTTACACTTAACTGAATTGTTACATATAACTGCTTGAATAGTTTGAAATGGAAATGTTTTTGACAATTAAACTGTGTACTTATGCTAAACTGAACAGTTTTCAATAGAACAGATTATTTACATAAAAATGGATTTGGCATTAAATAACCTACAAAGGTTGATATGCCATAAAAACCAAACAAACCAACCAACCATCTACACTTCATCTTTATTGTTATATTCACAATGTTTCAGCCGAAAAAGGCCAAAGGACATATCAGTCAAAATATTGTGAATATAACAATAAAGATGAAGACAATAACTCAAATACTCTAAATGATAAAAACTATCAAGCTTCATCTCAGAAATTTACACAAATAATATTTGAGCATTTTTGGAAGAAAAAATCCTTCTCGAAAGCTTCTTCAAAAAAGTAGGCATCAATTTTAAAAGACAGATATTAATTTCTACTTTTTTTAAAGCCAATTTGATTTTTTCCCCTCAAATACACGCTTTTTATGAAAATTAAAATCTTAAGACCTCTCTTGTGAGGCCTTCTTATAATCATCTTGTAAAAATGGAAAAATTCTTTCAAGTGCCTTTTCCAAAACTAAATGAACTTCATTGGATAATGATCAATCTGCTTGCTGAGGAGCTGATATATCTGATGGCTTTCTTTGAGTGGTGGGAAGATCAGCAGGGATGACTTTTTTTTTATATGTGGGTTGATATAATATTTCACATGGAAAATGCTAGGGTTATCAACTGGAATTTCAAGGCTCGTTAGTATTTTCAGCCAAACCATATTCGTGGATCTTTAAATCTGGCTATCCCATAATTCTTGTCAAAACACTTGATCTCCGCCAAAAAAATCATGCAATGAGATATGGTTGGTCATGAAGAAAACTAGTTTTCAAGGTACACATTACAAACAGATATCCAAACAGATGTGTTTATATACAGAAGAACATGCAGAAACTGGCGTCACTCAATTCAAATGAAGCTTAATAAAAAAAATAAAATAAATGTATGTGTACATAAGGTGTTTATAAATGCTCTCAACCCTTATTTTGAAAAATAGAGACTGAATACACAATTGAAAACTGGTTCTTTGCTGGAAAGTTTTGCCCACATATCCCATGATGGAAAATATCAGCAAAAACAGAAGTCAACCCAGAAAAGAATCTAAAAAGATATAGCAAAATCAAACTTGGGAATGTATATAGTACTGTTAATAAATAAGTACACTGCAAACAATGTTGTGTAAAAAGTCAATTTTCTTCCAATCTAATACTGGGCTCTTGCTAGTTTAAAATGCTATCTTTAAATTAATCATTTAGAAATATAAGGTTTGATATGTGTAAAAACAGAATTTGGCTTTGAATAACCTAGAATGGTTGATAAGCCATAAAACCCAACCAACCAACATTGACTAAACTGAATAGCTTGAAATAGAAATGTTTTTGCCAATTAAACTGTGTACTTATACTATGTTTTTGACAATTAAACTGTGTACTTATACTAAACTGAATTTTTAAAAATAGAACCGTTTATATGTATAAAAATGAATTTGGCATTTAATAATCTATAAAGGTTAATATGCTATAACAATCCAACCAACCAACCAACCTTTAATCATGTGCAAACAAATGAGATGTTGCTTATCTAAAATGTTATCTACAAAGTATTTGTGTAAAAATCTTAAGTTAAACATATATGTATATAGACAGAATTTGGCATTAAATAACCTATGAAGGTTGATAAACCAAAACACCCAAACAACCAACCAACCAATCTAATACCAGGATCTTATTATTTTTAATGAGAATCAATACATTCAAAATGTCCGAAAGTGCTCGGGACAATTTTGGTAAATTCATCCACCAATTCCAACCTGAAACCATAACCCTTATCAAGAAACTCTAAAAGGATCTTGATTAAATTATACAGACAATATGTGTCTTTACTATCTAATCAAACATACTTAGATGAACGACTGTTGTCTAACTACATATATATATATATATATATATATATATATATATATATATATATTGAATTTTTGGAAAATATTGTTTTGGATGTATAAAATCTTTTGATTGAATTAATTCAAAGGATATAATGAAGCAAAGTAATCTTCCTAAGAGAAAATAGTCCTAAAAATTTTATACTTCATTATCTTTAAAGCTCATAGTAAAATAACATTTTTGTTTTCATTAAGCATGAATACATTTTTATAATTGAATGAAGCCAATATTAAATAAAATTAACTATTTAAATTACAGATGAAAATTGTGCTTAAACTGAATGTACAACTTAACAAGTTTTTGGATTAAATCTGACATCCAAATAACATGAGGATGTTTTTTTGCTCATATAATTCAGTTTAAATTAAGTATGGATTTCTGGTTGAACAGCTTTTGACAAATTGAAAAATTCTTATTAAATCAGGATATTTCATTAAAAAATGGAAAAAGGAAAAACGTTTTTATAGAGTAAAAAACAAACAACCATTTTATTAAATCCTTGCCATAGAAAACCTCTGCAAACATTTTTTAACTTCATTATGAAGAGTTATAATTTTTAAAAAAATGGATACCATAATCATTTCTTTAATTTCATTTAAAAAAAAAAAACAAAAGAAGAAAAAATTTCATTTTAGTTTGTATATAAGGAAAATACCCATTTGCTTCTCATTTAGATCTTAAGCCTTGGATTTGCTTATAACCAAATCCTCCAAGATTATATCACCAACATGTGTTGCAAGATGACTCCAACTGAGAGGGGACAATATGGACTGAATGAAAGGGGCTCAAATGTGACCATGCTGGGACATATAAACCAAAAAGGGAATTCATGCTGACATTTAAGGGACAGAATTCGGTTTCTCAAAGTGCATTTGGTGTGAACTTAGTAGCTTAAGGTTGTATCCCAAGGCAAACATTAACAAATAGAGCAGAATAACGACATTGGTAGGGACAAAATGCACAAATACAAATGATAAATTCATCAACTCTCTCAGTGTGACAGATTCATTTTGGAAACAGGATTGTAAAAAGTCAAAGGAACGTAAAAACTAAGGTTGGAGTTACCTTGGGGCAAATTAACAATAATGATAAAATGGAGAATGAAACAGGATGAATGAAAAATAAGAATTTTGTTTATTTGTTTTTTTATTATTATTATTATTATTATTATTATTATTATTATTATTATTATTATTATTTGCCCCTTTTTTTCATTGGGAAATATCATTTATTAGTTGAAGTACCCATCTACATAGGGTAAGAAGTCATTTTTTTGTATTTGATAAAACCATGTACAAAAAAATAAAGAAAAACTCTTACAAAACAACTACACAAAAAATGCAATTATAAATGTGTATTGAATGGAATTCCCTAACCTCCAGGCATAAGGAAACCCTAGACAGCTTTACATACCATTAAAATTGATCACTCAATAAACATATAAAAATCCTTCAAAATTTTCTGCAGGTGCTTTCCATAATGATCAGTCATTTTCAAGGGTATAATGGAGATATTATTTTGTAACTAAAAAATATTCATTTTATCAAAAATAGTGAGACACGGTAATTGTTACTATGAAATATAAATACACAAAGCAGAATAAAATATATTTTAATGTAATTTTATGAAATTAACATTTTCCGGTGAAAGATTTTACTAAGTTATATAGATAAACAATTTTTAAATCTAAGTTAATAACATTTAAGAGATAAGATAATTTAACATTTTGGTTTTTAATTTAAATTGTTAGTCTTAACTAAGTAATAATGCTTTGTGATTATTTTACATCTACAGCTTGAAGATCTATCAATAAAGCTCAGTAGAAATATTTAATTAAATGTGAATAACTATTTTTGTAAGAAAAATCATTCATTCATTTTGAATACACATTTATTAACATATTCAAAAATATCAAAATATTGAGAGTTCCTACATTCCATTATTCTTTACATACATTTCCTTGTAAGGATACCCAAAAATGGGATTTAAAAAAAAATTAATGACATTCCTTGTCCATTACATTTATAAAGACTTGTTTGCAATATATATATGTGTGTGTGTGTGTGTGTGTGTGTGTATATATAGATTTCCTGAAACAAATATGGTACTCAAGTAATTTCATAATAAATAAGAAAATCCACTATGAATATCTTTTATCCAGGGAAGTCATGTTTTGAATATTTCTAATTATTGAAGGATTTATCCAACTTTCCACCAAGCCAGATTTGACATGAAGTCATTTTAATGTAGTGGAGGCAGACGAGAATCATATGTGGCCATCACAAAAAAGGCTTAATTCCCTCGGCACTCCCTTTTTAAAGCATCTCAGGTGCCAAGCAATAAACTCAGCTAAACAGGTATTGCCAGGAGGAAGGACTCCTTGGACCAGGAGATCAATTTGATATCACCAACCTGGTATGAAGGCCAGGTGAATATAATATTTCCAGTTATTTATAAATAAATTGAATCTAAGCAGACATCTTTCAAGGTCGGTTCAGAATTAATGTGAGACATCATGATGCAAACAATTCCTTGATTAAATGATGTAATTCAAATATCAACATTTTAGAAAAGAGACACTGAAGACAGTTCAACATTTCTTTTTGTCCAAAGACAACACCACTCACATCTTATTCTTCTTCCTGATAATGATCAAAAGTCCTTTGACCCATAGGAAATGTAATATAATGGCCGAGGGATTTCGTTTTATGCCTTTGGGTTTAGTTAGGCTGAGAACCTTTCGGCTCAGTGCATGGGTTACTTAGGTGCAACATTTACGCAGGTGTTCACGCTTGTGGGCGGAGTGGACGTGTCACTCAGAGGTGTCTCAATAGCCCAGATGGGAAACGGGGCTAGCGAGTGTGGGTGATGTCATGCACTGGAAGCGAGCGGAGGATTTTGAAAAAGTCAGTTAGCTGAGTTGAGAACTAGACACCGAACGAGAAGGGTCGACTTTCGGGGCTCGCAGAGGCCAGACAAATTTGTGTGCTATGGGCGCCGCACGAGATGGGGGGCAGATGGAAAAGCCAGAATAGAAAGAATGTGTATCTCTCTCCTTATGTCGAAGAACCTTTAAACTAAAAGGTAATAAAAAGTTTTGTACCTGAACTAAGAAGTCGTAAGTGTTTTCGTATTTCGGGATTCCTATGCTCTATGTATATATGTTATGAACATTCTATGTACATTACACATATCCATATCATGGGTATGATACAGAAAGAACTGGGAAGAGTTCTTTTCCTCCTTTAATCATTATACACATTCCTTGTCCATCACATTAAATAAGACTTATATATATATATATATATATATATATATAGGTGTGTTGTATAAAGAAAGCGTCAAGAAAAATACATAATAATGGATGAGAAAAGATTTATTAATTAGTTCCACCAATGCATTTCAACAAGGATTATATAATAGTTGAAATTTTAAAAATTTCAGGTAGAAAGATTTTTTGCCATCTTCAGGGTGGGAATTATGAATTTAAAATAGTGGTTTGAAACGAATACAGAAAAATATACAAAAAATATTCGCAAAGGTTACATCATGAAATGTCAATTTTTTAAACAAGGAGAAACTTAGTATCTACAAAATGTCAGTTTGTATATGTGGAGAGTGGAGAATGGTGTATGAGTGTGTGGATAATAGCATAAATCTCAGGCCTGTTGAATAGTAGTTGGTTGATTGAGTTTTATGGCATATCAACCTTTGTAGGTTATTTAATACTAAATCCATTTTTATGCAAATAGTCAGCTCTATTTCAAACAATTCACTTTAGCATGAGTACACAGTTTAATTGTCAAAACTGTTCTAATTCAGCTAATTCAGTTTAGTATAAGTACATATTTTGCTTACAGATAGTTAAAAGTTGAAACAGTTCTATATTAAACAATTCAATTCAGTGTAAGTAAAGTTTCAATTTCAAAAACAGTTCCATTTCAAACAATTCAGTTTAGCATAAGCCCACAGTTTAAATGTAAATACAGTTTAATTGTCATTCTATTTATGCTATTCAGTTTAGTGAAACAGTTCTAATTCAAACAATTCAGATTAGCATAAGTATGCAGTTTAGTTCTATTTAACCCATAGATAGGGCCCGATCAGGTGCTACCATTCCGGGTCAGAGTGGACCAGGGAGCAATGGCAATGAAGGGGTGCTCTGCATTCCCCAAAGCTCTAGCATCACTGGAACCTCACCTTCAGATTGTTTAGTGTCATATCAGGACATTTGTTGAGGGTGGTTATCCCTCTGCAGAGGTGCAGTCAGTGTATTCTACAGCCCCAGCTGACTGGTCAACTGTTGAATAGTTGAGTTTGGTAAGTGTAAAGTAAGCACTCAGTTGCATAACAAGTGGAGTTACATTTCAAAAGGAGCCTGAACTTTGAGGAATGAGAGATTTTATGGTCACTGGGGCATTCCATTGCACACGTGGTTAAGTCTATTCCCTAGACAGTGATTGGTTGCTGGCCCAGGAATGGATATATTGGTGTGTATATATATATAAATATATATACCGGCTTGTTTTAGTATTGAGCTACAACCCATTTTATTTTAATCTGCCAACTGGACACTAGTTGGGACCCTGGACCAGTTATTATTATTGTTGTCGTTCTGCACATTAGAGCTGTGACTTCTACAAGGCTAAGATTGAAAACATCTTGAATATGAGACATGATCATGAAAAGAATAAAAGCAACAGATTTCATTGCCCATTGGCTTAGTGGTAGAGTGTTCACCAATGGCCCAAGAGACCTGGGTTCAATCTCAGGTCAAGTCATACCAAAGACTCAAAAAATGGTACTTGATACCTCCTTGCTTAACACTCAGGTACATTTCAAGGGTAAAGTGGGGCAATCCAGGGAAAGGAGTAGTGCCCTCCCCTACATCTTGGTGTAGTAGCTATTGAAAAAGGAGCATTTGGGTCACCCTCAACTACGGTTGTCAACTTTTAACTTAATGATATAATTCAAATGTTATCATTCATTTAGAATGTTGTTGTCAGACCTATTGTTTAATGACATAGCAACCTTTGTCGGTTATTTTATGCCAAAGCCATCTTTTTAAAAGAACAGCAGTGATACTATTTAACTCACATATGGAAGAATAAGGTGGTTCATGCCTTTTTCAAGGGGCATTAGTCCAAATGTGAACTCATTAGTGTAACTGAAGTTTGAACTCACTTACTTTGTGGTCGCACTTCAGCACTTTAACAATTATGCCACAGAGACTCCCTCACTGAAGACTGTTAAACAAATCAGTTTGTCCTAAGACAACAACACCTATGACGATTTTTTTATCATTTTATTTTGTTTAAACAGACAGAGATTGGTCAAAAGTGCTTGGACCAGGAAGAAAAGACTATGGAAAGTTCTTGTACTCTTTTAAACTTATAAATTTCCTCAATACATTAGATGCAATTCAACTCTTATCACCCAAGAGAAGTGCCAAAGACATTTCAACATCTCAGTTTGTCCAAAGACAACAACACTCATGTCTCATTCTTATTCTTGAAAATAGTCAGTGAATGGTTGAAAGCATTTGGACCTGGAGGAAAAAAAAAAACGAGAAAGAACTCTTACACACCCTTAATCTTTATATAGATTGATTAGTAAGGAAGAAAGAAAGGCTGTATAAAAAATAAGAATTCTTTGTCTGTCACATTCAATAAAAATTGTTTGCATATAAAATTGATGCTCAAATATGCCCACATCAAATTTGAGTTAGTTGATTGGTTTTATGCCATGCTAACACTTAAGTTATTTAATGCAGGTTTTAAAGTCAGTTTGTTATACAAACAATCATATGGTTTAAAGTGACTAATAATGATTTAATTGTATATAATTATAACTTTGAATAACTATTCTTATTACAAATAATTTACTTACATTTACATGGTTTTAAATATTCCTTTAATTTTAATAATTCACAAGTATTTTTAAGGTTTCAAGTAACTATTCCAATCTAATACAAATAACTTGTACACTGTGCCATTGGCCTAATGAGTAGAGTGTTTGCTAATGGTCCAGAAGACTGAGATTCAATCCCAGGTTGGGTCTTTCCCGAGACTCAAAAAATGGTACTTGATGCCATCTTGCTTAACACTCAGCATTATAGGGTAAGGATCAAGGGTAAAGTGAAGCAATCCAGGGAATGGAGAAGCACCCTTCCCCTACACCTCAGTGAAGTAGCTATTGAAAAGGGAGCCTTTGGGTCATCCTTGACTAAGGTTGCCAACTTTACTTATATGGTTTCAAGTATTACAATTTAATGAAAATAATTTGTACACAGTTATATCATGAGCCTGTTTAGTACTAATTATTCATACACAATCATATGATTTCAAGTAACTATTCCAACTTAATAATGATAATAATGATAATAACTTCTTTACACACAGTTATATGATTTCAAGTATTCCTATTTAATACAAATAATTTGTATACAGTTATCTGGTTTCAAGATTTGGTTTGGTTGGGTTTCTTTGTTTAATGGCATATCAACCTTTGTAGGTTATTTAATGCCAAAGCTATTCTCCTATAAGAACAGTATTAGTACTATCTAACCAATAGCTGGTAGGATGAGGGGGTTCATACCTTTCCCAAGGGTATTTGCCCAAAAGTGAACATAATAGCGTGACTGGAGTACGACCTCGCTTACTACAATTCCACTGTCCATCACTTTAACCATTACACCACAAGGACACCCTCTATCTGGTTTCAAGTATTCCTGTTTAATACTAATCATTCATACACAATCATATGGTTTCAAGTAACTACAGGGTGGAACAATAATATTGTCATCCTAAAGAAAACAACACTACAGCTGTATTTCAAAACTTTTATTGAAAAAATCAATTCAAGTAACTTGATTATGTAGTAGAGCTGACATCTATTCAATGTAGCTGCCTTCAGCCTCAATCATTGCCTTGATACGGATCCAGAACTGGGAGCATGCCTTTTCCACAAGTGCCGGTGGGAGCTCGGCGAATACTCGGTGGATGGCGGTGATCAGGCTGGCTTTGGTGTTGTGGGAGGTCATGTTGGTGATGTTCCCGATGTATGACCAAGCAAAGTAGTCCAGCAGGTTCAGGTCAGCAGCCTGATGGACTTGATTAGCCTGAAGTTGTCTTCTCAGTCAAGATCTGGCTTGTCTGGTGCCTATAAGACCTACACTTCAAGTCCTCCTTCACACATGCATTCACAGTTGTGTGTGAGATGCCTAAATCTCTGGCAATCTCCTGAATAGGCTGTTGGGGAGTTTCATCAATAATTGCCTGGACCTTTTCAATGAACTCCATGGTCTAGGTCTTCCTGGCGGTGTCCTCAGCCTTGGGCTTCCGCTCCACCACCTCCAAAGGGTTGCACGATGCATTGAGCTGTGCCCTCAAGCATTGACCCGTCCGGATTTGCATTTTGAGGGTGCTGGCAATGATCCTGTTGTCATAACTCGGATTGGTAGAGAGCATGAGTTGTACAGCGGCACATCTCCAATCTTGCTCGTTGAACATTGTGTCACTTTCAGACATGATAGAAGGCTCCTATCGCTCTTGGGATTTGTACACAACTGGCCAACTAGTAGATGGTCTGCAACAAAAAAATAAAACTAGTTTTCATTAAATGGAAATGGAATCATGTCGTCTTTTTTAGAGCGACAATTTTATTGTTCTACCCTGTATTCCAACTTAACAATTAAAATAATAATAATGATAACTTGTTAGCACACAGTTATATGGTTTCAAGTATTTCTATCTGATTCAAATAATTTTCAAACATTTATTTAAAACAAAAGAGGACTCTAAAAGATACTAACACTTTGGATCAAAGTGGACCAGAGAATAAATACAATGGGAGAATGATGCCACACTCTCCAGACGCTCCAGAACAGGAGCCTCACCACTCTATGCAGTTGTGTCGTACTCTGGACAGTTCAAATTTGGCAGTTCTATATATAATAACTGATAGATAAAAACATTACTTCCAAATTTGTGTTGTAGATATTTTAGTGGAAAGAAAAACAAGTCAAAAATGGATAATGTTTCATCTAACAAATTGATATTGCACTTAGTAGTGAAAAAGTAAGAAAAATAAGAATTTTTTTTAAATAAGAGAAATAAGAATTAGTTTTAAAAACTCATCAAAAATAAATAATATTTTTCAATGTTTTCTGAACAAATTCATATCATATCTAAGAAGGAAAAACAAGAGAAATATGATTTTAAAAAAGATAAGTAAAAATTGAATGATAATCGACAATGCTTCATCTAACAAATTCATGTTACATTTAAGTGTGAAAAACAAGAGTTTCTCCTATACCACTGGCCCACTGCCAGATTAAGCTATGTAAATATCAATATATAATTTAAATGATATGCCTTTTTAATTAACATCAAAACTCTGTTTAGATCCTGTAATATTCAAAAGGCATCATTCACTTTGTACAAACTGACAATCATTTACTTAACTCAAGAGTTTGGCACAAGGCCAAATGTGTCATGTTGCACCAAATTTAACACTGTAGTAAAGAAAAGAAACCTTCACATTGTGAAGAAGAATAAAAAAATATTGAATAAAAGAATACTTGTTTTATTTCTCTGCCAAGTGACTCTTCGATTTCCAACATAAGACAATTTACATATACAAGAAAGTGAGACATGCTTGGTGAATTAATTAATCATCATAGGAAATGAAAAAAGTGATCTGAGTTCAACTTCTGGACAAAGCTCTAAGCATTTCTCTTTACACTAATGTTCTTGGGAAACAAGAATCCATCAATTCTCTCTCCAGATATGAGTAAATAGTAAGGCAGACTGGATCCTATAGTCTTGGTTAGGCAACTAATTTCAGAGAAGGAACACTCTGATTTCAAAACAGCTTTACTCCACTTAAAAATTAACATTGTGTCACATCCTGCTCATGTTGGAAGGGTTGGGTAAATGGAAAAGAGAAGTAGAATGGTATCAGGGAGCACAGGTGGGTTTGAATTTACCCAACCTCTCCACCGTGATTAGGATTCAACACAAGGTCAATTTCTAAGTGGAGAAAGATGGTTTGAATCCTAGACCAGTTACCATACCAAGGCAAAGGAATCCAGTCTGCCCTACTATTAACCCATAGCTAAGGAGATTTTGGTTTGGTTTGGTTTTATGGCTCATCAACCATAGTAGGTTATTTAATGCCAAATCCATTTTTATACATATAAACAGTTCTATTTTAAACATTTTGGTTTATCATAAGTACACAGCTTCAATGTCAAACACAGTTCCATTTCAAACAATTCAGTTTAGCATAAGTACACAGTTTAGTTCCATTTGATCCATAGATAGGACCCAATCAGATGCTACCACTCCAAGGCAGAGTGGACCTCTGAGCAATGGTAATGAGGTAGTACTCTGCATTCCCCAAAGCTCCAGCATTACTGGAGCCTCACCATCAGATTATTTAGTGTCATATCAAGAAACTCATAAGAGGAGTCTTACCACTCTACAGAGAAGCAGTTGGTGTATTCTACAGCCCCAGCTGACAGGACAATAGCTAAAGAAGGATTCATGCCTTTCCAAAGGGCCTTAGCATGAAGTAAAATGCAAACAGCTTCATCCAGGTTTTGAACTCGGTTTCCCAAATCTATTTTCTACAATGATAACTATCATGCCAAGAAGGGTTATAACTTTGTTGGGTAAAACATGTCTGTCTCCTTTGACTCTTTGTTACAGAATGCATAGTTCTAAATATTTTCCCATCATACCACTTTGGCCTCAACCTGATGTGAGTCTTTGTATCTGCAAATACATTCGCATAACAAACATGTGATAATGGCAAGCAAGTAAATGCCCTTTGATCCTATCACCAGAAGTGTATAAGTAAACCAAATTTAATCTGACCATAACAATCACCACAATATCTTACCATCAGCAGTATTGTATCTTGTTAAGGAATTTTGATAATTAAAATTACAAAATCCCCATGTCCACTTCCAAGGTCTTGTAGGGTATCTTGTTATAAAAAATAAAAGTCACTGAGGATTTGGTCTGGTTGGGTGGGTTTTATCGCATATCAACCTTTGTAGGTTATTTAACACCAAATCCATTTTTATGTAAATAATCAGTTCTATTTAAAACAATTCAGTTTAGCATAAGTACACAGTTTAATGGTCAAAAACATTTATTTCAAACTATTCAAGAAGTTATATGTAACAATTCAGTTAAGTGTAAATACAATTTTAATATCGAAAAACAGTTCTATTTCAAATAGTTCAATTAAGCATAAGCACGCAGTTTAAATGTAAGTATGGTTTAATTGTCAAAACATTTCTATTTCAAGCTATTCAATTTACTCAAACAATTCAGTTTAGCATAAGAATGCTGTTAGTTCAATTTAACCCATAGATAGGGCCCTATCAGGTGCTAACACTCCGGGCCAGAGTGGACCTGGGAGCAATGGCAATGAAGGGGTACTCCGCATTCCCCAAAGCTCCAACACTGCTGGAACCTCACCATCAGATTGTTTAGTGTCATATCCAGGACTCTCGTTAGGGGGCCAAGTCACTGAGGAAGAATAAAACTCACCTGCAATGATCTGCTAGCATGCAAACCAGTGCACTCTACAAGACACATTTTTTAAAAAAATACTTTACAATGTAAGTCTTCATTATTTGAACAGTTTCAACAGATATATAATGGCACTATTTAAATGATTAAGTTGGTTGGTTGGTTGGTTTTTACAGCATGTCAATGCTTGTTGGGTTATTTAATGTTGAAGTTAATCTTTTTTGCAAGCAATTGTATGGTTTCAAGTAAGTAATAATGATAATCAATTGTAAACAATTATACTTTCAAGAAGCTATTCTTAATACAAATAATGTGTACACAGTTGTAGCATTCCAAGTATTCCCATCTAATAGTAATAATATGTACACTATTGTCTAGTTTCAATCATTCTTATTTAATATTAATTATTTTCAAACAGATCCATCTAACCCATAGGTGGGGCCCTAATATGTACAACAAATCCAGGTGAGAGTGGATCTGGGAATAATGACAGGTTTCTTTAGTTTCTTTGTTTAATGGCATATCAACCTTTCTGACATTGTAGTCATACTATTATGTTCACTTTCAGATTAATACCTTTGAGAAAGGAATAAACCTCCTTATCCCCCTCCCAGTTATGTGTTAAATAGTACCATTAATTTTCTTCCACAAGGATAGCTTTGGCATTAAATAACCCACAAAGATTGCTATGCCATTAAAAAAAGAAACCAAAGCAAACAATTATAGAGTTTAAAGTAACTATTCCTATTTGATAATAGTCATTTGTTAGCACACAGTTTTATGATATCAGTAAATGTTTGTTTATAATCATAACTACTTATATTTTCAACATTATATTCAAATCATTATTTGTTTGTTATAATTCAAATTCAAATTCCAGACAATGCACTTTGCTTATGTTCTTGGGAAAGGTACGTATTTATCATTTCGTTCTTCAGCTATGAGTAAAAATAGTAAGACAGACTGGGTTCTCTAGCCTTGATTAAACAACCCATCTAGCAGAAAGACTGAATCAAAAACTTAAAGAATACTGTTCAGGAGAATCTGTAGAACATTGTTCTCTTATCAGCTCATCTAAAAAGTGTGATTGGTGCTGGACAAGCCTTCAACACTATAGACAAATAACCACTGTAACTTATTTATACTTATAGACAAACATTATCTATCATTTACACATATACATCCAAGTGTCAATCAAAACTGAATGTATATTCTCTGTACATGTAACAGTCACATAATACACCAGCTCCTTCAGAGGAATCTCACTCATAGGTGTATATTTCAAGTGTGCCACATATACTGCACATGCCTAAAAATGTTTAAAATATCCTATTATTTGTCATATTTAAATTATGTTATATAAATCATTTTTTGCATCAATATTATTCTTCTCTTAAGATTGCAACTCTTCTTGCTTAATATTTAAGCTTTTAAAAGACTCTGAGATTTATTTTCAGAAAATTTTCATTTTAAGTGTACTATAAGCAATATGTCGCTTATTTCTACTTTTACTTAGCCAAAGAGTAGGAGATGGCCTTTTTTCAGGTGAATTGCTAAGACTCAAATATAAGAATGTTACATTAAATTCCAATGAAGAGATACGACCAGCTGGGTAATATATATAATAAAGTGATGACATCTACTTTGTCAAGAGGTGTCAATGCCAGTTTGTAAAAAAATTATGAAGCTCGCCTTTATACATTTTTACCAAAATATTTTTGTGTGAAACACAAAAGTGTGCAAGTGCATCTCTACCCAGACTCACCAGACCTTCAGCTCCATGCAACTTTTTTTTCTTCCTAAATTGAAATTAATCTCAGTGATAAAACCTGAGAATGAGGAGGACATTAAAAGAAATAAAATGCTGCCATTTTAAACCACATTAAAAACAGTTTCAGAAATGCTTTAACCAATGGAAAACTCACTGGAAGAAGTGTGCTTAATATCAAAGGAACTTTTTTGAAGAAAATTAATGTTTCCTTCACTGTTCATTTTCGTCTTGTTAAATACACTTTCAGTCTCAATACTTTTTGGACATGTGTCGTGTGTATGCATGTATGTGTATATATTTACTTATATATATTGAAATGAACAAATCATAATAAAAACTTTTTTCCTTAAATCAGAAAATTATTCAAATACTGAGGAGTAGAACAGGATAAAATTTGAAAAGAATAAATGTTTCTCCCCTCCTTATGTCAATCTCATGACTGTTTCATGTATTCAGAAAAAATACAATGTTCAGATGATTATATTTTTCAACTGAAGAAACAAATTGTTTTATATATATATATATATATATATATATATATATATATAAGATTTGGCATTAAATAAATCACAAGAGTTGTTATTCGATTAAACCAAATAACAAAACAAATACGCAAATAAACCAAAAATATCTAATTCCCAAGGATTAAATTACAATAAAACCAAAACCCTAAATAAATCTGAGAGTGTAGAAAGTAAAGAAATTGAAATATTGACAGCATATATGTAAACCTCAAAATACTGCTCCAAAACCAGACCAACTACAAAACATGTGCCTATGAAACAAAATGTGTCTCCTTATCTTTATCCCAAGCTCTAACTTTTTAAATAGTTACCAATAAACTATCTGCTTACAAATTGTAGGTATATCATAAAAACAAGGGTTGATATGCCTTTGAACACCAACCAACAAACCAGCCCTTAACAGAGCAATCTAAACAGCAGGTGAGAAAACATTTATATATCTCCCCACTGTTGGTTGAGCACTAGAGTGAAGAATTGCTGGCTACCACATACATGTAAATGCAATTCATGAACTGAGCCCTCCAGTAGACAATAAGTGTAGATGAATATATACACCTTACAAATTCCTTTGGTTACAAAAAATGATACTTGATACCTCCTTGTTTAACACTCAGCATTATAAGGTATAGATCAAGGATAAATGGAGCAATCCAGGGAAAGGAGAAGCAACTTTCCCTATACTTCAGCATAGTAGCTCTTGAAAAAGAGCCTTTGAGTCACCTTCAAATCGCCTTCAATGACCATCGACCAACTTATATATGTGTGTGTGTGGTTGGTATATAAATGACCATTTAATAAAAAAAAGAAAAAATTTTTCCCTCTTCTATTTTAAATTATACACCCAATGAAGACTGACAGCCAAAATGCTGTCATAATAACATCAAGAACACAAAAACAGAATTTACTAGTTCAAATATGATCTGGAATGTAAATAATTCTTCACAAGAGACGAAATATTTCTTTGAAGAATGGGAAAATTCATTCAACCATTTTCAAATATTTACTGTTAGATATCTATTTACCCAACCCATCTGCACTAGCAGGATATGACTCAAGGTAAGTTTAAAGTAGAGAAGAATTGGCTTGAATTAAGAGTTTTTCTTCTTCTAAACCAGTTGTCATATCAAGGTTAAAGAAAATAATCTGCCCAACTATTTACCCAAAGCTGGAGGGAGTTTAATTGGAGTCATACCTATTCCAAGGGTATTAGCACTTTGTGAAATGCAAACAGCCTTGTCCAGGTCTGAACTCAGGTATAATTAGTAATAGATAGAAATACTTGATATCACGTTCAAATTATTTTTATCAATATTTGTTAATTGTTTAAGAATGATTGTTATATTGTACTATTGATTATGGGAAGAATAAGTAAGTCCTTTTTTTTCCTGATTTTATGATCACAAACTTGTGGATAAAAACCCAATAGTTCTATTATTGTTGGATATTCTCAAAAAATAAAGTATAGATGTTGGAGGTGGGGGCAAGAACTCATGTATTCACAAAAAAAAATAATGTTTAATCTAAATTTTTAGGAAGTATTATTGTTGGCTCCATTTGAAACTAGTGTCTTTGTATGTTGTTTTTACCCTAACATTTCTCATATGACAACAGGGTTTGTGATATCAAACTACTAGGGTGAATCAAAAGTTTTGCAATATTTTGGTATGTGCTAGTTTGTGGCATGTATATCATGTAACTAAAGCAGCTCAAGATGTAAGAGGTACCTGCTTTGGTGTGTTAGATTGTTATAGCTGGTACACTGATAGGTTGTGCATTACTTCACTTAATGTGTGTGACTTTTAAATCACACAGATAAATATGCAATGTACTAGTATTTGGGAACTTATGCTTTAGAAGTCTGAACTGGACCATAATGCCATGGAGGCAACCAAAAACATGTTCTGTGAAAGGTGAAAGGGCAGTTGGTCACAGTAAGCAGATAGTTCAAGAACTTTCGCTTTGGTTGCAAAAACCTCAACAATCAGGCAAGATCAGGTGGACCTAAAACTGTGAATTTTGAAGCTGTGGTGTTGTAAGCCATAGAGACAAATCTGACAAGGAGCACTCAGAGAGTATTAGGCTAGCTTGGCATATCACAGTACAATGCTGTTTGTTACTTTCACAACCTCAGCAAAAGCATCCATAGCAGCCAAATTGTGCCACATGTTACAAAAAATATTGTAAAACTTTTGATTCACCTTCACAGGTGAGTTTGAGTCTTATTAGGTAACCCATTCATACTGCTTTGTGCCACATCTAAGCAAAAAGCTTAGTAAATTAATGCATTTAATTTGGTAGTCATAGTCTTGTTGATAGCTCCATTCAGTGTTTGTGATCCCATATCAAACGAGTATCTTCATCTGTTTTTTCTTACTTTTAGATTTTCCGCAATATATTCTTTGGACTTTTTTCGGGTGTATGTTGCATTCAGTTGTCTTTAGATGTCAGTTATTTTTTATCTCATTAATAAGAATACAGTGACCTAAGATTTTCTTAACACATGGAAGTTAGAGTTAAAGAAACAGTTACGGTCTGTCATGTCCAGCTATACCAGGGTTCAATCTTGGGGCAATTCATTAATAAAAAAAAGTTGATCTCAATATCCTTTACTTTAATGCTATGGTTCAGCTACATTTATTACAATGAACTTACAAATCAGTTGAAATGTATTATAATTTTAAGACAGAGGTTAAAACAGCTCAAGACAACAGTGTGACCATAATATATATATATATACATACATATAGGTACATATATATATATATATATATATATATATATCTACAAGCATGCATATATACATACATGGAGGCTTTGTGGTGTGATTGTTACCATCATAGGAAATGGATATGGTGACTTGAGTTCAAATCCTGCAAATGTAGAATAATAACAAGAACACGTACCTGCCTGGGGTCCCAACTAGCATCCAGTCAGCAGACAAAAATAAAACAGGCTGTAACCCAATATAGTTCCTGCACTACTAGTGAATTGAAGATGGTATTTATCCTATTTACCCAACCCCTCAGCTCTGGCAGGATATGACACAAGGTCAATTTTTTTAAGTGGAGTTTAACAGGTTTGAATTCAGAGTTTTTCCATCTGCTAGACTAGTTGCCTCACCAAGGCTGAAGCACCCAGTCTCCCCTACTATTTACCAATAGCTGGAGGGAGAATATTTGGATTCATACCTTTCCCAAGAGTATTAGTACTATGTGAAATGCAATCAGTCTCGTCCAGGATTTGAACTCGTGTCGCCGTGTTCATTTCCTACAATGATAACCATTACACCACGGGCATCACGGATGGTATTTATTCACTAATATGTTTACTCCTAGGACAGCAACCAATCACAATCCAGGGAATGGACTTGCCTGTGTGCACACAATGGAATGCTCCAATGTGCCATAAGTTACACTCCTTCTTCAGAGTTCAGAGCTAGATCTAACTCAGCTTGTTATATAACTGAGTACTGATTTGGATGATCTTCCAAACTCAATAAATGAGGCTGTTTGTATTTCACATTAGGCTAATACCCTTGGGAATGGTATAAAACCAACTAATCCCCCTCCAGCTTTAGGTAAATAGTAGGGCTGACTGAGCTCTAACTTTGGTATGGCAATCAGTCAAAGAGAAGGAAAATACTGGATTCAAACCTGTTAAACTCTGCTTAAAAATAGACCTTGTTTCATATGCTGCTTGTGTGAAGAGGTTGGTATATATAGTTACAGAGGAGAAGAGAGAGAGGCATGATAATAAGTGTTATGGGGACAAAAAGAAGGAAAAGGAATTAGAACAATAAGGGAAAAATGGATGAAAAGGTGAACAGAAGGTAATTCCGAAATCCAGGGCACCGTAGCAGGCAGGTATCCAAGTTTGAAAAAGAGTTGCAGTGGCAGCAACACAACCATCCAGGCAGGGATTGGCTGAATCAAACTCAAATGGGAAGTTGTTAAAGTTGGCATCAAATAGACAACATGGAAAGAAGGTTAGTCCAAGACCAACCATGATAAAAGAAAAATCAAATCTAAAAAAAATCGGCACTCATTTAGGGTGAGCTCTGCAAAGGAGCCAGCCTACCCCAGCACACACTAAACAAGGCTGTCATCAAGAAGCCTTGGTGCAGAAGGACGAATGAACCTCTGGTGTTCCCTTTTGAAAATGTGAGTAAGGAAAAATGATGAATCAGAGCATCTAACAAGCACCTCTTGATAAGCTAAACTGTCTAACTGAAAACAGGTAAGTTTTACATGTTGGATTTCTCTTTAATGAACTTTCATATTCAGATTTATGGTTTACACACAACATTCCACTGTTTGATACATTTGTCCATAAACTGTTACATGCACCGTTTCATACAAAAAAACTTTCTATTCAATAGGACATTCTGCCTTTCATGTTTTTATTAGCATTTGTTTTCTTTTTGTAATAAATGTTCTGGTCCCTATTATAATCTTGGGTTGTGTTTGTCTTCATTCCTTGAAGACTGGGCTTAGCTGACTGAATATCTGTCTTCTTTCTTTCTTTTTCTTTCTTATGCATATACAACTGGACCTCTGGGGAATATAGAAGACTTTTTAGGGATTGCATATGTGAATCCTAAAAAGGTGTTTGTTTTCCCTATACCTAAAGAATTCTCTGACCTCATAACAATATATATATACAATTATATATATATATATATATATATATGTATGCAGTGTTTGATTAAATAATAAAGACATAATTTGTCTATATAATTTTATTAAGATCCTTTCAAGTTTCCTGATAAGTGTCTTGGTTTTAGGTTGGAAGTGGTGGATAAATTTATCAAAATTGTCTTGAGTGCTTTCAGGCCTTTCATAGGCCATTATCAGGGGTTGCTTGCATGTTTTAAAGAGTTTTGAAAGTTTTTTAGTTTTTATAACATATCAAAACTACACAAACACAGAGTTGGATAAAACTTAGATGCAGATGAATTTAAAAAATAGAATGCTATCAATGGAAATAGAATCTTATCAAGAAAATACGGAATATTTAAACAAAATTTTAAAAAAATAAAGGCATTCCAAAACATTGTTACTATTTTCAAAATTAATTCTATTGATTTTAGGTTTTTTGTTTTTATATGTAGGGCTTCTAGGATTTGTAAGTAAAGTTGGCAACCTTAGTTGAGGGTAAGCCAAAGGCTCAATAGCTACTACACCAAGGTGTACAGGAGGGCACTACTCCATTCCTTGGATTGCTCTACTTTACCCTTGATCCTTACCTTATAATGCTGAGTGTTAAGCAAGGTGGCATCAAGTACCATTTTTTGAGTCTTTGGTATAACTCAACCTGGGGTTGAAAACCCAGGTGTGCTATTATAGTGGTGTTTTCAACAAGAATTTTTCAAAATTTGGATTTGGAAATAGAATGGGTTTTAGGATGTAAGGCTATGGAGCTAGAATCATTAAGGTGCATTGTATGCCATCTAGAAAGAGTTGCAGTGGTAAGACCAACATATGCATTATTTTCTTTGGAGATACAGTCACCCAAAGGACATTTGAACATATATACGACATTTGCCCTATCAAGAAGTTCAGTGGAGGGGGAAGTGTTATTGGAAATAATTAGGTGGGAGGGTTTAAATTTGTTGAAGTAAATGATAAGTCTAACTTTTTTGGTAGGATTGGTAAGGAGGACAATTTTTGGGGGTGAGGTTTTTTAATATACGTTCATCTATCTTATAATTACCATGAAATTGATTTCTGTAGTATAGGTTTATTGATTGTTTATGGTTTAGGATATTGCCTATGCTATGTTGTTCAGTTTTATTAATGAAATATTTAATTTTGGTATCAACAATGTAGTTTGGAAACCCATTATTGATAAGGGTTTCTTTTATATTTTTAAGTTTGTTAAGGAAGCTAGTTTGAGAGGAAGATAGTAGCTTAGCTCTGGATATAATGTTTTTATAATTGTTCTTTTATAACAGAAGGGGCATATATTAAAAAAAACTTATCCCAAAAAATGTTATATTCAAATGTCCCTTGGGTGACTGTGTCTCCAAAGAAAATAATGCATACGTTGGTCTTACCACTACAACTCTTTCTAGACGGCTTACAATGCACCTTAATGATTCTAGCTCTATGGCCATACATATTAGAACCCCTTCTATTCCCAAATCCAAACCTCAAAAAATTCTTTTTGAAAACACTACTATAATAGCACACGAAATAAATAAGCTATGACTACAAATCCTAGAAGCCTGACATATAAAAACAAAAAACCTAAAATCAATAGAATTGATTTTGAAAATAGCAACAATGTTTTGAAATGTCTTTAATTTTTTTTTTGTTTATTCCATATTTTCTTGATAATATTCTATTTCCATTGATAACATTCTGTTTTTAAATTCATCAACATCTCAGTTTTATCCAACTCTGTGTTTGCATAATGTAGTTATGTTATAAAAATTAAAACACTTTCAAAACTCTTTAAAAACACTCTTTACACATGCAAGCAACCCCAGATGATGGCCTATGAAAAGTCTGAAAGAGCTCAGGACAATTTTAGTAAATTCATCCACCACTTCCAACCTGAAACCAAGACACTTACCAGGAAACTTGAAAAGATCTTAATAAAATCATATAGACAAAATATATCTTTATTAATTAATCAAACATGCTTAAATGAAAGACTGCTGCTTAACTACACACACACACACACACACACACACACACACACACACACACACACACACACACACACATATATATAAATGCATATATGCACATACAATTATTGATGAATATGTATATATGCATATTATCATATATCCATAAATATATATACATACAATTATATGTGCATAAATATATATATATATATACAATTATACACACATATATATATATATATATATATATATATATATATATATATATATATATGTACGATTATATATATATATATATGCATACAATTTTGTGTATATATATATATATATATATATATTTGCTAAGTATCTGCTTACAACCAATTTGGTATCAGAATGACAGCCAATCAGGGAAATGTAGAGACATGACATAAAAATATAAATCTGAAAGAGACAAAAAAAATAAAATGCAAAAATAATGAGCAAAGTGTGAGACCTGCAAATATGATGTGTTGACAAAGCATGAAAATACAGACAACCTTGACCCAACAGGACGTATAACCACATAACTGTTAAATTGAAAGCACTAATAGGTACACAGTATTAAGAGAATTTGATGCATCAAACCAAGAGTGCCATCTGTTGAAAAGAAGCCCCACTAAATTTTGTCAATAAGTGGTCCACATTATGTAATGTGTCACTTCACGGTAGTTGGAGGCTGGCTGTGTTAGAATGAAGATAGCTTGAAAATGTCAAACTTTGAATGCTCCAACAGGGTATGCAGCAGAATAGGTGACAGACGACAGGCTAAATTGAAAATCCAACAAATTATCCTCAATTTCAGGAGGGAACATTCAAGTCAGAATATTTCATTGTACAAGGGTTGGCTGAAAAGTTCATAGGCTGACCAAGATACTCTCATGGTAGTAGATTATCTTTTGGGGGATAAGCCATAAACAGATTCCTGTTTTAAATATAAAGCATTTTGATGTTGCTTTCTGAAAAAAAATTAATGTTGTAATTACTATAAGATACCTGATCAAAGTCAGCCATTTCATTTTAAGTTTTGCCTGTCAGAAGCACCTGTCTTATGACTGTAAATGCTGAAAACTGCATATTGACTGGATATTGACTCACCATTTGTGTGAAAACAGGGCATTGACCAACCATTTGTGTGTTTACAAAGTTTATTCTCTGTATTTCCATTGAATATGTCAAACCAATTAGCACAGGAAATGTGAACAAATGAGGTTTATTTTTCAACATAGTCCTCCTTGCAGCCCACACACTTCTTCCATAGGTGTTGCAATGCTTGAATCTCATTAGGAGAAAAGTCATCAACGGTAGATATGATGTCATCATATGAACTTTTCAGACCACCCTGGTATATATACATGTATATATATATACCAGGGTGGGCTGAAAAGAATTATATATATATATATATATATATATATATATATATATATATATCTCCAACCCCTCTGCATAAACAAGGTGTAACACAAGATCATTTTTAAGATAATTTTAACAGATGTGAATTTAGGGTTTTCTTTCTCCTAGACTGGTTGCCATATTAATGTTAAAGAGTCTGCTTGATTTTTTATCCATAGCTCGAGGGAGAATATTTGGATTCATACCTTTCCCAAGGGTATTAGTGTTATGTGAAACGCAAACAGACTTGTCCAGGATTTGATCTTAGGTTGCCTTATCTATTTCTTATGACAGTAATCTTAACACCACAAGTGCCTCTATTTTGTCTCTCTCTCTCTCTATATATATATATATATACATATAAATAAGCAATAAAAGTCCTGCAAATGTACTCCTAAGAATAATCCCATTCATTAAAAAAAATGATGATTTGTCTATAAAAGTATTAAATCCATCCTCTTTAGAGTAAACAATATTTAAAAGCAGAGGAGAGAACAGAGGACAAAAGATTTTATAATTTAGAGGGCTTTAAAATATAGAACAAATAATTTTAATATACAGAATGCTTTAAAATTTTCGGATTAGACCAGTGACTACTCAAAGTTGTGGTACGTATACCAGTGCTGGTACGCAAGTCATCAACTGTCGGTACATGTTGAGTCTCCAGTTTCACATTATCGTAATATACTTAACATGTAATGTAAAAATGAAAATACATAAAACTTTTCCGCACTGTTTAATATTATCCTTTTCCGATGTTGTGATACAATACAACAGATAGAAATACGAGGAACTTGATCAGATATGAAAGCTATGGACACACTCAAAATTATGGTACTGATCTATGGCACATTGGAAAAATATCCTGCCAGTACACCATATCAAATAGTTTGAGAAGTACTTGTATAGATCATATAGTAACAATAATTTTAGAGTACTCAAGATTAAATAACAAAGTACAAAAGCGTCTTTAAAAAAGATAAAATGCTAAAGCTATATTGTATAAGTCTTTTTATGGTAAAATTGTTTTGCTTTTTCTTGACTTTAATTCAGTCAGGCAAAAGGCCAACTACAGAAATGAGGACTAGGAAGGTTTCAATGAGCAAATCCTGGAAGTAAGGAAGGCTTGTTTAGAAAATTTATATATATCTGTGGGTCCTAATATAAATCATGTGCTTCAAAATGAAAGATGTCAATCACACAGCAAAGAGACACACCCATAATGTATATATATATATATATATATGTATATATTGGCAGCAAATCGTGGTTCAAACAGGCTTTGTTATAGACCATAGAATATTTTTCCTTATGATCTTTATGTGTAGATGTTCAAGTCTTTTTGCTTCTTTTATGTCAGGGTCAAAGATGGTGGAGAAAGTGTCCCATATTTACCCAAGCCCTTTTCAACTATGTCTCTATATTAAATAACTAACCTTTGCAGCCCTCTTCACTGAATGGACTAACCACATATGTATATAAAAAAAGCCTTCCAATGAATAAAACCCACACCAAACAAAAACCAAAACTAACAGTTCCTCTGAAGACAACCAGAGACATGGTCGAAAGCACTTGGGTAAATGTGGAACACTTTCTCCATCATCTTGATCCAGGCATAATTAAAGAAACAAGAAGACTTGAACATCTGCATATGAAGATTATAAGGAAAAAATATTCCATGGTCTATAACAAAGCCTGTTTGGACAATATATATATATATATATATATATATATATAAAAGTTAGGATAGCTTAAGCATAGAGTCAACAGTACATAGAAACTCTCAGTTTCTCATCTAGGTCTGATGAAAGCTAGGCCAAGAAACTGACATTTACCAAGCACCAGAAAGTCTATGTCATTCTATTCTAACTTAAATATATATGCTCAATCAATGATATGGAGTACTCTTTATTTATGAATATAGCAAACTATACTGTCTATATATATCTCTGTCTATCTATCTATCTATCTATCTAAATATAAAGTTAGTATTGCATAGACATAGTGTCAATAATCCTTAGTCACAGTCTGTTTCTCACTGATGCATTTGTCAGAACAATGTACAAGTGAAAAACTGACCGTTAACCAGAACTGTTGGCACTATGTCTGTGCAATCCAAACTCAAATATATATGGTTTATCAATGATATTCAACACTTTATTTATAAATATAGCAAACTTTATATATACAATATATATATGTGTGTGTGTGTGTGTGTGTGTGTGTGTGTGTGTATGTTTCCAGCTTGTTGCTTTCATTTTGTTTGCAAACAAAAGTGATTTCAAGTCTCATTGAGTACCCCATTAACAAGGCCTTGTGCCATATATGTTCTTTGACGAAAGCAACAAGCTGGAAACATACTCATATATAACGCGTATGTAAGAACAAAATAAATGAATTAAAAAAATAGAAATCTCTTCATGGACCTACCAATCTTAAAAAATATATTTTTATTCTTTCTTTTGACCTACAACAAACATTTTATAAATATATATATATATATATATATATATATATATATATATATATATATATATATATAGGGGGTGTCCTTGTGGTGTAATGGTTAAAGCGATGGATTGCGGAATCGTACTACGCAAGTTCATACTCCAGTCGCGCTATTATGTTCACTTTTGGGCAAATACTCTTGGGAAAGGTATCAACCCCCTATCCTCCCAGCTATGGGTT
Organism: Sepioteuthis lessoniana; assembly: GCA_963585895.1. Lineage (NCBI taxonomy): Eukaryota > Metazoa > Mollusca > Cephalopoda > Myopsida > Loliginidae > Sepioteuthis > Sepioteuthis lessoniana. The sequence continues at coordinate 51,815,238 of OY757932.1, read as the reverse complement.
AAATAGTAGCACTACTGTTCTTCTAGGAGAATGGCTTTGGCATTAAATAACCTACAAAGGTTGATATGCCATTAAACAAAGAAACCAAACCAAACCATATATATATATATATATATATATATATATATATCAGTTTGCCTATATATATATATATATATATATATATATATGTATATACACATAAATGATGGCTGAAAGTTTATAGGCCCACCCAAGAAGGAAATGACAATTTCTTTTTTTATTTTGGATTTCTTTTGGGAGGTATAGGATGTGCCAAGTATATAAAACTGAATATGTTGAATAGCAAATCAGTTACATGACCTTAAGTCGTTTTTGTGTTCACTGATCCTTTTAAGATGCCCATTTTACTTGTGACCTTTATTATTTTTATTTGATTTTCTAATACTACCATTCATGTATTTACATTTTTTATGTTGCCCTCACATATATATATTGAGGTGTACACCTTTTACCACCCAGTTAACCCTGTACACACACAAAAAATATAACTGCCAAATTTACTAGCAGTAGAAATACCAAGATGCATATGAACAAAATGAGATATCTATATACTAAAAGATTGGGATGGCTATATCCTAAATGTTTTACATAGCTAAATATAAACAGATTATTGATATAGCTAGATATTCACACATTGAGATATATAGCTGGATATAAATAGACAGAGATAGCTAGATATTAACAAATTGTAGAAATAGCTTAATATGAACAGATTATGGAGATATATAGCTAGATATGAACAGACTGAGGTAGTTAGCAAGATATGAACACATTATAATAGCTAGCTAAATATTAACACGTTGAGATAGCTAAATATGAACAGATAGAGATAAATAGCTGGATATGAACATATAAATAGCTAAATGCAAACAGATCAAGATAAATAGTCAAATACAAACATATTGAGATAAATAGCAAGTTATGAATGGATTGAGCTAGATAGATAGATATTACACATTGGGATAAATAGCTAGATATGAATACATTAAAATGAATAGTTAGACACGAACATATGGAAATAAATAGCTTGATATAAACATATTGAGATAAATAATGAGATATAAACAGACTATTGTGATAGATGGATGGATACAATCAGATCGAGATAGATGAATATTTCTTCAAATAAAATCTCCAGCATCAAAATCTAGTGATTTTATTTCCCATCTCATCCATCAGACCATAAACTGCTGGTGATTTTATGAATTACGGACAATTCAGATGAAAGTACTTAAATTCCCAAAGTTTAGTGCATCTTTTTCTTGTTAGCCTGGCTTTGTTTTTGAGAGAAAAACAGTTTAATTGAGTCCAAATGGAACTGCAGACAGGGCTTTTGAAATAAGGGCTGACATGAGAGAAGTCTTTTAGTATGCACTGTGGTATAATGTCAAATAGAGGTTATTGTTATCAGTGGGAAATTGCATGGAGTCCTTTGTAATTGAGAAGATGCCATTAATAAAAGGTGGGGAAGATTAGAACCCTGGGAAATATTGTAGGTGATAAAACGATAGAGAGAGAGAGAGAGAGAGAGAGAGAGAGAGAGAGAGAGAGAGAGAGAGAGAGAAATTGAAAAAGAGGAAAAATAAATGGAAGAAGGCATGAGAGGAAAAAAGAAGAGAAAGAGTAAGATAGAGAGGATGATAAAAGATGAAAAAGAAAATATAGAAGAGAAAAAGAGGAAAAGGATTCTAAAAAATAAATGGAGGAACATAAAGAGAAAGAGAAACCAAAAAAAAAGAGGGTGAAAAAGAGAAGAAAAAAAAAACAAAGTGAGAGAGAAAAGAGGAAGATGTGAAAAGAAGTGGAAAATACAAAATAACATGAAAAGAGAGGGGAAAGCAAAATGAATGGTTAAATTCAGTGGGGAGAAAACAAATAAAAAAGGAAAGAGGAAGAAAAAAGGGTAAAGTAAAGAAGAATGGAAAGAAAAAAGAGAGAAGGAAAGAAAGGAAAAAAGGAAGTGGAAGAAAAAAAGGAGGTGGAGAAAAGAAAAAAAGGAAGAAAAAAGAGTGAGGGGAAAGTAAAGAAAAACGAAAAGAGGAAAATAGCAAAAAGAGGGAGAAAAAGAAAGGAAAAAGGAAAGAAGAAGAAAAAAGAAAATTGATAAGGTTCTTTCCTTATCAATTTTCTTTTTTCTAAAAAAGAAAGAAAAAGAGGGAAACAAAGAAAACTAAAAGAGGAAAAATTAAGAGGGAGGGAAAGAAAAGAAAAAATATGTGGGGAAAAAGAAAAAAGGAAAGAGGAAAAACAATAAAAAGGGGAGGGTAAGAAAAGAAAAAGTAATAAAGAAAAGAAGAAAAAAGAGAGAAAGAAAAGAAAACAAAATAGGAAAGAGGAAAAGAAGAGAGACAGAAGAAAAAGGAAAGAAGAAGAAAAAAGAAAAACGAGGACGATAAGAAAAGAAAAAAGAGGAAAGAAAATAAAAATATGGAAATGAATAAAAAAGGAAAGAAGAGGAAAAAAGAAAAAAAGGAAGAAAGAAAAGAAAATAGGAAAAAAAAAAGAGAGAGAGAAGGAAAAGAAAAAATGAAGAAGAAGGAAAAAAGAAAAAAGGAGGTAAAGAAAAGAAAAAAAGAGAAAAAGTAAAAACAATAAACAAAGTGGAAATAAAAAAGGTAAAAAGAGAGATGAAAAGCAGTAAGATTAAAAAAGAAGAGACAGAGAGAAAAGCTAAAGAGAGAGAAGAGAAAAGATAAAGGAAAGATTAAGAGAGAGAGAGAGAGAGAGAGAGAGAGAGAACAATGAAAGCAAAACCAGAGAAGAAAAGTCTGTTAAGGTCTGATCTATGGGTCAATCAGATCTGGGTTTTTTTAATTATTCGACAGGTAAACCCAAACATTAAAAACATAGTTATGATCATAACCAAACATTTAGAAATTAACTAAGTTTTGGCATTAAATAACCCATAAGGAGTTGACATACCATGAAAGAAAAAACCTAAAACAAGAGAAGAAAAGAGAGAAACACAAAGGAACTAAAAGAGATGGAAAAAGGTAGAAAAAAAAAAGAGAGATAAATAGAAAGATTGAGAGAGAGAAAATAAAGAGGATAAATAAAAGAAAGAGCAATAACAATATCATTTTATTTGGTTTAGTTATGAAGCAAAGACGAGATCGTAAGTGATGTGCTCCTGTGGACCCCCGCATATGGCCGATCAAAAGCAGGACGACCAGCTCGAACATTCATACAGCAGCTATGTGATGATACGGGATGTAACCCCGAAGACCTGCCAAAGGCGATGAATGATAGGGAGACGTGGAGAGAGAGGGTCAGGGATATCCGTGCTAGCCGCACGTCATGATGATGATGATGGCATAATAACCTTCGTGGGTTATATAATGCCAAATCCTGTCATATATATATATGTGTGTGTGTGTGTGTGTGTGTGTGTGTGTGTGTGTGTGTGTGTGTGTGTGTGTGTGTGGTGTATGAGAGAGAGAGAGAGAGAGAGAGAGAGATTAGAAAGTAAATAGTTTGTAGATAACATTTTCATCCAAGCTAAAGCTCATTTGTTTGTACACAGCTAAATGCTTTCAAGAATTTCTATTTAAAATTAGTAATTATACTTATCTGGTGTTCTAATCTAATTTGATACTCATTTGTTTGCACACAGTTAAATGGTTTTCAAGTATTGCTATCTAACAATAATATTTTTATTATCACACAGATAAGTATTCCTATTTAACACTAATAGTTCTATTCAACATTAAACATTTGTTTCTCACAGTTAAATTGTTTAAAGTATTACTATGTAATACTAATTTGATTTGACAGTCATTTCTTTGCATACAATTAAATAGATTTAAGTATAGTAAATAATCAAACAGTTTTATTTGACCCATAGGTGGGGCCCTAACAGATATAACCAATTGAATCAGAGTAGACTTGGGAGTAATGGCAAAGAAGGAGTACTCTACATTTCCCAAAGCTTCAGGATTGGGGCCTCAACACCAGATGGTTTAATGTCATATCCAGGACACTCACTGGTGGGGTCTTATCTCTCTGTAGAGATGCAGTCAGCATATTCTACAACCCCAGTTGACTGGACTTACTTAACATTAGTAATTTTATTTATCAAGTATTCCTATGTAATATAAATAATTTGATTATGTCAGTATGGTTTCAAAAAACTAATAATCCTTTGTAAATAATTGAACAGTTCTATTTGACCCATAGACAAGACCTTAACAGGTACTACCACTCAGAGTGGACATGAGAGTTTTATGGTAATGAAGAAGCATTCCACATTCCCTAGAATTCCAAAACTGGAGCCTCGCCATAAGATACAGTTTGGTGTCATACCCAGGACCCATAACAATATGAATTAACAAAGGCAGCACATGTAATTTACTTGGATTACAAGGGTCAGCTGAAAAGTTCATTGGCTGACCAAGATACCCTCATGGAATGTGACCAAATGAGGTTTATTTTTCAACATAACTGTCCTTGTGATCTACAAGATATTGCAGTGTTTGGATCCCATTGGTTGAAAAAAGTCATCAACAGCAGATATGATGTCAGCCAATGAACTTTTCAGCCTACCCTCATACATCAAATTTGGCACAAGGCCATATTTAGGGAACAGTGAATAGAGTTCAAATTTATCAATGACTTCAAATTTCTATGTGCAGATTGATCAATATGCCAAAAAGTAGTTATTTCTTCCACAGAGATTAATTAGAGAAAGTACTTGAGATTTAAAGTGGAGAAGAAGACTAAACCCTCAAAGAAAGTTTGAAATAGAAATAAAAAAACAATAGAGAAAAGAGAGTTTAAATAGATAAGAAGACAGAACAGAAACATAGGTCAGCAATGCTTACAGGCAAAGATTAGAGAAAATTCTGTTCACAGCAAATAAATGTCTGTGCTAGGATTCCAGAAACTCAGGTTTTAAAAGCAATGAAACCAAAATAGGTAATGAACCAACTGTTACATCAAGCAAAGAAAGTTGATAACACTGTATACATGAAATATTACCCAGAAATAAGTTCACCACTAACAATATTTAATAAAATTTTAATTGCTTTAAAACCAAAGATATATTAAATAAGAATTCATCACTTTATCATATAACTCTATCAGTTGTGCCCACATCGAGATAGTAATCTAGACATCATCAATTTATTATATAACATGATCATTAATCTAGATATCTAGACATTTTCCCTTTATTGTATATTGCTCAACTGTGCACACATTTAGGCAGTAATCTAGACATTATCACTTTATTATATAAGTCGTTCACTAATCTAGATATCTAGACATCTTCCTTTTATTATATAAGTTGCTCAGTAATCTAGATATCAAGACATCTTCCCTTTGTTATATAAGTTGCTCAGTAATCTAGATATCTAGACATCTTCCTTTTATTATATAAGTTGCTCAGTAATCTAGACATCTAGACATCTTCCCTTTATTATATAAGTTGCCCAGTAATCTAGATATCTAGACATCTTCCCTTTATTATATAAGTTGCTCAGTAATCTAGATATCTAGACATCTTCCCTTTATTGTATATTGCTCAGTTGTGCACACATTTAGGCAGTAATCTAGACATCTAGATATTATCACTTTATTATATAAGTTGTTCAGTAATCTAGACATCTAGACATCTTCCCTTTATTATATAAGTTGCCCAGTAATCTAGATATCTAGACATCTTCCCTTTATTGTATATTGCTCAGTTGTGCACACATTTAGGCAGTAATCTAGACATCTAGACATTATCACTTTATTATATAAGTTGTTCAGTAATCTAGATATCTAGACATCATCCCTTTATTATATAAGTTGTTCAGCTGTGCACATGTCCAGACAGTAATCTAGACATCATCATTTTTTATATAAGTTGCCCAGTAATCTAGATGTCTAGATATCCTCCCTTTAAAATATAATTTGTTCAGCTGTACAGATATCTAGAGATCAAGACATCCTCACATTATCATACAAGTTACTCAGCTGTTTGCCACTTCATTTAATTGAAAACTGAAAAAAAATAAATAAATCTTCATGTCACTGTTCATTACAAAAGAAAGTTGATAATAGTTGACAATGGAGAACAAAATAAGAAAATAGAACTACTTATAATTTATCTTCTCTACTTTAAAAAAATATAACAATGCCAGATATATCATAGCAATTAGGATAAAATAAAGAGTCTATCTAATCTCAGTGAAAAAGTAAAATGTGACTTCTTCCAAGCTATAGCCATGTCAGAACTGTTGCATGGTTGCCCCACTTGGACTCTAATGAAAGAGCTGGAGAAAGAGCTCAGTAGGAACTACACAAGGATGCTATTTTGAACAGCATGGTAAGTGACATTCTCCTATGGACATACCAGTGTTAGCAGACCAGCAAAAACATACATTCGTCAGCTGTTTGCAGTTACTGAATGCCCTCTAGTAAACTTAGCATGAGCGATGATCAATAGTGATGGATGGTGAGAAAGAGTCAAGGGAATCCATGTTGTCAGCATGCCTTGATGATGATGATGATGATAAAACTAAAGATACCAAAATTTTATTGATTCTAGTAGAACATTATACAATCAAAACTGATAGTAAATACAGTATCATCTACAAATAAGTACATCTCTAAAAAAATTTTTTATAAACCAAAGATACCAAAATTTTATTATTTCTAGTAGAACATTATATAACGATAATAGATATCATTAGGTATTATCTCTTATCAAACTTTATAGCATTAAAATTCTGTTATCAAAAATAAAATAGCATAAGTATGAAAATGTATACTTATTTTGGAATTGCTACATGTTAGTTTCAAAGCTGTAGATTTTGGTAATGAATAATACCTAATAATATCTATTTTGATTGTATAATATTCCACTCGAAGTTTCTTTTAGATACAGAGACTTGAAGTTTCTTAAAAGTGGTTATGTCCTTTGTGTTCAAAGTCAAGAACAAATTGAAGATGAGTCCAGTCAGTTGGGGCTGTAGAATAATACACATCTAGGCAGATACTGTATATATAAGTCGACTCAGATTTGTGTATTCATCTTGGTTTGGTTTTATGACATATCAACCATTGTAGGTTTTTTTATTGCCAAATCAGGTTTATATATATATATATATATATTAGATATATAATTTGTAAACATAAGTCAACAAAGTTTACTATGTATCACTATCAATTCAATTAAACATCAGTCATTTGTTTACACTCAGTTAAATGATTAAACAGTTCTATTTCAAACAATTCAATTTAGCATAAGTCAGTTTAAATGTTAAACAGTTTTATTTAACCATAGATGGGACCCTATCAGGTGCTACCACTCCGGGGCCAGAGTGAACTTGGGAGAGATATCAATAAAGAGATAATCCACATTCCCTAAAGCTCCAGCATTACTGAAGCCTCACTATCAGATTGTTTAGTGTAATATCCAGGACACTTGTTGGGGGTGTCTTACTCCACTGTAGAGATGCATTTGGTGTATTCTACAGCCCCAGCTGATTAGGCTTTGTACTCATCTTGACTGTTATTATAGTCACTACAAAACACATGGTCTCATGGGTAAAAGAATTAGTTGAAGTGTACCTAGTTACCTGGCAATTACAAATTCTATTTATGGGTTGGATAGTGTATAAAAAAAAACAGATAATCTGATCCAGTAGAAGTGTTAATAAAATCAAAAAAATTTAAGGAAGAATGAACTAATATGAAATATCCTTTAAGCATGGATATTGGAATGAGAACTATCTACTCCTATAGACTGAATAAAGACTTTGGTTCAAAATTCCAAATACAATAGACACCTGAAGAAGGTCAGAGGGCACAAGAGAGAAAATGTTGTAACAGCAATAAAAACCAAAATGAAGACACTAGTCAGAATACATCACTGTATAATAAGAAATTTCCAGCATAAAACTTCACAAACTACATTCAAAATACTGTCGTTAAAACAGCCAAACCTTTATACCTTTCTGTTGAATTTTTACCGTTCTTAGAATAAAAAAATATAATCATAAATAATCAGTATATGGTCTATAATACTTGATGTACAAAAATTATACAATAATAATTGATATGTTATCCATGATATTGAATAAAAAATAAACATACAATAATAATTAATATATGATCAATAATACTCAATATAAATGATACAATAATAATCAATATATAGTATATAATACTTAATATCACTTATGATATTCAATATGCAAAATAAACTGGCGACAATATTTTACATATTAGAATGTAAAAAAAATTCTATGTATGCTGTTTGAAAACTCTAAGCACATATGTGTCTGAATCTTGTTTGCTATATTTTTACAGGAACTTCCAGTTCTGAACTAAGGATAGAATACTTTTCAATGGACGGCTTGAAGCAGTAATGTCCCAGGGAGAATTCTGTTGCACGGAAAGACAAATGTGGGAAAATGTCTGCGGAAGAAAAGAATTATTTGTTCTGTAATCTTTTGGGAGAATTTTCTCCCACACCTCTTTTCCTTCTCAAAGGGTAAGCAGCTTTATATAGAACCCTTGCAGGAAGCTATCAACTCTGATAAGTCTTGGGGGAGAGAGAAAGAAAGTCAGAGAGAGAGAGAGAGAGAGAAACCCCACTCCTTTCCCACCAAATTTTCATTTCCATTCTAAGAGCCTGCAGCGATTGGCAGAGAATTCTGAAAAAGAATAACAGATAAGGAAGAGAGAGTGAAGGTGAGAAGAAATATTGACAGCTTTATTCTTTACCATATTTCCTCATAAACATTTTTTTTTTACCTCAAACTCCACTCTGCTGCTTCCAACCCTCACACACATCACCAACACTATCCAGGGTAAAAATGAAGTAACCAAAATATACTCACGCTGAATATCCCTTTGGTCCACATTTAGTTGTGGATACTACCTTTTTGTTCAGGATGCTATGAACTTTAGTGATATCATAGGTTTCCACAGCTTTCAAAAGCTTTTCATCAGTTCGGTTCCAGTCAGAAAACTAAAAATAAAAAGAGAAAATTAGGTCAAATACTATTGATTTTCCACATTTATTATAAGACTGGAATTAAACTACATCCCTGGTGTCAATGGCCACTGCTGGATATGACATGATGTTACACATCAATGACAAAAATGAGAGTTTAACTAACTCTAACATTTAGATGCAGTGAAGAGAAAAATAATACTGTGTTTTTATATATATATATATATATATATATATATATATATATATATATATATATATATATATATATATAATACTTTTTAATTGTAGTATTAATCTAATAAAATATTGACCTTTTATTTTTTATTCTATGTATTATTTTATTTATACATAATCTTTTTGTAATTTAACATTTTCTTAAAAATATTGACTTTTTATTCACTGACAATAGTGTAATTGTTTTCTTATGCCAAAAATGTTCTATTTATATAAGAGTTACAAGACAAGAATGTAATTTTGATGTAGCATCACTGAAAGAAAGAACAGGTCGAGAGAAAGAAAGAGAGAGAAGAATGAAAGGAAAATATGAAAGAAACTCCAAAGGAGGAAAATGAAAGAAAGAAAGAAAGAATGAATGAATGAATGAATAAATGAAAGAGAAAGTAGAACGAAGTATGAAATGAAAATAGGAGAGAAACCGAAAAAAAAAAAAGAAAGAGAGAAAGAGAAAAGAGAAAAGAAAAGAGAAAATGAAATAAAAGAAAAAAAAGAAAGAAAAACAAGATTAAAAATTAGGAAATAAGAGAAAAAGAATAAAAAAGGAAATAAGAGAGAGAGAGAGAGAGAGAGCGAAAGAGAAACAGAGAGAGAGAATAAAACAAAAGAAAAAAAAGAAGCAAAATAGAAGAAGAAAAGCAAGGCAATAAAAAGTTTTTTAAAAAAAGAATGAAAAACAAAAAGAAGATAAATGAAAAAGAAACTTTTAAAAAATGTAAGAAAGAAGGATATTTCAATTTATTAAAAATAAAAATGTAAAAGGAAAAAAAAACAAAAAAAAGGATCACCATAAAAAATACCAGTCTTAAAAGTCTCCTCACTGGTCATGACAAAGAAGATGAAGACATTGTATGAATCTTGGACCTTTTTTTTTTATTTGCAAGTTTTGATAGAGGAAAACTTGCCTTTCAGTTATACACACACAAATGAAAGGAGTAATAAATAAAAAGATATAGACAAAAAAAAAAAAAATAGAAGCAAATAAACAAAATTACAAATTGATTACCTCATTTGCAAACACTTGAACCTAACATAGTGTAAATATGTACACATTGTGAACTGATGAACAGACAAGGTTTGTAAGAAGAAGAAGAAGAAGAAGAAGAAGAAGAAGAAGAAAGATGATAAATACAAAGTAGACATGTACAGTTTTATGATTTTACACACGGTGAGATATTCAATAAATTGGCTTCAATTATATTTTCCTTCTCCACAAAACCAAAACAAATAAACATAAAACTAAACATATGAATATTATTAACTTCAGTTGTTTTTATCAAAACTACTCAGGTAGTCTATGGCCATCACTAAACAGGTACTCATATTATAATAAATTTTATTAGTTTTAGTTGAAGTATTGTCAGCAATAATTAACTTTTTTATAGGTTGGTATTTTTTCATTGTAATTAATCAGGCAGTCTATGGCCATTAGTAAACTACTCTTATTGAATTATTTCATATTTAGTTGAATGATTGTCAACCATTATTAACTATTTTATTGACTGGTATTTTTCCATCTAGATTAATCAGTCAATGGCCTTTACTAAATAGGTAATCATATTATCTTTAATTGTATTATATTAAAAGATGAATCCTTATCAAAAGTATTAATTTTTGACTAGAATTTTTGTCACCATAATTTTAAAATGTCCTTCAGTGCAGATTATAAATAAAGAATGAGCTAGAGGCAAAATTCAAACTCACTACAAGAATCTACTGTTGGCAGAAAATCAAATCTAACTATGCACACTATCTTTATTTTATTCTAATTGCTTATTGACAGTCTGACATTGTCTTATTTTTTAAGTACATTATATAAATTATAATTAATAATATTTTCTGCATTTATTCATTATTAGATAAAGCATTATCAACCAGTTTAAACTTTCTTTTGTAATGAAAATGATATTAATAAAGTGATGATGTCTAGACATCTAGATTACTACTTAGATGTGTGCACAGCTGAGCAACTAATATACTTAAGTGATAATATCTAGATGTTTAGATTACTGCCAAGATGTACGCAAAGCTGAGCAACTTATATTATAAAGAATTGTTGTCCAGACATCAAATTTACTGAGCATGTTATATAATAAAGTGATAATATCTAGATGTTTAGATTACTGCCAAGATGTATGCAAAGCCAAGAGCAACTTATATTATGAAGGGTTGTTTTCCAGACATCAAATTTACTGAGCATGTTATATAATCATCATCATCATCATCATGTCGCGTCGCCTGCGCGGATATCCCTGACCGTCTCTCGCCATTTCTCCCTATCATTCATCGCCTCCGGCAGGTCTTCAGGGTTACATCCCGTTTCCTCACATAGCTGCTGTATGTAAGTTCGTGCTGGTCGTCCCACTCTTGCACATCCATGTGTGGGGGTCCACAGGAGTACATCGCTTATGAGCTCGTCTTTGCTGATGCAAAACTGAGCAACTTATATTATAAAGGGTTGTTTTCCAGACATCAAATTTACTGAGCATGTTATATAATAAAGTGATAATATCTAGATGTTTAGATTACTTCCTAGACATATGCAAAGCTGAGCAACTTATATTATGAAGGGTTGTTTTCCAGACATCAAGATTACTGAGCATATTATATAATAAAGAGATAATATCTTGATGTTTAGATTACTGCCAGGATGTATGCAAAGCTGAGCAACTTATATTATAAAGAGTTGTTGTCCAGACATCAAGATTACTGAGCATATTATATAATAAAGTGATAATATCTAGATTACTGTCTAGATGTGTGCAAAGATGAACAACTTACACAATAAAGTAATGAAAACTAGAATTTTTCCAAAGAACTCAGTACTAATTTGGCAAAAATATGAAGCCAATTTCAAAACTTTTTTGGTAAAACGCAGGATTATCCATATTCAGTACTTTCTTGATCTACCTTGCAGCCAGTTTTCTTTCATTAACTAAAAATTCATCTTAAGAGGAAGATCTGAGAATATGTAGGGCATTAAAAGAAAGTGTACCATGCAGCTTCATGCCATACCAAAAGAAAAGTTAGGAAATGGTTAGTAAGCTAGATTAGCAGACCATTGTCTGCAAGTCCAATTACCACTGAGTACCCCACATGTTTGGCCACATGCTTAGTAAATAACCATATCAAAAGAGAAGTTTCAAAGGTGCTTTGACTAATGGAAAACTCACTGGAATATGTTTATGGAATGCCAAATGGATTATTTTGAAAAAAAATAATGTTTCATTCATTATTCTTTTCTATCTTGGTAAATACAGCCAAAGTCTTGATATTTTTAACGCATCTTATGTAATTTAAAATGTATTTAAAAATAAATAATTCAATAAAAAAGCAACAAAATATGAAAAAATATCATAAAAAATTAATAATTATGATACTTCATCTAGGTAACTTAAGACTAAACTTAGCATAAGGTAAGAAGTATGGGGCACCCAGTGAGAATTGACCTCATTAACAATGCCATGCTATGTACCTACATTATCAAAGTAGTCATTTATTAAGCTGAATTGAGTTTACTACAAAACCCGAAATATAGGGCACTCAGTGAGAATCAAATTCATTATTTATGGCCTGTTAGACAAGCTTCTTTACCATAACACCATGTGAAGTACTAAAGAAACTCAAAACTATTATAGCAATAAATTGGTAGCCAATAATCTTTTACCACTGGGCACAAACTGCAAGTATATATGGTTTGGTTTGTAAACCTGCCAAGACAAAATGTCTGACATTTCAATTCCAGTCCATTTTTAAATAAATTGCAGCAAATATTGGTTTTATTTCTTCTCATCTGAGGATTTTAAATTCCAAGGAAATTGACACCCACATTTTCTTTTTTTTTTTCCCCTTTCTTGGGAATCAATTGAATTATTTTCGAGAAAGATTTTTCCTAAAATGGAAGAACTATAAAAGGCATTTATGGCTTTGTGAATGATGGGAGGTTGGATATAAAAGCAACCCCAATTCCAGTCGGTTTTTAATGGGAAAGATATTTATTTTTGTCGCTATAATCTACAAATACAATGTACTTGTTTATATTTAGAAGAACATACATTTATAAATGTCTACAGATTTATTTAAGTTTATAAACATTTGATCACTAAATACAAATATGGTGTTTAGATCACTGTATACAAATATGGTATTTAGAAATGTATTTTGGTGTGGAAACTGTTACTATGTAATTATAAGTATTCATATTTAAGCATACAAAGCATATATGCATATTTGTTTCTCTTTCTCTCTCTCTCTCTCTCTCTCTCTATATATATATATATATATATATACAGACACACATAAGAATTCTTATTCCTAAATATAGTATATAAACACATGTACACCTTTTCTTAAATATATATATATTTTTTAAATAAGAAAGAGTGTATATATATATATATATATATATATATATATATATATATATATACAGTGTATCACAAAAGTGAGTACACCCCTCATATTTCTGCAGATATTTGAGTATATCTCTTCATGGGACAACTCTGACAAAATGACACTTTGACACAATGAAAGGTAGTCTGTGTGCAGCTTATATAACAGAGTTAATTTATTTTCCCCTCAAAATAACTCAAAATATAACCATTAAAAGCAAAATCTCTGCCAACAAAAGTGAGTACACCCCTAAGAAACTACACCCCTAAATGTCCAAATTGAGTACTGCTTGTCTTTTTCCCTCCAAAATGTCATGTTACATTAGTGTTACTAGGCCCATGTGTTACTAGGCCCAGGTGCATAGGGAGCAGGTGTGTTCAAATTTGTAGTGCAGCTCTCACACTCTCTCATACTGGTCACTGAAAGTTCCAACATGGCACCATATGGCAAAGAACTCTCTGAGGATCTTAAAAGACATACTGTTGTGCTACATGAAGATGGCTAAGGCTACAAGAAGATTGCCAACACCCTGAAACTGAGCTGCAGCACAGTGGCTAAGATCATCCAGCATTTTAAAAGTGCGGGGTCCACTCAGAACAGGCCTTGGGTAGGTTGTTCAAAGAAGCTGAGCACATGTGCTGAGCATTTCATCCAAATGCTTTCTTTGAAAGATCAGCGTAGGAGTGCTGTCAGCATTGCTGCAGAGATTGAAAAGGTGAGGGGTCAGCCTGTTAGTGCTCAGATCATACACCGCACTCTACATGAAATTGGTGCGCATGGCTGTCACCCCAGGAGGAAGCCTCTTCTAAAGACGATACACAAGAAAGCTTCTAAACAGTTTGCTGAAGACATGTCAACAAAGCACATGGATTACTGGAACCATGTCCTATGGTCTGATGAGATGAAGATTAATTTGTTTGGTTCTGATGGCTTCAAGCATGTGTGGCGGCGACCAGGAGAGGAATACAAAGATAAGTGAGTCATGCCTACAGTCAAGCATGGTGGTGGGAATGTCATGGTCTAAGGCTGCACAAGTGCTGCAGGTATTGGAGAGTTATATTTCATTGAGGGAAACATGAACTCCAACATGTACTGTGAAGTACTGCAGCAGAGCATGACCCCTTCCCTCCAGAAACTAGGTAGCAGGGCAGTGTTCCAGCATGACAATGACTACAAACACACCTCCAAGACTGAAGAGGCTGGGGGTAAAGGTGATGGACTGGCCAATCATGTCTCCTGACTTGAACCCAATAGAACATCTTTGGGGGATCCTCAAGCAGAAGGTGGAAGTGTGCAAAGTCTAAAATATCTGCCTGCTCTGCAATGTCGTCATGGAGGAGTGGAAGAGCATTCCAGTGGCTACCTGTGAAGCTCTGGTAAACTCCATACCCAGGAGAGTAAAGGCAGTTCTGGATAATGATGGTGACCACACAAAATATTGACAGTTGACATGGTGTATTGATAACTTTCTAAGGGGTGTCCTCACTTTTGTTGGCAGGGGTTTAGCTTTTAATGGTTATATTTTGAGTTACTTTGATGGGAAAATAAATTAACTCTGTTATATAAGCTGCATACAGACTACTTTTCATTGTGTCAAAGTGTCATTTTGTCAGTGTTGTCCCATGAAGAGATATACTTAAATATCTGCAGAAATGTGAGGGGTGTACTCACTTTTGTGATACAATGTATATATATATATATATATATATATATATATATATATATATATATATATATACATTAAATATATCAAGTAAATAAGAACTGTGAATATCCAAAGAATGAGTACTCAATGCACGGCTATTGAAAATATACCTGCAGAGCAAAATATATATTTTTGTTTAAAAAAAAAAAAGAAATTTAGAAATAGTATTCCATTTCCATGATAAATCTATTTCGCTTATTCAAGCTTGTCAGGTGGAATTCCATCTGACGAGCTTAAATAAGCGAAATAGATTTATTATGGAAATGGAATATTATTTCTAAATTTCTTGTTTTTTTAAACACACACACACACACATATATATATATATATATATATATCCTCAAGTTGAACTGATAGCAAAAGGTTCTTGACTCCCTCTTGCCATCCATCCTTATTGTCCATCACGCCTAGTAGATCCTCTACATTGTATCCAGCGTCCTTGCTGAACAGCTAATACTGGTGCGTTCATGTGTAGGAGTCCATTTGCATATAAGTAAGTTTGGTTTGGGGTCAGTAACTGAGTTTTCAAACACTGTGGCCTGAGCTCCAGCTTCCACAGAGTTCACCCCTCATTTACCTGCAAGTAGGAGGTAGTGGTTTGGATGTATATTTTAAATTGGAGCCATGATAATTTTCTCATGTAAATTTTTTCTTGCTAATAGACACCGCACTTATAGATGAATAGCAGTAGTTTCTTGACTGAACTACTTGAACTTGACCATTGGTCTATGATGTTCCTCTGTCCAGCATTAAGTTAAACATACCATTGACCCATTTTTGGATTCATATGCTTTGTTTTACATCCATCATGCTGCATCCCATGGTTTCAAATTCTATACTATACACATTCTAATATATATATGAAGTTTTTTTTTTAAATAAAGACAAAATATCATTTATGAATCAATAGTCTGTGTTTCGGTTTATCCACGTTTTCACTTATTTTTTCACATCTTGTCGGATTTACCCAATCTACCATTTATCTACATTTTTTTGCATATATGCATATGCGTGTGTGTGTGTGTGTGTGTGTGTGTGTGTGTGTGTGGCATGTACAGAATAATATACAAGAGTAAGCAAATAACAGAGTAATGATCTGAGATGAAACTGAATTATTTTTATCAGTTTAACATATAAATGAGAAGTGTTTGCAGTTACAATTATTAACTTGCGAGTGAAACTTCTAAAATAAAATTTAACAGATTTAAAAAAAAAAGGCCATAATATTGAATTATAATAATTTCTATTTGTGTTATTGTTGTATAGTGGCTCGTACCACGTGATTTCCGGTATCGCATAGGTATAAAAGACGCCATGTTTCTCAAGCACACAGAAGCAGAAAGAGGAGCAGAGACAGCTCTAAAAGAATGTTGGTTAGTAGTAAGACCATCTTCGGATGTGACACCAACAGCGCAAGACTTATAATACAAGTCAGACTGTATGACTTGAGATAAATAAATAAATAATTAACTCTAATTCACTGTGTATCTTTTCCTTACCATGATAAAACAGTTATAAAATTATTCAAGTTGGTATCAAAAGATGACAATGTTCATTGGTCTGCTTTCTCTTTCACCAAATCAGCAGGAATTGAATGGTCTATGTACTGTTGAACTATAATCTTTATCTATATGTACTTTATATGTACTCTATATTTCATCAGCAAAAGTCATATTATTTCATTATGGAAAGAAATTTTATTTTATATATCAGAGAGATGGATTTTCAAATTTGAATGTCTGCTTACAATTTTCAAGTATTCTTTACATTTATTCAGTTCTATGTAGTTTAAGCTCATGTGCCTCTTTTTTAAACTGGTAATCTATACTAATAAAAAAAAATGTATTGAAAGTACTATGGTGAAATCCTAACAGTGGATGCCTTTAATTGACTTACCATCTCAGTAAAAGATTTATACTATTAACAACACATGTATACATATTTTATCATATTTACCAACCCCTCCTACTCAGGCAGGATATGACATAAGGTCAATTTTTAAGTGGAGTTTAACCGGTTTGAATTCAGAGTATTCCTTCTCCTAGACTAGTTGCCTCACCAAGGCTGAAGAACTCAGTCTGTCCTACTATTTACCCATAGCTGGAGGGAGAATAATTGGATTCATACCTTTCCCAAGGGTATTAGCGCTATGTGAAATGCAATCAGTCTCGTCTAGGATTTGAACTTGTGTCGCCGTGTCCATTTCCAACGATGATAACCATTACACCACGGGCACCGCCTCAATATGTATGTATACATATTTTATCTTTTCAATCTATAAATATATAATCGTATTGATACATGCACATGCATGAAGAAAATCTTTTTTAAAACATAAGCTTCCTTATTTGTATAAAAAGCTGTATTGAAAATGGTAGGTGATTCAATAGTTAGCCTTAGCACTAAGTAAACTGAAGTTTGAATTGATTCATTGATTTCATTTTCAATACAGGTGACAAATATATATATATATATATATATATATATAGAGAGAGAGAGAGAGAGAGAGAGAAAGAAAAAAAGAAAGAAAGAAAAAGGTGAAAGTATAGCTCAGGAATAAGCACACCTGTAACAATTTTTTTTATCAAAAGTTAATTTTTTTCTAAACCAAAAATACCTGGATTTTATAGTTTCTAATAGAAAGGAGAATCCATATGGCATGGTGGTTAATATGCAGAACTGCAAAATTGTTGTGAGTTTGAATTTGTTGCACTATTGCATTCACTTTAGGACTAATGCCTTTGAGAGAGGTATGAATCTTTCTGTCCAATCTTCTCCCACCTATGGGTTAAATAGTACCATGTCTGTTATTCTACAGGAGTGGATTTGGCATTAAATCACCTACAAAGGTTGATATGCTATTACACAAAGAAACCAAAACCTATTTCTAGAAGAACTATCAATGAAACAGCAGCATAGAGACAAAATTAGATGCATTAGTAACTCTATCAAATATGCAACTAAAAGTAAGTGGTTTGCTGAAGCCCAAATCAAAAAAATCAAATTCAGCCGTAACTTGATTCTCATTCATTTTTCTTTTTTTTTTGTTGTAACCTAAAAAAAAAATAACCAAAACCGGCGTTGGAAACGAAATGGAAATCTTTATAACATTCACAAAATACAATACTTGCCAGTGGCATGAAGAAGGTAACCACTGCTCGTAGTAACAACTTAGTAAGTATATTTTCACTCCCTCACAATACTGTCCAACGTATTTATGGGGAATGGGATATACCAATTAATGTTCATAGGTCGGGTATATAACAATTTCCCAATTTTTTATTTTATCTTAAAATTATAAGCTATATAGGTACATTATTAATATATGGTGGTGTACAGTATAGCAAATAGTATAAGTAAAAAAATTGTTCTTGAAAATATGCATTTATATTTGTATGAAAAATGTATTGAAGATGATATGTAATTCTTTTGTTAGTATTATAAGCATGAAGTAAACAAATTTGAATTGATTCAAAGATTTTATTTTCCAAGCTGGTAACCATTATGCTATTCATAAATATATATATATATATATATATATATATATACAAGCAAACACTCACACACAGAGCACTACAAAAGAATCAGAGCACTACTAGCAATTTATTTTTCAAAATTTAAATTTCTCTTCTTCTAAATACAAGATACCTATATATATATATATATGTACATACACTACATTATATATATATATATACACACGCACACATCACCTTATATATATATATATTCATATATATATATATATATATATATATATCCTTATCCTCATCATGTTGTGTATATATCATAGATTTCCCTGACTCTCCTTTGCCACTCATCTCTATAGTCCATCACTTTCAGCAAGTCTTCTAGACTATATCCTGTATCTGCTCAGAGCTGCTGTAGATGAGTTCTAGCCAGTCGTCCAACACTTGCTTGTCCATGTGTTAGGAGTCTATAGGAGAACATCGCTTATGAGTTCATTCTTACTTCTCCAGCAGTGTCCAGCATGTCTTGTTCATCTTATTTGGATGGTTTTAGAGATGGGAACGAGGTGGCCGTACAGCTGCGGCTTTGTTGGACTTTACTTCCAGGATTTGTTCATAACAGCTGGCAGCATTCTTGTGCAATTGCAATGAAGCTTTTTTGCTATACTCTTTGTCAGCAAGTTCACCTACCTAAGAAGCAGTATCTCATCTACCAAAAATGACATCAGTATGCATCTAGCAAAGGCATGGATAGCTATTGATAGGCTATCTGTCATATGGAGGTCAGACCTGTTCAATAAAAAAATACTTAATTTTTTCCAGGCAGCAGCCGTGTCCATACTACTATATGGATGTGTCTCATGGATGCTAACAAAGCATATATATATATATATATATATACACACACACATTCACTGCATTATACATATATACACACACACACACACTGTATTATATATATATATATATATATACACACATGCACACATCACTGCATCATATATATATATATATATATATATAGTACAATTTGATGGAGACTCAAACTTGGTTAAGTCATCATAATAAATTTATTTCGGTGGAGAATATTACTTTACTCTCCGTCTTGTCTATATACATATATATATATATATATATACACAGCGGAAGTAAGGATGAATACATAAGTGACATTCTTCTTTTGGACTCGTACACATGGACACACTAGTGTTGGTAGACTAGCAAAAACTGACACCCATCAGTGCCAAGGGAATCTGTTTGGCGTATCAACCTTCATGGGTTATTTAATGACAAAGCTATCTTTGATAAATGAAGAGTAGTGGTACTATTTAACACATAGCTGAGAGGGAATAAGAAGGGTCATACCTTTCTGAAGGGCATTAGTCCAAAAGTGAATGCAGTATTGCAGCTGGAGTTTTAACTCATTTATTTTGAGCCCAATGTCCATTACCACATGGGACTCCACCCAAGGGAATCTGTGCTATCATCACAACTTGATGGTGATATATATGTAAGGAGTGAAAAGGTGAGTGATAGAAATACAGGTGTGTGTATGTGTGGGTGTTATCATTTATACAGGTATATATACAAATTTCTGTATAGTAAATTTAACATCCTTCCACTTTCCTGCTTTCAGCTTTGCCATAAGTTTCTTTATGCATAAATACATATTTGCATATGTAAACAGTTATGTACATATATATATATAGATTTCAATTTTTTCTTTCTTCTAACCAGGTAGGGATGTCTACATCATATTCTAAGTACAAATGTATTATGTCCATCTGACGGGGGTCATTGTACCCAAAATAAATTTATTATGGAACCACTGAATTGAATTTTTTCCGTTAAATATATTTCTAAAAAAATATTTTTGCTCTGCAAGTGAGTTTCAATATATTTTTAATCTGAAATTAATTATATACTCGATAGCCATTGACATTGAGCACTCAACTGGAGATTCCAATTCACCTTGGATTACCATTTAACTGTCTAAACTTTAGACTATTTCCTTGGATCATAAATACTTATATATATATATATATATATATATTATATGGATGTCCATATAATTCCATCAAATTTGTGCTCGTTTTCCTGTCTATTTGATTCCAAACTCTATATCTCTCTATCATTCAATAATCGGTCATGTTCTTAAAAGACTCTACCATCACTCAGAATATTTTGCTTTTCTTTTTCTTCCCATTCATCCACTTCCTTTCTCTGGACAGGCTTAATCCTCTCGCATTTATTCAGACCACAATCGACTTCTACTTATGCTTCCTGCTCTGGTCAACTTCTGCCATAAACAAACCACAGAATTTTCCTTGGATTTGCCCTCTTCTTCAGAGTGATCTTAATCTCTTTCTTTATGGACTGGAAGAAATTTACTCATATGAAATGATTGTCTAAATTATAGTGACTTATTTTGTTCAACCCAAGTCTGTACAAAGGTCACAATTACTGAGTGTTTAATCAATCAGCAACTCACTACCAATGTCTTGTAAGACCAATTTATTTTCCTTTGTATTACAAATGCCATCAATGGAATAAGGGTCATTTATATTATTGCTTTGTTGTAATATTTATCCTTTCAGAATGAATTATTTGCAAAGGATTTTAACACATAACTATCTTTAGTGAAACTCAGAAAAAATACAGTAATATCTATTCCTGGCAAAAATTACCAAGAACTAATGTTCAATTGTATTATAGTACTTAATAAAAAAAAATGTTTTATACTGTTAATAAGTCTCAAAATTTTTCAAGAAAACTGAATTCATTTTTTATATTGCTTATGATTCACAATGTTTCAGCCAATCCAGTCTTGGAAAAAAAAAGGCATTTTTAAAATTCCTATATTATATACTCTTAATTTATAGGGGTTGAGGGAGGGGGCTTTCAGGGCATAGTGGTTAATGTGCTGAACTGCAGCATCATAGTAAGCTAGTTCACACTCCAGTCGAGCTATTGCATTTACTTTCAGACAAGTACCCTTGGAAAAGGTTTGAACCCTCTTTATCTGCCTTAGCTAGGGGTTAAAAAGTATCCATACTGTTCTACTTCAAAAATGGATTAAATAACCCATGATGGTTAACATGCCATTAAATCAAGCTTAAAGGAGAGTCTCTGTTGTTTAGTGGTTAACTTGTTGGATTGAGAGATCAAAGTAAGCAAGTTTGAACTTCAGTCACACAATTATGTTTACTCTTGGGCTAATACCCTTAGGAAAGGCATGAAACCCTTACCCTCCAAGCTATTGGTTAAATAGTACCATTACTGTTCTTCTACAAAGACAGCTTTGGAATTAAATAACCCTCAAGATGTTGATATGCCATTATGCACTAAAAAGAAATACTCGGTAAAAAAAAAAATGATCTTACTGAGAATCAAAGAAGATAATTCAATTCTCAAAACTCATGAGGTAAGATTGTTTAAAAAGTTTGAAACCAAATAAAAGAAATAAAAGAGATAAAAGACAAATAGAAATTGTTACCAAAACAATTATAATGCATACTCTATTAAACAAGAAATAAAAGTAATTTTCTTGGTGGTAAATAATCAGACACAGAAGACAGTCATGTTGTATTCGATAAATAGTGTTGGTTGAATCCTCCACCCATCAAAATTTATTAACTATATATACATACTAGAATATCACATTTTAATACAACAGGAGATACCTCCACAACAAAAACTAAAATAGTAAAAAAAATTTTAAATTCATATCTCAATGGGAATCATGAGCAAAACCTGTACAGAATTCAATGAGTTGTTTGTGCTTAGCAACAAAAAAAAAACAACAGCAAAAAACACTAGAAGAATGTCCTACAACTAAAAATATAGAACCATCAGTGTCTTGTAAATGTGTTGATTGGGTTTAATGGCATGTCAACTAATATAGGATTATTTTATGCCTAGAGGTTAGGGAATCATTTTTATTATATGTTCATATTTACATTTTTATGTATTTGTTTCTTAAGATGTTTTTCTTCATTGGCCTAATGAGTTGAGGGTTCACCAGTGGTTCAGGAGTCCAGGGTTCAATCCTAGGTCGAGTCATACCAAAGACTCAAAAAATGGTACTTGATGCCACCTTACTTAGCACTCATCATTATAAGGTAAGGATCAAAGGTAAAGTGGAGCAATCCAGGGAAAGGAGTAGCTATTGAAAAGGGAGCCTTCGGGTCACCCTCGACTAAGATTGCCAACTTTACTTACTTTATTGAATACGAATAATTTGACCTATAGTTTAAACTCTTACAGGTCCTACCACTCCAGATCAGAGGGGAACTTGGGAATAATGACCGTAAAAGGGGTACTCTTCATTTCCCAGATCTTGAAAACTGAAGCCTCACCGTCAGATGCAATTTATTGTAAAACCTAAGACACACCTTTTGGGAAAGTGTTACCCCTCTGAGGGATACAGTCAAATTATTCTAAGCCCCACCTGCAGAGCTGTTTATTGAGAGGATAAATACATGTCTTGACCAACTCTGTACATGCACCCAAGTGTTTTTCCATCAACCAAGCAAATTACTGCTGCTGTAGCCAAGTATTTTTAACAAAATATCTGTATTGGATGACATTGTAAACTTAGATATAAATAAAACCAAAGTGAGGTGGTAAAATTAATTTCAAATTGGGCTTGGAATGTTCCCAAGGAAAAAACAAAAAACTTTTATAACTATAAAAATTATAAAATATAAACTATAAAATTATAAACAACCATTACAGAAGATTTCGAGAAGAATGTTAGCTGATTTGATTTGTCACCAAAGACTATTAATAGGTTGAGAATGATAAGATTAAAGGATTATTTGCAATCAGAGAACCGACTCAATCAGCAAAATTGGGAAACAAAAAAAACCTGAAATTTTCACAATCTTTATGAATAGAAAGTTAATCTTTGCTAAAAAAATATGTTTAGTTTTATTTTTAGGCATTAATCTCCTTTTATTTTATTCAGATATTCTTAAAAACATTGATATTCATAAACCAAGAAAATAGATGAGAGGAAAAAAGAATATATATATATATATATATATATATATATACAAAGATAGATAGATAGATTGATATTTTTCAATCCAGTAAATCTGGAATAGGGAACTATTCAGTCAGGACAAAATATTTTGGTTTGAAATTTTGATATGTATTATTGTAATCTTTAATTTGTTGTTTTTGTCCTTGTCTTAATCTGAAATGGGAAGGGACTGGAATTAACCTTACATGCCATAAGGCTTGTACAGAGGTGAAATGGCCTTCTCTCTCTCTCTCTCTCTCTCTCTCTCTCTCTCTCTCTCTCTCTCCTGTCTGGTAGTATTTTATTTTCTTGTTGGATTTGATGAAGTCCTGTTAAAATTCTTTCGGAGTTTTGATTCATATCAATGCTCTTAAGAGGATGGAAATAAATCTATCATCCTAATGTGACTGAATATTGTTTTTTTTCTTAAGATAATATATATATATATATATATATATATATATATATATACATATATATATATATATATATATATATATACACACACATAAATGCATACATGTTAATATATATATATATATATATATATATATATATATACACACATCCATTTGTATGTATACATAAATATGTACACATATATATGTTTTATAAATACTTATATATTCATATAGTTGGTTGGTTGGGTTTTATGGCATATCAACCTTTGTTGGTTATTAAATGCCAAATCCGTTTTTATGCTAAAACAATCCACTTTAACATGAGTACACAGTTTAATTGCCAAAAACATTTTTATTTCAAGCTATTCGATTTAGTCAAACACTTCTAATTCAAACAAATCAGTGTTGCATAAGTATGCAGTTTCAATGTCAAAGCAGTTCCATCTCAAACTGTTCAGTTGTGCATTAGTACATAGTTTAGTTATCAAAAGTTTTCTATTTCAAGCTATTCAGTTTAGATGAACATTTTTTCTTTTTTTTTTTCATTTAGTTAACCAAACAGTTCTATTTCAAACAATTCAATTTAGCATAAAAACACTGTTTAGTTCTATTGAACCCATAGATAGGGCCCTTTCAGGTGCAACCCCTCTAGGCCAGAGTGGACCTGGGAGCAATGGCAATGAAGGGGTACTCCGCATTCCCCAAAGCTCCAGCATTACTGGAACCTCACCATCAGATTATTTAGTGTCATATACAGGACACTCATGGGGTGGGTTTTACCCCTCTGCAGAAGTGCAATTGGTGTATTCTACAGCTATAGCCAACTGGGCAATATATACATATAGACATGCACACACACACGTATATATATATATATATATATATATATATATATATATATATATATATGCAAATTTCATTAAACATAATAGACACCTTATGCCTACATATCTTCTTTTGGATCCGTTCGAATTCCCGTATTACTTTTATCGTATTCGGGGGGAATTGATTTAGGTATTGTCCATAGTTGTATGTATCCCTAGTACTTTCTGCCCGACTTTGGGCCATCATCAGGGGAGAATCTGTTACAAAAGTGATGTAACTTTTGTTTTAGCAAATTACTACTGTGTAAGGACGTCTTTGCTGTTGGAGATTATGGCGCTTGCTTTTAAATGTAATTCTGTAAATAGTGCCAGTAGCTAAAGACATTTAAGTACGTTAGCACTGGTTTGAAAATTAATTCTATTGAGTGCTGGTTGCAGGTTTCTAATATATAGTGCTTCGAGAATCTGAAGTTTTTGTTTATTATTTTGATGTTCGAGTATTGTTGTGTTGTCGGTGAGAATTTTTCGTAGTTATGTTGTTGGGCATGAATGTTTTTTTAAATGCTGAGCTATTGAACTTCAGACAGATGGTGTCTCTATGGGGTCTGCCCTGGGTCCCATTTTCAGTGATTTCTACATGTCAGATCTCGAAAATAGAATTTTCAATAGCATAAAAAAACCTCCGATATACCTAAGATATGTTGATGATATTCTTATTCTTACTAATAATATTAACGAAATCAACATACTACAAGATACCTTCCAAAACAATTCAGCACCCCAATCGAGGGAGAGGAGTTATTTCTAATGACCAAATTCGAGGTTTTAAACTTATTATAATATATAATAAGTTTTATTTTTTTATTTGGATCAGTGGGGAGTATGTTTTTGTGAATCAATGTTTTCATTATTTTTTCATCGGATTTATAATTGTAGTGCATTTGGTTACGATAAAAAAGTTTGATATATGTTTGTTGACTGGATGGAGTAGTACACTGTTTATTTTGTTGGTTAACATTTTTGATCATACGTTGAATTTGTTCATCAACAATATAGTTAGGAAACCCATTATCGATGAGAGCCTGTTTTATGTTTTTTACCTCTTTATAAAATATTGTTTTGGAGGAGGAGATTAGTTTGGCACGGGATATTACATTACGAATAATTGCTTTTTTATATCTGAAGGGGCATTCACTTTTAAAGTTGAGGGTACAGGAGTTATTACTAGAGGGTTTTTTGTAGGTGGAGGTAGTGAAGTTATTATTGTTGTTAGTATCAATGAGAACATCTAAAAAGGAAATTTTATTGTTTTTGTTTAGTTCATGAGTAAAGTTAAGAACTGAATTGTTTTGGAAGGTATCTTGTAGTATGTTGATTTCGTTAATATTATTAGTAAGAATAAGAATATCATCAACATATCTTAGGTATATCGGAGGTTTTTTTATGCTATTGAAAATTCTATTTTCGAGATCTGACATGTAGAAATCACTGAAAATGGGACCCAGGGCAGACCCCATAGAGACACCATCTGTCTGAAGTTCAATAGCTCAGCATTTAAAAAAACATTCATGCCCAACAACATAACTACGAAAAATTCTCACCGACAACACAACAATACTCGAACATCAAAATAATAAACAAAAACTTCAGATTCTCGAAGCACTATATATTAGAAACCTGCAACCAGCACTCAATAGAATTAATTTTCAAACCAGTGCTAACGTACTTAAATGTCTTTAGCTACTGGCACTATTTACTGAATTACATTTAAAAGCAAGCGCCATAATCTCCAACAGCAAAGACGTCCTTACACAGTAGTAATTTGCTAAAACAAAAGTTACATCACTTTTGTAACAGATTCTCCCCTGATGATGGCCCAAAGTCGGGCAGAAAGTACTAGGGATACATACAACTATGGACAATACCTAAATCAATTCCCCCCCGAATACGATAAAAGTAATACGGGAATTCGAACGGATCCAAAAGAAGATATGCAGGCATAAGGTGTCTATTATGTTTAATGAAATTTGCATTAACGAAGAAATGCTGCCTAAATATACATATATATATATATATATATATATACACGCACACACAAACACACATATGCATTTATATGCATTCATGTGTACATGATAATCTGCATAAATCCACAAAGGGACATTACTCTGTGTTACATATATGTACACACACACACACATACACATTAGTGGATATACAGTGATTTAAAAAAATTTAACTCTTTTTCTGAGAGAACCTTGATATAATTTCAGACAGTGTTCCATGTTAACTATACCTGACATGTTCTTGGAATATTACCAGGTGGTCTCCAGAATATCCATTCTGCTTTTCTACTAAACTGCTCACATCGAAGTATTAATGTTTTTTAATCAATCTGTCATATATACATATATATAATGAATGTGTGTATGTTTGTGTGTGCATGTGTGTGCGTGCACGCACAGACATGAGCATGTGCATACATAGATATCAATATATGTATAAATGCCTGTCTTAGTATATGTGTGCATGTATATGTTTACAAAGATATTAGTGCATATGTATATATATATATATATATATATATATATATACTGATGTGTGTATATTATTACATTAATATGAGAACATATAAGAAAAGGGTTCACGAATGGTCCAGGAGACCGGGGTTCAATCCCAGGTTGAGTCATACCAAAAACTCAAAAAATAGTACTTGATGACTCCTTGCTTAACACTCAACATTGAAAGGTACAGACCAAGGGTAAGTGGAGCAATCCAGAGAAAGGAATAGTACCTACCCTACACCTCAGTGTAGTAGCTATTGAAAAGGGAGCCTTTGAGTTGCCCTCAACTACAGTGGGCTAACTTACTAACTTACTTATGTACATAAGAATATATATATGTATATTATACATAGATGTAAAAATATTTAAGTGTGTGTGTGTGTGTGTGTGTGTGTGTGTGTGTGTGTGTGTGTGTGTGTGTGTGTGTGTGTATACAGTGAAATTTTGATCGTCATCAAATTTGTCTGCAGGTTGGGTTTTTTTTTTCACATTAAAAATAAAGGATTTTTTTTCATGTTCTAATTCCATCAAAAATAATATCAATTTTATGATTATCCTGTAATTTAATATATTTGATCCTGTCCAGCCAAAGTCTACATCAATTGAATGCCTCCAGCCAACAGAAATTGACATCTTTGATTTTGTATTGATTCAATTAGGCAAGCAAAGAATATGAAGTGCTTATGTACCCCATGTTTTTAAAAGAAAATTTTCAAGTTTTTTAGCTATGTCCATTTTGATATTATTAGAGGTTTGGAAGCAAAAGTTGCCAGATTTTGTCAAAAGCAGGTTCAGCACAAATGGAGACCTTTCTGTATATGGGTGAGCAGTGCTAAAAATATCTTAGCTCCAATGGCCCTTCCCTTTAGGGGCAATGGACCTGAACCTACCTCATTTAGGCAAGAAAGTGCTACATGAGCATAGAGAACAGCCTCTTGAAGATAAGCTTTTTATTTATTTCACCTGGCACCATGTTAAAAAAAAACAATGCTTCAGATGTACTTAGTCCATCAACTGAGTAGCAAACTAGGATTACTTCTTCAAATTTGATGATTTACTTCTTCAATTATACAATGCTGTGTATAACCAAAATACAACAGTGAAATAAACAAAAGGCAGCATCCTCCCTGTCCTAAAGAAAAGCAACCTGGGAATCAATAAGAACTATATCTTAACATCTCTTATAGCCA
Organism: Sepioteuthis lessoniana; assembly: GCA_963585895.1. Classification (NCBI taxonomy): domain Eukaryota; kingdom Metazoa; phylum Mollusca; class Cephalopoda; order Myopsida; family Loliginidae; genus Sepioteuthis; species Sepioteuthis lessoniana. Next base: position 51,786,461 of record OY757932.1, on the reverse strand, counting down.
GAGCTGTTAAGATTTATAATGCCTTGTTTCTCAATCATATACAACTTGAAGTTGAGAAAGTTGTTAGGAAAAATCAGAACAGTTTTCAGAGAAATTGATCCACAAATTTTCAGATTTTGACTATTCATTGAATCATTAAAGCTGTACATGCAAAAAATCTTGAGACAACTTTTTATTTGTAGATTTCTCCAAGGCATTTGATTCTATACACAGAAAAAAGATAGAGCTAATATTTCTAGTATATGGTGTTCACAAAGAAACTGATGTCACTATAGTGATGCTCTACAAAAACATGAAAGCAATAATTCACTCAGCAGACGGGGACTGATTGTTACTGTTGTCTAGCAAAGAGATACTATAGCACCATTTCTATCTTAGATAACATACAATGAATGTCAATAGATCTAAGAGTTTATGGGGTAACAGTTATCATCATAGAAAGTGGACTTATATACCCAAGTTCAAGTCTTGATTGAGACTCTATTTCACAGACCACAAATACCTTTGAGAAAGATATGAATCCAACTATTCTTCCTCCAGCTATAGATCAATAGTAGGGCAGACTAGGCTCATATCTTTGGTATGACAACTGTTCTTGAGGAAAAATAAAAATCTGAATTTAAACCAGTGGTAAACCTGAAGAGAAATAGACTACACCAAGACATTCTACATGAGTAGTGCCCTCATGACCAAATTAGGTTAAAGTACACCTGAAGAAGATATTCTTTGGCTTTCTTCTAGTGGAATATGCACCTCTGTAAGGAAAAAGACTCTTGCTGCAGACTTTTTCTTCAGTAGATAATGATGAAGATGAAGTAGATGATGATGATGATGATGATAGTGAAGAAGTTTAGTAAGATATTAAGGGTGTTGAAGTAGTTGATGAAGAAGAATGATAAAAAGTAAAGAAGAAAAAGTGAAGGTAAAGTATGTGGTGCCTTCAATAAGTTTCCAGCCTTTTTTTGTACAGGAATTTAAAATTGTTGGAGACTCTTGAAAATTCACTATGTTATTGCTATACATTTCATGAAATGACTAGTTAATTTTTATGATTTCAGGTTCAAATGAACAGCTACAGTAGGAATCGGAATACACCCTGATTGTCACAACTGGTAAATTTCAAAAATGCAATCTGGACGTGAGGACACTTTAGAGGAACAATATGCAATAAAATTCTGTTTTAAACTTGGAAAAAAGGCCACAGAAACATATGAAAGGCTTCAGACTGCTTTTTGACCATCTTGCATGAATTGAGCATCAGTTTTTGAGTGGCATAAGAGATTCAAGGAAGGCAGCGAGCCTGTGAGGGATGATGAGAGGTGTGGGAGGAATAAGGAAGTCAATACACCAGAGTTGATTGGCCAAAGGGTTAGGCTTAGGGTTAGGTTACAATGTTGAGGTTTTAAGGGAGTTCAGCAAGAGATTCTGTCGGAACAGGCCAGCACTCTTCAAATCGAGTCAGTGGCATTTCCACCAGGACAATACACCAGTCCACAAGTCCATCCTTGTCACAGACTATTTGACCAAGATGGGCATCAACACAGTTCCTCAGCCTCCCTATAGTCCAGACCTTGCTCGCAGTGACTTTTGGTTATTCCCTAAGCTCAGAGGCTGTTATTATGAGACAACTGAGGAGATGAAAGAGGCTGTGACAAAGGTCATTGACACACTGACACAAGAGGACTTCCTTGGGCCTTCCAGAAGTTGTTGGAATGATACAAGTGCATTGCAGGCGGAGGAGATTACTTTGAAGGGGACTAGAGTTTCATGTGTGTACTATCAATAAAAGTGCCCATACAAAAAAAGTCTGGAAACTTATTTAATGATCCTCATAGATAATGAAATAGATGAATTATAAGAAAAAATAAAAAATGAAGAAGAAGAAGAAGAAGAAGAAGAAGAAGAAGAAGAAGAAGAAGAAGAAGAAGAAGAATGATAAGCAGTAAATAAGAAAAAGTGAAGAAGAAATAGATGAAAAGGAAGAAGAAGAATAAGCAGTGAAAAAGAAAAAGGGAAGAAGAAGTAGATGAAGAAGAAGAATGATAAGCAGTAAAGAAGAAAAAGTGAAGAAGTAGATGAAGAAGAAGAATGATAAGCAGTAAAAAAGAAAAAGTGAAGAAGAAATAGAAGAATGATAAGCAGTAAAAAAAGAAAAAGTGAAGAAGTAGATGCAGAAGAAGACGAATGATACAAATTAAAGAAGTAAAAATGAAGAAGTAGATGATGGAGAAGAAGAATAAGAAGTAAAAAAATAAGTAGGTGATGATGACGACGAGGAGGAAGACTTTTTCTTCAGTAGCACTATGCAAAAACATTTGAAACAGAACTGTTTTTTTTTTTACATGGAAATTTTCTCAGATCTTTTCTCAGAATTCCATTACTCTTCCTTTGTTTTCATTGACTCTTGGAATCCACAAAAAGTCTTGTGACTTGCATGATAACTCATCTTACATGAATGAAATACAATGATATCATATCTATAGATGATGACAAGTTTTTCCCAACCAGACAATTCCACGGATTATTAGAATTGATTGGAGAAAGTCTCTAAGAAGCATAACTCTGTTTTGATTTTTTATATACTACTACAGTATAACAATATTTCAATCCAATGCTTTTGTTTTGTTATCTTAATCATATTTCAGCCAGAGTACACTTTGGCATTCTTCAGGTATTTCTCTTATTCAGTAAGCTTTAAGAGAATGTTAAACAAAACACTTCTTGGAATAGAATGCAATGAAACCAAATATTTCCAGAGATCAAATAAAAGTTTGTACTCTAACATGTATGTATTTAACTAACTCCTCTACCATAGGCAGGATGTAGCACAAGGTAAATTTTTAAATCCATGGATAGGTCAGGGACCACTACACATATTTATCCAACCCCTCTGCCATGAGCAAGATGAGACAAGGTTCATTTAAAGTGTGATAAAGCTAGTTAAAATTCAGATTTTTCTTCTCCTAGACTGGTTGCCTTAGCAAGACTAAAGTACTCAGTTTGCCCTGCTATTTACCCATAAATGGAGCAAAAAGAAATGGCTTCATGTCATTCCCAGGGGCATTAGTGTGAAGGGAAACACATACAACCTAGTCCAGGAATTGAACTTGGGTTGCTGATTCCATTTCATATGACAATAACTGTTGCTTTTAGTGTGCCTCCATTGTGTAATATTTTGTGAGCTCAAATTATAGACAATAGAGTTCAAGTCTCTATAAGTGTTGAGGTGAAGTCCCTATGGCATCGTGGCTAATGTGCTGGACTGTAGCATTGTAATAAACAAGTTTGACTCCAAGAAGAATAATAAGCAGTAAAGGAGAAAAAGTGAAGAAGTAGATGAAGAAGGAGAAGAATGATAAGCAGTAAAGGAGAAAAAGTGAAGAAGAAGTAGATGAAGAAGGAGAAGAATGATAAGCAGTAAAGGAGAAAAAGTGAAGAAGAAGTAGATGAAGAAAGAGGAGAATGATAAGCAGTAAAGAAGAAAATGTGAAAAATAAGTATATGAAGAAGAATTGTGTTATTGCATTCACTTTTGGACTAACATTTTTGAGAAAGGTATGAACTCTCTTTTTTTTTTTATTCCAACAAAACTCAAAACTAAATATAGAGTCCCATGGGAAACTTTAGTGGTGAGAGAAAAACGTGCACTAGTGAAAACAGCCTCCTAAAACTATCGAAAAAACCCAACAAACACAAATGCCTTAAAACTAAAAACGGCACAATATCAATTAGCAGGCATATATATAAAGAAACAGACAGAATACATTCAAAATCAGATAGATAAGATTAGAGACTCGGTGGAAGATAGACAATCTAGAATTGCCTGGCAAACAATAAACGAAGTGAGTAGAAGAAAGAACACAGCCAAAGCAAAACTGAAAGCAGCAAACCAACAAGAAAGAATAAAACTGTGGAAACAGCACTTCGAAAACCTACTAGGAAACCCACCAAAAATAACACATGAACCAATCACCAGAATAATTAGTAAACAATTAGACATTAAACTAGGACCGTTCACACAAGAAGAACTCGACTCGGTTCTCAGAAAAATTAAAAATAGGAAAGCTGTAGGGCTGGATGAGATTTCCCCAGAAGTATGGAAGACCAGACAATTCAACAACATACTGCTCTGACACTGCAACGCAGTATACAATCAAAATCCGATAGAGAGATGGATGAAGGGATGCATACTCCCCTTCCCTAAAAAGGGGGACCTCGGATTAGCCAAAAACTACTGAGGCATAACACTTACATCCATAGCAGCCAAAATCTACAATGCCCTACTACGAAACCACATAGAACCCAAAATCGACAACATACTTAGGAAAAACCAAAATGGCTTCCGAAGAAATAGATCCACAATCTCACAAATATTAACCATCCGTAGAATCCTTGAAGGTGTATGGGCAAAAAACATACAAGCGACATTAATATTTGTCGACTTTACCAGGGCCTTTGATTCCATTCACAGAGGAAAGATGGAACAAATTCTACGAGCGTACAGCATACCTAAAGAAACCATAGTAGCAATAACGATTCTCTATAGAAACACCAAAGTAAAAGTACGATCACCAGATGGAGACACAGAATACTTTGACATTGTAGCAGGAGTACTACAAGGGGACACGCTGGCTCCATACCTCTTTATCATTTGTCTAGTCTACGTACTTAGAACATCGATTGACAAAATCAGAGAGAATGGCTTCAAGCTGACGAAGAAAAGAAGCAGAAGGTACCCCGCAAAAACAATTACCGACGCCGACTACGCCGATGACATAGCGATACTGGCAAATACACCCGACCAAGCCGAAACATTACTGCATGGTTTGGAACGAGCTGCCGCAGGCATAGGCCTCTATGTTAATGCACACAAAATGGAATATATATGCTATAATCAAACGGGGGACATCTCCACTCTAGAAGGAACCCCTCTTAAACTAGTAGACAAATTCCCTTACCTAGGAAACAGCGTCGAATCAACCGAAAAGGACATCGACACGAGGTTAACGAAAGCATGGACAGCTATCAATAGGCTATCGATTATATGGAAATCAGACCTAACCGATAAAATGAAACGCAGTTTCTTCCAGGCAGCGGTCACATCGATACTGCTATACGGGTGCACTACATGGACGCTAACAAAACGGCTGGAGAAGAAGCTAGACGGCAATTACACAAGAATGCTGCGTGCAATCTTGAACAAGTCCTGGCGGCAACACCCCACAAGACACCAACTGTACGGCCACCTGCCCCCTATCACAAAAACTATTCAAGTTAGACGAACCAGACATGCAGGACACTGCTGGAGAAGCAGGGACGAACTCATAAGAGATGTACTCTTATGGACCCCACACATGGCCGTGCAAAAGCAGGACAACCAGCACAAACATACATTCAGCAGCTATGTGAGGATATGGGATGTTGTCCTGAAGACCTGCCTAGGGTGATGAACGATAGGGAGGAGTGGCGAGAGAGGGTCAGGGATATCCGTGCTACCAGCGCGACATGATGATGATGATGATGATGAACTCTCTTATCCCCTCCAGCTAAGGGTTAAATAGTACCACAACTGTTCTTCTACAAGGATTGATTTGGCATTAGATAACCCACAAAGTTTGATATGTTATTAAACAAAGAAACATCAATGGGTGTAACACCTGAATAAGTTCAAATGGTACAGCAGCTGAAATGTGATAAAAATAACAGATGTCTATTGTTTCAACTTTGTTTTAAAGGGTGTAGAAATAGCAAATTCCTTGGTTGAAATTCAAGCCACCTAGGCATATGTATTTCAAGGTAGCAGAACAAATACCAGCTGTTCAGATTTTAAGGGTTTTACTTTATTTTGATGCAGCAGCTGATTTTTGCCTTTGAATTCTTTCCTGCAACAACATGGAATATTGGTCATTTTTCCTCCAGTAGAAATTTAACTTTGGAAAGGAAGCCTGATTGGAGTTGAACAATTTCAAATACTAATCTAATCCAGAACAGACCAAACATCTAGATCTTCAGAGTTGGTTGGTTAGTTTAATGGCATATCAACCTTTGTTGAGTGATTTAATACCAAAGCCAGCCCTTTTTTTGCAAGCAATTATATGCTGAAGTCACTACAATTTCAAAATAATAATTTGCAAATACTATAAATTGCAGCATATAAGTCAACCTTTTAAACCTGAAAAAAAATCTTTACAATATTAGGGATTGACTCATACAGCAGAGCAAAAATCTAAGTCTTTACCATAGGTAAAGGTTTGGATTTTAGCCCTGCCATATAAGTTGAACCCTAGTTTTGAAGAGACTTTTTTCAGGCTTAAAAGGTTAACTAATATACTATTATTAACAGTAGTCATATATCTAGAATTAACTATACCTATCAAATACTAATAATTTACACACATTTATATGGCTCTGAGTAATTATTCAAATATAATAGAAATAAAGTTAAAGTTGGCAACTGTAGTTGAGAGTTGCCCAGTTGGCTAAGGCTGTAGAATACACCAACTGCTTCTCTGCAGAGTGTCCTGGACATGTCTAAACAATCTGATTGTGAGGTTCTAACAATGCTGGAGCTTTGGGGAATGCGGAGTACCCCTTTATTGCCATCGCTCCCAGGTCCACTCTGTCCCAGTGTGGTAGCACCTGATAGGGTCCTACCTATGGGTTAAATAGAACTAATGGCATACTTATGATAAACTGAATATCTTGAAATAGAAATGTTTTTTGACAATTAAACCATGCTTACATTTGAACTGCGTGCTTGTGCTAAACTGAATTATTTGAAATAGAACTGTTTTTTGACATTGAAACTGTATTTACACTAAACTGAATTGTTTAACATAGAACTGTTCTGACATGTAATTGTGTGTAAACAAAATCTGTACTTATACTAAGCTGAATTAGAACTGCTTGACTAAACTGAATAGCTCGAAATAGAAATGTTTTTCACAATTATACTGTACTTACATTTAAACTGCGTACTTACGCTAAATTGAATTGTTTGGAATTTAACTGTTTTTGACATTGAAACTGTACTTACACAAAACTGAATTGATATATATAACTGCTTGAATAGTTTGAAATAGAAATGTTTTTGACAATTAAACTGTGTACTCATGCTAAACTGAATTGTTTTAAATAGAACTGATTATTTCCATAAAAATGGATTTGGTGTTAAATAACCTACAAAGGTTGATATGCCATAAAACCCAAACAACCAACCAACCAACCAACGTAGTCGAGAGCAACCGAAGGCTCCCTTTTCAATAGCTACTACACTGAGGTGTACGGGTGGACACTACACTTTTCTTTGGATTACCCCACTTTACTTTTGATCCATACCTTATAATGCTGAGTGTTAAGGAAGGAGGCATCAAATACCATTTTTTGAGTCTTTGGTATGACTTGACCTGAGATTGAACACCGGTTTCCTGATCCATTGGTAAACACTAATTACTTGCTTTCAAGTATTCCTATCTAATATTAATAATTTGCAAGCAATTAAATATAGCTTATAATCATTTTCAACTGAAAAACACTGGGGATAGTTATGAATCCAACTATTCTTCCAGCTATGGGTAAATAGTGGGCAGTCTGGGCTCTTTAAACTTGGTATGGTAATATCAATGTTTTAAGAGCTAATGTATTAATCTAGTTCAAAACAACTTTAATGATTGTCTCAAATATATCAATGTGACCAACCCTAATATATACTAACACTTTGAGTTAGTGTGGACATGGTTTAGATTGGTTTGGTTTGGTTGAGTTTCATGGCATATCAACCCTTGTGGGTTATTTAATGCTGAATCCTGTTTAAGGATATATATTTTGTATATATGATTTGTAAGTAAATAATTTGTAGGTAACATTATCTTAAAATAAGCTAGAGCTCATTTACTAACACAAAGTTAAATAATTTCAAGATTTAGTTTAGTTTAGTTTAGTTTGGTTGTGTTTTAGGACATATCAATCCTTGAGGATTATTTAATACCAAATTCCGCTTATATATATATATGGTTTGGAAGTGAATAGTTTGTAGGTTTAGGCTATCAATCATATGGAAATCAGACCTGACCAATAAAATGAAACGCAGTTTCTTCCAGGCAGCGGTCATATCGATACTGCTATATGGATGCACTACTTGGACACTAACTAAACGGCTGGAGAAGAAGCTAGACGGCAATTACACAAGAATGCTACAAGCAATATTGAACAAGTCCTGGCAGCAACACCCCACAAGGCACCAACTATACGGCCATCTGCCTCCCATCATGAAAACTATACAAGTTAGATGAACCAGACATGCAGGACACTGCTGGAGAAGCAGGGATGAGCTCATAAATGATGTACTCCTATGGACCCCCACATATGGCCGGGCAAAAGCAGGATGACCAGCTCAAACATACATTCAGCAGCTATGTGAGGATACGGGATGTAGCCCAGAAGACCTGCCAGAGGTGATGAACGATAGGGAGGAGTGGCGAGAGAGGGCCAGGGATATCTGTGCTAGCAGCACAACATGAGAGATAGATATATATATATAATTTGGAAGTGAATAGTTTGTAGGTAATTTTATTCTCAAACGAGCTTGAGCTCATTTGATTGAATTCATTTAAATGGTTTCAAGTATTGCTATTTAACACTAATAATACTAACTATTCTTTTTAATATTAATAATAATCCTAGTGAAAGACTGAACAGTTCTATTTAATTCATAAATTGGAACCCAACAGGTACTACCACTCCAGGTCAGAATGGAGAAGAGAGTGATAGTAATAATGACAATGAAGAAGTGATTCCACATGCCCAAAGAACACCAGAACTGGTACCTCACCACCAGATTAAGTTTGGTGTCATACCAAGAACATCTTTTTTATTGTTGTTGTTGAGGGAGGGGTCTTACCTCTTGGCAGCGGATGCTGTAAATGCATTCTAGGCACTGTGAGAAGGCGGAGGTCTTCATATGTGCACCACTGATGCAAAGTAGTGATTACAGTCATGAATCAAATAGAGAAATGCATTCAACCTTCCCAGGAAGATAATGAATGCAACAGACATTTGAACAAGGTTAGCAAGTACACTGGCTGAAATATGATAAAGCAAGGAAACAGGTTCAAAATAATAAAACACTTTGTCTCTCAAATTCAGACGAAAATAAAAGATTAATAGATTTAAACAGCAAAATAAAGACATGAATATGTTTATTTGTAATACATGTGGTTGGTTGGTTGGTTTTATGGCATGTCAACCCTTGTTGGATTATTTAAAGCTTGAGTCTGTCTTTGGTTGGTTGGTTGGGTTTTATGGCATATCAATCTTTGTAGGTTATTTAACACCAAATCCCTTTTATAAATATATATTAAATTTTTGTGATTTGTAAACACATTTTGTAAATAAATCTTTAAACAAGCCTGAACTCATTTTTGTTTTAAATGGTTTCAAATATTTTGATATAACTGTCAAAATTAAACATCATTCATTCGTTTGCACACAGTTTGTAGGTGGTTTCATTTCTAAATGAGTTAGAACCAATTTGTTTGCACATTAGTATTGTTATGGTTTCTACACTGTATAAAAGTTTTAATTTTTGTTATCTAACACTAATAATTCTTTTCAATATTAGTCAGTTGTTTTCAAACAGTGAAGTGGTTACAAGTATTGCTATTTAACACTAATAATTTTATTCAACATTACTCATTCATTTGCACACAGTTGAATGGTTCCAAGTGTTACTATGTATCACTAACAATTCAATTAAACATCAGTCATTTGTTTATACATAGTTAAATGATCAAACAGTTCTATGTCTAACAATTCAATTTGGCATAAGTTATTTGTTTACTCACAGTTTAAACGTTAACCAGTTCTATTTAATCCATAGATATGACTCTATCAGGTGCTTCCACTCAGTCTCAGAGTGGACCAAGGAGCACCAGCAATAAAGGGGGTACTCCACATTCCCCAGAGCTTGAAGACCGAAGACTCACCATCAGATTGTTTCGTGTCATATCCAAGACACTCATTGGAGGTGTCTTACTCATCTACAGAGATGCAGTCAGTGTATTCAACAGCACCAGCCAACAGGGCTGAAGTCAGTCTTTGTTTTTTTGCAAGTAATTACATGTTTTCAAGTAACTAATAATAATAATCCTTAAAAAACAATTGTATCTTCAAGTAACTATTCTTAATACAACCAACTTACAGTTATATGCCATCTAGTATTCCTTTCAAATACATACAAATTATTTTTAAACAGAAACATTTGACCTATAGATAGGATCCTAACAGATACAGGGTATTTCAAAATACCCATTAATGATAATGATTTATTACTGAGACAAGCACAATGGCTGTCAATTGGAACATTGTAAAAATGTATCCTTTCAGCCAGAGACATCAAATTAATGTTTTTTTAATTGTTATTATATTAGCTTCCAGGACATGCAATCTTTGTTTGAGTTTCTTGTCTCAGTAATAAATCATCATATTAATCGGTTGCATTTATTTTGAGACGATTTTGAATGATTTTGTCTCCAAATAAGTAGTGACACAAAATATTTTCTTCTTTTATCCAAGGCATTGTGATCAAGGATTAATAATTGTTATAGTATACTATTTTCAAAGCTGAAACAAAAATTAACACAAAATTATTACAAGTAAAGTTATTAGCAGTCACATGGGTTCCATGTATATTGAGACACCCTATACTACAACCCAGGCTCTAACATATGTTTCATAAATTTAAATAATAATTCGTTGAAAGATAAAAGAAATTTTTCATGCTCACTTTCTTTATTGGTTTTTAGCTCCATGCAAAATATTAAAGGAAACATTGTGTCATACAATTTTTATTTTACAATAATGAATTACAAGAATGAGTCAAAAGTTTTGCAATATTTAGTAAGGTGAGGCACAATTCAGCAATTCCAGATGCTTTTGCCAAGGTTGTGAAGATGAAAAACCAAACTCAACTGAGTCTGAGTGCTAATCAGCAGATTTGACTCTATGGCAAGGAGCATGCTCTTCTTTGAATCCATGGTTTTAGACATACTTAACCTTGCCTGATAATCAAGGTTCTTGCAACCTGAGTAGAATTTCTGAGACCATCTGGTGACCTCTTGTACTTAATGCTGGCCAGTTGATTTCTATATACTTTCCTTTTTTTATCACAAAAAAGTACTGTATTCAAACCATACTCATCTGTAAGATTCTGTGATATAACTGTTACAAAAAAAGTGCTGTGCTCAAACTGCACTCAACTGTAAGATTCTGTGATTTGACTCTGTTATAAAAAAAAGTGCTGTGCTCAAACTGCACTCAACTGTAAGATTCTGTGATTTGATTCTGTTACAAAAAAGTACTGTGGTCAATTGCATACTCATCTTTTGCACAACAAATGGTTTTGGTTGCTTCCATGGTGTTACAGCTAAGACTGAACTCATAAAACATAAGATCCTAAATTACCCTATGCTGCTTTCAAAACAAACAAGTGAAGCAATGCACATGTCAGAGCACCAACTACCACAATACTACCTACCACAATGAGTAGCTTCCATGGTTTGAACTCCTTTGGTCATGTGATATACAAACCACAAACCAACATACGAAAATGTTACAAAACTTTTTATTTATTCGAGTAAATAAATCACTTTTTAAAGATAAGAAAAAACAATTATATGTTTATTTGGAATAGTGATGTAAGAGTTGCTAGTATATATAACCTAGTACCAAGAAAATTTTCCTTTTCAGAAAATTCAGACACCTTGTAAGGGTCTGACAAAATTCCTTTCACAAGAATAAATCCAATAAGGCACTTATCTAAAAAAAATTATCTCAACAGTTCAACATCCTGTATAAAAAATAAAAAACATATCAGGTATATTCATTGAGAAGATATACTTGACCATTTCAAACTATTCTTGAGCTTTGTGAAGTGGTGACCTCTTGTACTTAATACTGACTACTTGACTTCTGTATGCTTGCCTTCTTTAATAACAAAAACAGTCAGCTGATCGGTCAATTACTAAGTGCAAATCACTTGAGACAAAAACAACCCATCTTCTCCTGCAAAAACATTGGTTTTGCCAAGGTTTAAAATGGTTTCACTACAATATCTAGATTCCAGAATATAAGATAACAATGAAAATTTTCTTTCTCCAAGGTAGAAGACAAAACCTAACCCCAAAAGAAAAATACTTTTTCTTAGTTGATCAGTGTTCAATAAAGATATTTGGTGCTTTTCATTGTTTGGGAAAGGTAAATACAATAAAAACATTTGATGATCTTTATTGTTTGGGAGATGTAAATACAATAAAACATTTGATGCTCTTTATTATTAGGGAGAAGTAAATACAATAAAACATTTGATGGTCTTTATTGTTTGGGAGATGTAAACACAATAAAACATTTGATACTCTTCATTGTTTGGGAGAAGTAAATACAATAAAACATTTGATGCCCTTCATTGTTTGGGAGAAGTAAATACAATAAAACATTTGATGCCCTTCATTGTTTGGAAGAAGTAAATACAATAAAACATTTGATGCTCTTTATTATTAGGGAGAAGTAAATACAATAAAATATTTGATACTCTTCATTGTTTGGGAGAAGTAAATACAATAAAACATTTGATGCTCTTTATTATTAGGGAGAAGTAAATACAATAAAACATTTGATACTCTTCATTGTTTGGGAGAAGTAAATACAATAAAACATTTGATGCCCTTCATTGTTTGGGAGAAGTAAATACAATAAAATATTTGATGCTCTTTATTATTAGGGAGAAGTAAATACAATAAAATATTTGATACTCTTCATTGTTTGGAAGAAGTAAATACAATAAAACATTTGATGCTCTTTATTATTAGGGAGAAGTAAATACAATAAAACATTTGATGCTCTTCATTATTAGGGAGAAGTAAATACAATAAAATATTTGATACTCTTCATTGTTTGGAAGAAGTAAATACAATAAAACATTTGATGCTCTTTATTATTAGGGAGAAGTAAATACAATAAAATATTTGATACTCTTCATTGTTTGGAAGAAGTAAATACAATAAAACATTTGATGCTCTTTATTATTAGGGAGAAGTAAATACAATAAAATATTTGATGCTCTTCATTATTAGGGAGAAGTAAATACAATAAAATATTTGATACTCTTCATTGTTTGGAAGAAGTAAATACAATAAAACATTTGATGCTCTTTATTATTAGGGAGAAGTAAATACAATAAAATATTTGATACTCTTCATTGTTTGGAAGAAGTAAATACAATAAAACATTTGATGCTCTTTATTATTAGGGAGAAGTAAATACAATAAAACATTTGATGCTCTTCATTATTAGGGAGAAGTAAATACAATAAAATATTTGATACTCTTCATTGTTTGGAAGAAGTAAATACAATAAAACATTTGATGCTCTTTATTATTAGGGAGAAGTAAATACAATAAAATATTTGATACTCTTCATTGTTTGGAAGAAGTAAATACAATAAAACATTTGATGCTCTTTATTATTAGGGAGAAGTAAATACAATAAAACATTTGATGCTCTTCATTATTAGGGAGAAGTAAATACAATAAAATATTTGATACTCTTCATTGTTTGGAAGAAGTAAATACAATAAAACATTTGATGCTCTTTATTATTAGGGAGAAGTAAATACAATAAAATATTTGATACTCTTCATTGTTTGGAAGAAGTAAATACAATAAAACATTTGATGCTCTTTATTATTAGGGAGAAGTAAATACAATAAAATATTTGATGCTCTTTATTATTAGGGAGAAGTAAATACAATAAAATATTTGATACTCTTCATTGTTTGGAAGAAGTAAATACAATAAAACATTTGATGCTCTTTATTATTAGGGAGAAGTAAATACAATAAAATATTTGATACTCTTCATTGTTTGGAAGAAGTAAATACAATAAAATATTTGATACTCTTCATTGTTTGGAAGAAGTAAATACAATAAAACATTTGATGCTCTTTATTATTAGGGAGAAGTAAATACAATAAAATATTTGATACTCTTCATTGTTTGGAAGAAGTAAATACAATAAAACATTTGATGCTCTTTATTATTAGGGAGAAGTAAATACAATAAAATATTTGATACTCTTCATTGTTTGGAAGAAGTAAATACAATAAAACATTTGATGCTCTTTATTATTAGGGAGAAGTAAATACAATAAAACATTTGATGCTCTTCATTATTAGGGAGAAGTAAATACAATAAAATATTTGATACTCTTCATTGTTTGGAAGAAGTAAATACAATAAAACATTTGATGCTCTTTATTATTAGGGAGAAGTAAATACAATAAAATATTTGATACTCTTCATTGTTTGGAAGAAGTAAATACAATAAAACATTTGATGCTCTTTATTATTAGGGAGAAGTAAATACAATAAAATATTTGATACTCTTCATTGTTTGGAAGAAGTAAATACAATAAAACATTTGATTCTCTTTATTATTAGGGAGAAGTAAATACAATAAAATATTTGATACTCTTTATTATTAGGGAGAAGTAAATACAATAAAATATTTGATACTCTTCATTGTTTGGGAGAAGTAAATACAATAAAACATTTGATGCCCTTCATTGATTGGGAGAAGTAAATACAATAAAATATTTGATGCTCTTTATTATTAGGGAGAAGTAAATACAATAAAATATTTGATACTCTTCATTGTTTGGAAGAAGTAAATACAATAAAACATTTGATGGTCTTTATTGTTTGGGAGATGTAAACACAATAAAACATTTGATGCTCTTCATTATTAGGGAGAAGTAAATACAATAAAATATTTGATACTCTTCATTGTTTGGGAGAAGTAAATACAATAAAACATTTGATGCCCTTCATTGTTTGGGAGAAGTAAATACAATAAAATATTTGATACTCTTCATTGTTTGGAAAAAGTAAATACAATAAAACATTTGATGCCCTTCATTGTTTGGGAGAAGTAAATACAATAAAATATTTGATACTCTTCATTGTTTGGAAGAAGTAAATACAATAAAACATTTGATGCTCTTTATTATTAGGGAGAAGTAAATACAATAAAATATTTGATACTCTTCATTGTTTGGAAGAAGTAAATACAATAAAACATTTGATGCTCTTTATCATTAGGGAGAAGTAAATACAATAAAATATTTGATACTCTTCATTGTTTGGAAGAAGTAAATACAATAAAACATTTGATGCTCTTTATTATTAGGGAGAAGTAAATACAATAAAATATTTGATACTCTTCATTGTTTGGAAGAAGTAAATACAATAAAACATTTGATGCTCTTTATTATTAGGGAGAAGTAAATACAATAAAATATTTGATACTCTTCATTGTTTGGAAGAAGTAAATACAATAAAACATTTGATGCTCTTTATTATTAGGGAGAAGTAAATACAATAAAATATTTGATACTCTTCATTGTTTGGAAGAAGTAAATACAATAAAACATTTGATGCTCTTTATTATTAGGGAGAAGTAAATACAATAAAACATTTGATGCTCTTCATTATTAGGGAGAAGTAAATACAATAAAATATTTGATACTCTTCATTGTTTGGAAGAAGTAAATACAATAAAACATTTGATGGTCTTTATTGTTTGGGAGATGTAAACACAATAAAACATTTGATGCTCTTTATTATTAGGGAGAAGTAAATACAATAAAATATTTGATACTCTTCATTGTTTGGGAGAAGTAAATACAATAAAACATTTGATGCCCTTCATTGTTTGGGAGAAGTAAATACAATAAAATATTTGATACTCTTCATTGTTTGGAAGAAGTAAATACAATAAAACATTTGATGCCCTTCATTGTTTGGGAGAAGTAAATACAATAAAATATTTGATACTCTTCATTGTTTGGGAGAATAACATACAATAAAACATTTGAGGCTCTTTATTATTAGGGAGAAGTAAATACAAAAAACATTTGATGCTCTTTATTATTTGGAAGAAGGAAATACAAAAAAACATTTGATGGTCTTTTTTGTTTGGGGAAGTAAATACAAAAAACATTTGAATCTCTTTATTATTTGGGAGAAGTAAATACAAAAAAACATTTGATGGTCTTTATTGTTTGGGAGAAGTAAATACACCTTGGTTTATTTTGTGCCTAAAGTTTGGTGAATTGTATTTATTGTATGTTTATATTCATACTTTTTACATAGTTGTTTCTTCAGAGTTTTCTTTATACACAATGATATTGTATCAAGTAATCAGATTTTATACAAATAATTTTCATACAATTGTATGGTTTCAAGAATTCCTATGTAATACTAACAATTATATGGCTTCAAGTAATTATTTCTATTTAATAGTATTTGTTTGGCCAGAGTTATATGGTTTCAAGTAACTAATAATAATCCTAATAGTGGTTTTTAAGAGTTTTTTTTTAATTGAATAAGAATAATTTTTCAACAGATCTATTTGACTCATAGAGACACTCATGGTATAATGGTTCATAGGGGATGGATGCAATTATTTGAGTTTACCTCCTGAATGAGGCTGCTAATATTTCACACAGTTCTAATACCTTTGGGAAAGATATGAGTCCATCTTTTTTCTTTCCAGCTCTTGGTAAATAGTAGGCAGGCTAGGCTCTTTAAATTTAGTATAGCAACTGGTCTAGAAGAAAAACTTTGAATTCAAACCTGTCAAATTCCACTTCAAAAATTGACTTTGTGTCACATTCCGCTCATGCAGTGGGGTTGGTAAATATATACTGGACTCATAGATAGGACCTTAACAGTTACTCCCAGGTCAGAATGAGCCTGGAAGTAATGGTAATGAAGGAGTACTCCACACTTCCCAGATCTCCAAAAATGGAGTCTTATCATCAGATGCAGTTTAGTATTTATAACTAGGACACCCTTTTTTGTGAGGGGTTGATCTTATCCCTATCTACAGGGGATACAGTCAGTGTATTCTACCCCTGCCAACAGGGCAAATTCTACTTGAAAATCAGCTAATCTATGTTGAACTCATGAAAACAAGCAGTTCATATTTACCTCTAAGAATTCATATACATCAAGTCATGCTTCAAGCATGGATTTCACTGACTCTTTCTCACCATTTGTCCCTATATATCATCACTTCTGGTAGGTCTTCTAGACTAAATCCTATGTCTGTACTGAGCTGTTGAATATAAGTTCTTGTTGGTCAGCCAACATTGGCATATTTGTGTGTAGAGGTCCATAGGAGAACGTCTCTTATGAGTTTGTCTTTGCTTCTCCAACAATGTCCCACATGCCTTGTCTGTCTTAAGAATGCTATGAGCTACATTGAACTAATCTTGGAAGCAACATCCCATGAAAAAGCATCAAATTTCAAAACAATACAAGAAAAATATAAAATAAGTTAAGTCTTACAGGGAGCAATTTCTATTCTGAATGCAGGTTGTTAGGAGAGACAAGGTATACACAAATAATTTGCACACAGTTGTATGGTTTCAAGTATTCCTATCAAATACAAATAATTTGCACACAAATGTATGGTTTCAGGTATTTTTATCAAACACAAAAAGTTGCACACAGTTGTATGGTTTCAAGTATTCCTATCCAATACAAATAATTTCCACTCAATTGCATGGTTTCAAGTATTCTTATCTAATACAAATATTTTGCACTTAGTTGTATGGTTTCAAGTATTCTGATCAAATTCTTATGGGGTAATGGTTATCATCATAAGAAATAGACATGGCAACCAGAATTCAAATCTTGGATGAGACTGTTCACATCTTACATAGAAGTAATACTCTTGGTAATGGTATGAATCCAACTATCCTCCCTCCAGCAATGAATAAATAGTCAGGCAGACTGAACTCTTTAACACTGATATGGCAACCAGCCTAAGAAAAGGAAAACACTAATTTCAAACCTGTTAAACTCCACTAAAAATTGACCAAGTGTCACATCTTGTCCAAAGTGGAGGGGTTGGGTAAATTCATATCTAATACTAATGATTGTATGTTTTCAAGTAATTATTGCTATCAAGATTATCTGTTTAGCCACACATGGTTTTAAGCATTCCAATCCAATACTAATAATTTTCAAACAGAACTTCTTGACCCAAAGATGAGACTCTTGCAGGTTGTACCACTCAAGGTTACAGTAGACCTAGTAGAAATGGCAATAAAGGAGTACTCCACCCTCTCCAGAACGCAAGAACTGAAGTGTCACCACTTGATGCAATTTACCAAGGACACCTTTTTTGAGCAAGGATTCACCCTTTGGTAGATTGGTTGGCTGGTTGGTTGGGTTTTATGGCATATCAACCTTAGTAGGTTATTTAATGCCAAATCCATTTTTATGTAAATAATCTGTTCTATTTAAAACAATTCAGTTTAGCATAAGTACACAGTTTAATTGTCAAAAACATTTCTATTTCAAACTATTCAAGAAGTTATATGTAACAATTCAGTTAAGTATAAATACAGTTTTAATGTCGAAAAACAGTTCCATTTCAAATAATTCAGTTAAGCATAAGCACACAGTTTAAATGTAAGTACAGTTTAATTGTCAAAAACATTTCCATTTCAAGCTATTCAGTTTACTCAAACAATTCAGTTTAGCATAAGTATGCTGCTAGTTCTATTTAACCCATAGATAGGGCCCTATCAGGTGCTACCACTCCGGGCCAGAGTGGACCTGGGAACGATGGCAATGAAGGGGTACTCCGCATTGCCCAAAGCTCCAGCACTGCTGGAACCTCACCATCAGACTGTTTAGTGTCATATCCAGGACACGAGTGGAGGGGGGGGGTTCTTACACCTTTTCAGAGGTGCAGTCAGTGTGTTCTCCAGCCCCAGCCCCAGCCAACTGGGCAATACAGCCAACTTTTTCTTATTATACAAATTTTTCCCTAGGTTTTTGTATTTTTCATTTTTAAACATCCATTGTTGACTTAACATCGCTAATATCACCCCTCATGGCCCTGATGATGGTTCAGTAGAACCGAAAAGCTATAGTGTCGACTTCTCAATAAATCTCTCCTTCCACTTGGATTACCTTGTTATCAATTTTTCTACATGTGTGTGTGTGTGTGTGTGTGTGTGTGTGTGTGTGTGTGTGTGTGTGTGTGTGTGTGTGTGTGCGCGCAAATATAGATAGATAGATATTGTAAAACAAAAGTATCAAAGCAAAAATAGGCTTATTTGACATTTCATGTTTATTTTGGATTTTCTAACAATAACACTTATACCTCTAATATAGAAAAAAAAAAAAAGAAAGCAGTCTCGATGCAAATGAAAGGAGTTTTTCTTTTATCTATTTCAATTTTATATTGTTCATGTTCACTGAAATCAGATCAAAATCCAATCACAAGTACATGCAACAACAACTACTAAAAAAAAGTAGATTTCAAATCAACTCTCAAATTCCACTTATAATTTCTTCTTTTACCAAGTAAACTTTATATATTTATCTTTTGCACTTTTGCTTTAATACAAATGATATTCTTTCATGCATCAGATGTGTTAAAAAGATAAAAGAAAAAATAGAATTTGCTGGAGGACAAATAAACAAGTTGTATTGGAGGACAAGAGGTTACTATTTTCAGAATGATGTCTTTGAAAAAGAAGTATCAAGGCTAAAACTGTATTTATCTTTCTTAACAGCAATGATTTCAGATTCTTATAAATTGGACAACTATTAAATGATATAATCTCTGCTACATAAAATAGAACTTATTCTTTATTCTAAATTCCTGCAATTTCATTGGATGGCTTCTAAAAAAATCTACTGAACAAATGTTCTTATAAAAAGCTACAAAAAAAGAAAAGATCAAGTAACCTGTCATTGTCATGCAACATTTAAGAGAAAAAAACTAATAAGAGAACATATAATGAATTTAAAAAGATTCAGTTTTCAGACATATATAGAACAATTAAAGTTAGGTGAAGAATTGAGTTTGAGAAGTGGTCAGGAAAAGAAAGAGATTACTTCATTGTATTATAGTGAACATATAAGCAATCAGACAATAGAGTTGCTTTAAGTGTAGTGGTTATTGTCGTAAGAAATGGGTACAGTGATTAGAGTTCAAATCTTGAATAAGGCTGTTTGCGTTTCACATAGCACTAATACCATTGGGAAAGGTATGCTCTGTTCTCTTTCATGCTAGTGGTAAATAATAGAGCAGTATAAGCTTTTTAGACTTTGTATGACAACCAGTCTTGGGGAAAGAAAACTCTGAATTCAAAACTCGGCTTGTGCCGGGCGGTGGGTAAATATATATAAGCAAATGGACATTGTTCAGTAGAACATCATCTCTCTCTCTCTCTCTTATATATATATATATATATATATATATATA
This sequence comes from Sepioteuthis lessoniana, assembly GCA_963585895.1. NCBI lineage: Eukaryota > Metazoa > Mollusca > Cephalopoda > Myopsida > Loliginidae > Sepioteuthis > Sepioteuthis lessoniana. Next base: position 51,766,116 of record OY757932.1, on the reverse strand, counting down.
TATATATATATGTAAGAAATTGGTTGGTTGGGATTAGTGGCATGTCAACATTTGTAGGTTATTTAATGCCAAATCCATTTTAATACAAATAGTCAGTTCTATTTCAAACAATTCAGTTTAGCATGAGTACAAAGTTTAATTATCAAAAACATTTCTATTTCAAGCTATTCAGTTCACTCAAACAGTTCTAATTCAACCAATTCAGTTTAGCATAATTATAGATTTTGTTTACACACAGTTAAATGTCAAAACAGTTCTATATTAAACAATTCAGTTTAGCATAAGCACAGTTCCAATGTCAAAAACAGCTCTATTTCAAACAATTCAGTTTAGCATAAGTATGCAGTTTAGTTCTATTTAACCCAGAGATAGAGCCCTATCAGGTGCTACCATTTTGGGCCAGAGTGGACCTGGGAGTGATGGCTGTGAATCCAGGACATTCATGGGGGGGTCTTACCCCTCTGTAGAGGTGCAGTCAATGTATTCTACAGCCCCAGGCAACTGGGCAATATGAAAAATTGTTTCTTTATATGTCCAAAGAGAGAAAGAAATATTTTAAAATGAATAGGTCCATGAAGGGATTGGTATTTTTTTAAGATTCATTTATTTATTTAATTTTTATATATGTGTGTGTTTTCAGCTTGTTACTTTTGTCAAAGAGCATATATGGCACAAGGCCTTGTGAATGAGGTACTCATTAAGACTTGAAATCACTCTTCTTTGAAGTTTGAATGGTTTTCAGTGGGTTATGGATTTATATAGAGGTTACTCCTCTCTTTCCTTTTCTCTGAGTATGTCTATCTTAGTCTGTTTCACTCCAATTGGTCTTTGATATTTGATATGTTTTTGTTGTTTTACTCTGGGTAGTTGTGTGTGTGTGTGTGTGTGTGTGTGTGTGTGTGTGTGTGTGTGTGTGTGCATATATATGTATGTTTGTTTCCATTTGTGTGTATGTCTAATTCATATTTTATTCAACATGGGCTTGAATTTATCTATAAAGATTTTTATTTTTATTTGAAGTAATGTGTAGTCGAAAATTTACTAAACTTTTTGCTTAGATGTGGCACAAGGCCATATGAAAGGGGCACCCAATGAGACTCGAACTCACTCGTGTGAAGTAATGTGTAGTCGTTAGTTTGGTATATGGGCATAGCCTTTAAATAAGTACATCCTTGCCAATTTGTTTTTTAAATTAATTTTCTTCTATATCAGTGATACCAAAATTTTATTATTTCTAGTCAAACATTATACAATCTAAAAATTAGTTACCAAAACTATGACAATTTAGCAATCTAAAAAGTAGTGCACTCCTCATATATATTTATACAATTTTATTCTTGTTTATAGTATTTGTTTTGTTTGTATAGAGTTTTACTAGAAAATCCTAGTATCTTTGATTCAGAAGAAAATTAAGTATTTATTAAAAAATTGGCAGGGTTCTACTTATTTATATACTGTATGTTTTTATATATAAAGTATATTACCATAATACATATAGACTGTATATCAATTTAATTTTTTATAAATTATATGTTACCATAATACAGCAAAAACAAAAAAACTGAGAAAATAAAGCAATTCCAATCCAATTTGCAATTTGATTATATTATTGTGAGTTCTATATATCCCCCCACCTCAAGGAGGCACTGATAGTGTAATGGTTATTATCATAAGAAATGAACATGGCTATTTACATTTCGTATAATGCTGATATCTTTTTGAAAGCTATACAACAAACTATTCTCCTTCCAGTTACAGTTAAAACAGTAGGGTTGACTGGGCTCTTTAAACTGAGAAATGGCAACCAGTCTAAGAGAAAGAAAACTCTGAATTCAAACCTGTTATATCCACTTTAAAAAATTGATCTTATGTCACATCCTGCTCATGTGGAGGGGTTGGTAAAAACTGATTATTCTCTCTCTGTTATGTAAAAGAATGTGCCGACTGCATAATTGAACATGGATCTCCAGCCAACAAACATAACTGTTGAAATGGATTATGCTTCTGGGGTCATGTGACAAGAAATAGTAAACATATAAATCAGTCATACAGAAGTCTAAAGGAATGTAGAGAAGCATTGTGCAATGTAGCACTGCGAGTCAGAATTGTAAGTATTGCGTTAGCATTTCAATACTCAGTATTCAGCAATGTACAAGTGTGTAGAGATTATACAGAGGCAGCAAAGATCACATTTTGAACAAAGTATTACAAAACTCTCACCACAGTCATTATAATTTCTCAAGCAAAGTGTTTTATGTTAATCATAGAGTACTTTTGCTAATCTTATTATTTCGTTATTAGCTAGTGGGTAGAGTGTTCACAAATGGACCGGGAGACCTGGGTTTAATCTCAGGTTGCGACAAACCAAAGACTTTAAAAATGGTACTTGATACCGCCTTGCTTAGCACTCAGCAATATAAGGGTAATGGGTAAAGTGGAGCAATTCTGGGAAAGGAGTAGCGCCCTCTCCTACACCTCGGTGTAGTAGCTATTGAAAAGGGAGCCTTCTGGTCACCCTAGACTACAGTCGTCAACTTTACTTAACTTATTTATTTGCAGTTAATTATACAATAAATCCAACAAATTACATGTACCTCAGCTTTAAAAAATGTGGGCAAAAACCTCTGAAGAAACTACACAAAAAGTGGAACTATAAATGTACAATGAACACAGTTTTCTAACCTCTAAGAATATAATAACTGTAGATAGATTGACATGTTATTAAAGTCATTTGATCAAGGCCATTACCACCTATCCCATATTTGTGTTTAACTTCTGAAAGCAGTCTTTAAGAAGTACAATTTTTTTTATCATTATATTATATATTATTATATTCTCTATATATAACAGATAACTACTTAAATGTGAGAATTAATTTTTTATTTATTGCGGACTTTTTGTCCTCATCTTGGTAGTTTTTGTGTTGTACGGTTACAAGACTCAGCATTGCTATCCGAGGTCGCGGTAAATCACCTGAAGAAGGCCAGAGGTGAAATTTGGCCGAAACGTAGTGAAAAGAAGAAACAACACAAAAACTACCAAGATGAGGACAAAAAGTCCGCAATAAATAAAAAATTAATTCTCAGATTAAGAAGCCTCATCTCAAAATGATTCCAATTAAAGACAAGTACAACTACTTAAATGTTAATCATAGAGGACTTCCCATATTTACCCAACCCCTTCGCTTGGGCAGGATATGACACCAGGTCAAATTTTAAGCGAAGTTTAACAGGTTTGAATTCAGAGTTTTCCTTCTCCTAGACTAGTTGCCTCAACAAGGCTGAAGAACCCAGTCTGTCCTACTATTTACCCATAGCTGGAGGGAGAATAATTGGATTCATACCTTTCCCAAGGGTATTAGTGCCATGTGAAATGCAATCAGACTCATCCAGAATTTGAACTCGTGTCGCCGTGTCCATTTCCTAAGACGATAACCATTACACCACGGGCACCTCCCAAATCATAGAGGACTTCCTCTTATTCATTTGCTATGCCATAAAACCAAAACAACCAAAAAATCATTGGATCAATGGAAACAATTATATATACAACTATTTTTGTCTTCAAGTAATTTTGTTAGGATTAGTAAACTCTATCCAAGTGATACTAAAAAGCATATCTAAAATCTCAGTACAGTTGATATGGAAGCTCTTCAGATTAGTCAAAAATTTGCCACAGAAATCAAAAACCAAAGCATTGTCAACTTAATAAATAAAATTTACAGACACAATGATTTTGATTTCATGAAAGGATACATACAAGAAATTACATACAAATTAAAATGATTTTAATAATAATAAATACACTTCTTTATCAAGAAGATATTTAGTAGCATTGAGAGGTTTTGTTAAAAATAACAATGTAATTATTACACCTACAGATAAAGGAGGCAAGTGTTGTGATCGTAGACACAACAAAATGATAATTTTTTTTGTCGACTTTAGTTGTGGGTAACCCAAAGGCTCCCTTTTCAATAGCTACTATACCGAGGTGCTGGGGAGGGTGCTACTCCTTTCCCTGGATTGCTCCACTTTACCCTTGATACGTACCTTATTATGCTGAGTGTTAAGCAAGTAGGTATCAAGTACCATTTTTATAGTCATTGGTATGACCCAACCTGGGATCGAACCTGGTTCTCCCGGACCATTGGCAAACACTCTACCCACTGGGCCAATGAGCCAGTAAACCAAGAAAATTATTAGAAGACAAAAATATATACAAACTACACAACAAAAAAATGGCTAAACCAAAACACAGACAATGGATTCAAATTAATATTTCCTCTTTATTTCATCTTGCCCAGTTTGCTGGGGCCGTAGAATACACCAACTGCTTCTCTGCAGAGGGGTAAGAACCCCCCCCAACAAGTGTCCTGGGTATGACAATAAACAATCAGATGGTGAGGTTTCAGTAATGCTGGAGCTTTGGGGAATGCGGAGTACCCCTTCATTGCCATCACTTCCAGGTCCACTCTGACCCGGAGTGGTAGCACCTGATAAGGGTCCTGTCTATGGGTCAAATATAACTGTGGTTTCTTGCTTTCTATTTTTAGCATTTAAACTGTGTATTTATACTAAACCGAATTGTTTAAAATAGAACTGTTTTGACATTGAAACTGTGTACTTATACTAAACTGAATTGCTTGAAATAGAACTGTTTTGACATCTAAATTGCATACTTATGCCAAACTGAATTATCTGAAATAAAACTGTTTTTACATTGAACTCTTTGTATTACCCAGTCAGCTGGGGCTGTAGAATACACCAACTGCTTCTCTGCTTCCAACAAGTGTCCTGAGTATAACTCCAAACAATCTGATGGTTAGTTTCCAGTTTGTTTTTGTTTGGTTTGTTGGCTTTTATGGCATATCAACCTTTGTAGGTTATTTAACACCAAATTCATTTTTATGGAAATAATCAGTTCTATTTAAAACAATTCAGTTTAGCATGAGTACACAGTTTAATTGTCGAAAACATTTCTATTTCAAACTATTCAAGCAGTTATATATAACAATTCAGTTTAGTGTAAGTACAGTTTCAATGTCAAAAATAGTTCAATTTAAAATAATTCAGTTTAGCAAAAGCACACAGTTTAAATGTAAGTACAGTATAATTGTAAAAAACATTTCTATTTCGAGCTGTTCAGTTTAGTCAAGCAATTCTACTTCAGCTAATTCAATTTAGTAAAAGTACAGATTTTATTTACACACAGTTACATGTCAGAACAGTTCTATGTTAAACAATTCAGTTTAGTGTAAATACAGTTTCAATGTCAAAAAACTGTTCTATTTCAAATAATTCAGTTTAGAACAAGCACGCAGTTCAAATGTAAGTATGGTTGAATTGTCAAAAAACATTTCTATTTCAAGCTATTTAGTTTAGCATAAGTGTGCCGTTAGTTCTATTTAACCCATAGATAGGGCCCTATCAGGTGCTACCATGCCGAGCCAGAGTGGACCTAGGAGCAATGGCAATGAAGGGGTACTCCGTATTCCACAAGGCGCCAGCATTACTGGGACCTCACCATCAGACTGTTTAGTGTCATATCTAGGACACTCGTCGAGAAGCAGTCGGTTGGGCAATTAGGTTCCAGTGATGCTGGAGCTTTGGGAAATGCAGAACACCCCTTCATCGTCATCACTCCCAGGTCCACTCTGGCCCAGAGTTGTAGCACCTGATAGGGTCCTATCTATGGGTTAAATAGAACTAAACTGCATATTTATGCTAAACTGAATTATTTGAATTAGAACTGTTTGACTAAACTGAATACCTTGAAATAGATATATTTTTGACAATTAAACTGTGTACTTATGCTAAATAGAACTGTTTTGACATTAAAATTATGTATTTATGCTGAACTGAATTGTTTGAATAAGAACTGTTTTTGATATTGAGACTGTATTTATGCTAAACTGAATCATTTGAAGTGGAACAGTTTTGACATTTAACTGTGTGTTGACAAAATCTATACTTATACAAAACTGAATTGTTTGAATTAGAACTGTTGGACTAAACTGAATAGCTTGAAATAAAAATATTTTGACAATCAAACTTTGTACTCATGCTGAACTGACTATTTGCATAAAAATTGGATTTGGCATTAAATAACCAACAAAGGTTGACATGCCATAAAACCCAACCAACCAACCACTCTTTATTTCATCAAAGACTTCATCCTAATAATTTGAATTCATTGTCTGTGTTTTGGTTTTTCCATTTTTCCATTTATTTCTACATCTTGTAGTATTTTTCCAATCTACTATTTCTCTATATATGTGAGTAAGTTGGCCAACTGTTATCAAAGGTGACCTGAAGGCTCTCTTCTTAATAGTAACTGCACCAAGGTATCAGGGAGTGTGCTACTCCTTTCCCTTGATTGCTCCACTTATTCTTGATCCATACCTTATAATGCTGAGTGTTAAGCAAGGAGGCATTAAGTACCATTTTTGAGTCTTTAGTATGACTCAACCTGGGATTGCACCCCTGTCTCCCAGACCATTGGCGAACACTCTAACCATTATGCCAATATATATATATATATATATATATATATATAAAGTTACAATTATGATGAAAATCTAATGCTAAAAGTATCAGTAAAATCTTCAGAGTCATTTATTTTCCAACAATGAAATAGAGTTAGGATAAAAACTTATGAGTTTCACATAATGAATACTGGCTCACCTGAGGATCTACAATATCAAACTCAAGGTCATGAGTTTTTAATCTTGTTTTCATTGTTATTCTATTTTATAATTGAAAATATTATATATCTTTCTCAGTTTGTTCACAATTACAATGCTATACACTTTTAAATCCATACTCTCTCTCTCTCTCTCTCTCTATATATATATATATATATATATACTTAAGATTAAATTAAGAAAAATGCTTCAAATCCTGATCTAAGTTTGTACAAGTGCAAGCAGCACAAGAATAAATCCACTTAATTTCAATTTGTTATTTATTTTCATCATTGTAAATTTCATTTTTGCATATCAACAAGGATTACACAAAGTTTATCTTTACCATTTCTGAAGTTGATGTCAAAACAAACATAAGGAAAAAGGTTTTCTCTCAAGCATACTTGCACTTTTAAAAAAATTAAACAATCTTTACTTTGAAATTAAAGAAGGTTTCTCTCTTAAATATCCTGTTTGTATATGTTATCTCAGTTTTTAAAAAAATGGTATAAAATACCAAGAAACAAATTTTACAAGAATCACCTTTCCTGCTTTTTTGTAATGATATTAGAAGTTTGGACAATGCTTTGTTATTCCCTAACACTATAAGTCAATAATGGGATAAACTTTGATTAACAAAAAAAAAAGGATTTGACAAGAGAAAACATCACATCAAATAAAGATCAAAAATACTCAAACATGTTTTGAGTTTTATAATTACTGCTAGCAAAGCCAGCTCAAGCCTATATAAGGCTCTCAGCTGAAATTTATTTGCTAATGGATGGGTGCTTATTGCCACAAACAATACTGATTATTGATTATTGTCATTGATAAACTCTTCACATATCTAGAATTAAAAAAAAACTAAACCTTTAAGATATACATAATTTTTTCAACAACAGAATGGACATAATAAATTATTTTGAAAAATAAATCAATCCCTCCTGGGGACCTGTTGGTACAAATGGGGCTGGAGACAACCACTCATATTGTTTATAGCTCAAGCCATTACTGATTACTACATTGATTTTAATGGCATGCTAACCTGTCAAGGGATATTTTATGACTAGAGATTAGGGAATAGCAAACATTGTATGCTTATATGTACATTTTTGCACCCTTATGATATTTAGTATTCCTATCAAGTACAAATAAATTGCGCACAGATATATAGTTTGAAATATTTCAATCTAATACAAATAATTGACACAAGGATGTATAGTTTCAAGTACTCCTATCAAACACAAATGAATGGTTTCAATTATTCCTATCTAATACAAATAATTTGCACACAGTTGGATGGTTTCAAGTATTCGAATCTAAAGCAACTAATTTGTACCCAGATGTATGGTTTCAAGTATTCTTATCTAATAATAATAATTTGCAGACAGTTGTATGGTTTCAAGTATACTTATCTAATACCAATAATTTGTACACAGATGTATAGTTTCAAGTATTTCAATCTAATACAAATAAATTTCACAGAGATGTATGTTTTCAAGTATTCCTATCTAATTCTAATAATTTGCACATAGCTGTAGGGTTTCAAGTATTCCTACATAATACTAATTATTCATACACAGTTATATGGTTTCAAGTAACTATTTCTATTTGATAATAATCATTTGTTTGCATGCAGACATATGGTTTCAAGCATTCCAATTTTTTTATCTCGAGATGGAACCCTAACAGGTATTATCACTCTGAGTCAGAATGGTTTTGTTTGATGGTACTTTGTTCATTATTCAATGCCAAAGCCATCCTTATAGAAGGATATTAGTGGTACTAATTACCCCATAGCTGGGATGGGGGGGGAATAGGTAGTTCATAACTTTCCCAAGGGTATTAGGACACATGGCATAACGGTAATAGGCGTTGGTTCTCTAAGCTTCTAACAAGACAATAAACTGGAGGTTGCAGGTTCAATCCTGACTGCAGGTGAGTAACAATATAGGAATACTTAACACTTGTACCCGGTTATGGCTAATGGAATCAGAACAGGTGACCCCCCCCATGGATTCAATAAAGGATGTAGTTCAAAGTTCCGTGAAGGTTCCTGAGTTCGATAAACACTTGAAGAAGGCTGGAGGACATATCAGCCAAAACGTTGTGGAAATAACAATAAAGATGAAGACAATAGTCCGAAAACCTTTAATAATAAAAAACGATGTCGCAGTCAAACACATTAGCCATCACATCACAAAAGCTCTTCCTGGGAATTAAGAGGCACTCCACACTCCAGATTTCTGAAACTGGAGCCTCATTAAATGGTACTTACTAAAGACACCACTTTTTGAGAGAAGTGAGGTCTTACCCATCTGCAGTGCACATAATCGGGGTATTCTAAACCCTGTGGATAGAGCAGACTGATTACAGTACATTACTGGTCTTTATATGACAGAGTTTTCATGTGTTGAATATTATTTTCCTAAAGTGGATAATATCCACTATACTTTTATTAAAATATTGCTTACTTTTTTATTTGATGAACAGAATTTTTACTATCAATATTCAACAATCATTATCAGCATAAACCCTCAAAGATCCCTTGTAAATATTTGTTTCACAGTTAACAATAGTTTTGTGTCTTCTCTTTATAAGGTCACTCCTCTGTTTTCATAGTCATTTCTGAAGTCATCAGTATTTACTTTATTAAAATAGTTACCACAGATTCAGTTCAGATGAGACCTAAAAAAAAGAGTCCCACAACACACACCAAAGTTCCAGAACTGGAGCCTCACTACTTGATGCATTTTTGGAGAGGGTCAGATAGAGGTCATACCCCTCCATACAAGACCTTCATTTCATCTTATCTTGGCAATTTTTCCACTGTTAGCAGAGATACTTTTTATCTTATTCAGTCAGCCTTTGGCTTTGGTGATCATTTTTTAAATCATTAGTATTTACTTTAAGTAATTACTCATTATTCAAATAATTATACATGCATTCTATAAAATTTCCATAATTAAGGCTAGTATAGTTTGGTTAGGTTAGGTTGGGTCTTTTTACATAAGAATCCTGGTAGGTTATCAAATCTTTTTACATAAGAATCCTGGTAGGTTATCAAATCTTTTTACATAAGAATCCTGGTAGGTTATCAAATCTTCTTTATAAACATTTATTTAATATGATTTGTAAACACATTTTGTAGATAAAAAATTTTAAATGAGCCCAAGCTCATTCTTTTAGACACAGGTAAATGATTTCAAGTATTTCTATCTAACATGAATAATTTTATTTACTGTTGATTATTTATTTGAACACAATTAAATGGTTTTAAGTATTGCTATATAACACTAACAATTTGATTTAACATCAGTCATTATTTGTAAGTAATTTAATTGTTAAAGGAGTTAGAACTAACTTTAGCACATATAAAATTGCTATTGTTTTTACATAGTTAAATGGTATCAATTATTGCTATCTAACACTAATAATTCTATTTAATAATTGTGTGGTAATGAAAGAATGTTTTTCTGTGATATATTGAGGAAGTGACACAGCAGGCTCATAGATATGCATATTTACACACACACACACACACACACACATACACACACACACACGTGCTACACAAATATGAGCACACAGCACACATATAGAAGATGTATAAACAGCAGTCAATACTAATTTGTCCAGTCTTTAAGTGGGCACCATGCCATACATATCACCAATGCTCTAGTATGACTCTAGTCTGACGAAAACCAACATTGCCAACCCCAGCCAACCCAACAATATTGATCATTTGTTTGCACAGTGAAGTGGTTACAAATATTGCTATTTAACACTAAATATTCATTTGAACACTACTCATTCATCAGCATACTGTAGAAAATTTCTTGTATTGCGATGTAAAACTGATATTACTTATTTGTTTGCACAAAGTTAAATGGTTCCAATTATCGCTATATATCACTAACAATTCAAGTAGTCCTTTGTTTACACACAGTTAAATGGTCAAAGAGTTCTATTTCAAATGATTCAATTTAATGTAAGTCATTAGTTTGCACACAGTTTAAATGTCAAATAGGTCTATTTGACCCTTAGATAGGACCGTATCAGGTGCTACTAATCCAGGTCAGAGTGGGCCAGGGAGCAATGGCAATAAAGGGATAATCCACATTCCCTAAAGCTCCAGGACTGGAGCCTCACTATCAGTTTGTTTAGGGTCATAATCAAGACACTCGTTGAGCGAGGGGTCTTACCCCTTCTGCAAAGATGCAGCCCTAGGAACTGGGCTAAGAGCTAGTATAAATATATACATAGTTAATAATGAAAGGGGGGAGGAATGAACACAGTTTACTGTTTTTTGTCGGGTTTTTTTTTTGTCAGAGGATGAAGCTTAATCATCCATTAAAAAATATAATCATTAAATTACAATAAAACCTGCTGAAAAGAAAGACAGAATACAAGTTAACATCTAATTTGGTACTAAAAGAAATTGTTTGGCCAGGTTGAAAGGAGTCAAACAACAAGTCAAAAACAGTAATCCTTTAGTTGAGATCTTCATTCCTCACCATAATTTTTTCTCAGTCATAAATTAGAAAATACTTTGATCTCAGAGAAAATCATTCATTACAACTAATTAATAAAGAACAGAGCCCAACATTTCCCTTCCTTTTTTTTTTTTCATCCTGAGAAGCAAATTTTAAGTTCTGACAGGCAGCCATAACTCTGACCATGATGAAAGTAAATTAATGTAAGTAGAGTTAATTGCTTTAGACAAAGGTGGGTTCCATGGCTGATAATAGCTCACTTAGCCAAAAGAATACATCACAAACTTATATTCTAAATGCAGAGTAAATTTTGGAATCTTGTAAAAGGGGTAATTAAAGTTGGATTATAATAAGAATAGACTTAACAGCTATTCAAGCCAGGGCTGCTCTCACTTATATTTTATTTTATATTTATTTCTATAAGCCCAAACAAAACAGAAAGAAGAAACAAACATACAATATCAATAAAAAATGGTTTCCTCATTACATTTAACTACAGTTGTATTTTTCTTTTTCTTTCTTGAGTTCTGCTGGGACTGAGTAGCTTACTTTCTTTCATACTTCAGAAAACATCATGTTAAAGCAATTAATTTTTTCTCCTTTTTTGACAATACTGTAAGAAATGGCATATTTATTTATTTATCTAATAGAGCATTCACCTTCATATAACAGTTTTTAATATTTTTATAAGATAGATTTGAGCATATCATCTGAAACAGTAAGAACTCTATCCAGTTGGTTGGTTGGTTTTACAACATGTCAACTCTTTTTAGGTTATTTAATGCCAAAGTCACTTATTTTAAAGAATTTTAAACAGTTAAATTCTTCATTATCTAAGACAGATACATTTGACTCATAGAACCTAAATAGTTACCACTGCTCCAGGTCAGAGTGGATCTGAGAGTAATGGCAATAAAGAGGTGACTTCACACTCCACAGAATTTCAGAACTGGAGCCTCTCTCCTGGTTTTTTTATGTTAGTGGTGGGGTACAAGACCTTCATTTTATCCTGCCTTTTGCTAATATTACCATTATCAGCAGAGATATGTGTCTTTTCTTTGTCACCAGTATTTACTTAATTAAAATATAACTTGTTATCATAATAATTATACATGTAAAGTAAAGTTGATGATCATTGTCAAGAGTGACCCGAAGGCTCCCTTTTCAATAGCTACTACACTGAGGTGTAGAGGATGACATTATTCCTTTCCCTGGATAGTTCCACTTTACCCTCGATATGTACCTTATAATGCTGAGTGTTAAGCAAGGAAGTATCAAGTACCATTTTTTGAGTCTTTGGTATGACTCAACCTGGGACTGAACCCCCATCTCCTGGGCCATTGACAAACACTCTATCCACAAGACCAATGGGTTGGTAATAATACATGTATTCAATGAAATTTCCATGAGCGATTTGGTTTGGTTTTATGGCATATTAACAATTGTAGGTTATTCAATTCCAAATCCATTTTTATACATATAAACATTTCTATTTCAAAGAATTCAGTTTAGCATAAGTACACAGTTTCAATGTCAAAAACAGTTCTATTTCAAACAATTCAGTTTAGCATAAGTAGACATGTTTTATGTCAAACAATTCAGGTTAGCATAAGTAGACATTTTCAATGTCAAAAAACAGTTCTATTTCAAACAATTCAGTTTAGTATAAGTACACTGTTTCAATGTCAAAACTCAGTTCTATTTCAAACAATTCAGTTTAGCATAAGCACACAGTTTCACTGTCAAAACTCAGTTCTTTTTCAAACAATTCAGTTTAGTATAAGTATAGTTTTTTTGTTTATACACAGTTAAAAGTCAAAACAGTTCAGTTCAATGTAAAAAAAAAGGTTTATCTCAAACAATTCAGTTTAGCATAAGTACACAGTTTTTATGTCAAAACAGTCCTATTTCAACCAATTCAGTTTAGCATAATTATGCTGTTTAGTTCTATTTGGCCCATAGATAGGATTCTATCAGTTTCTTTGTTCAATGGCAAAACAACCTTTGTGGCTTATTTAATGCCAAAGCCGTCTTTGCTGATTTTACGTCATGATGGAAGAAAGTTGATAAATACACTGTTAGTTATTTACCCACTTCAGTAATTATTTCATTAAAGCCAGCTTTTATTGTATGGGTTTTCTGCTTTTGTCTTTGCTGCACAAATCTAAATACTGTTCTTTCCCATCTTCACAGAATGCACTTATTATAATGTCACAGTACAGTATGTTATTCACTGTGCCATAGGGGCTCTCATTCTTTCAATGATGTTCACACTTCTGGTTCATTTAATTTTTAATGTCAATCCATCTAGGGATATTTTATGCCTTGAGGTTAGGGAATTGCATTCATTGTACATTAATATTTAGTTGTTTCTTAAGAGTTTTTTTGGTACATAGCTATATAGCATCAAGTATTCCTACCTAATACAAATAATTTTCACTCAGTTGTATAGTTTCAAGTATTCCAACTAATACAAATAATTATATGGTTTCAAGTAATTATTTCTATTTGATAATACTCATTTGTTTACACACAGCTATATGGTTTCAAGTAACTAATAATCATATCATATTTACCAACCCCTCCGCTCGGGCAGGATATCACACAAGGTCAATTTTTAAGTGGAGTTTAACAGGTTTGAATTCAGAGTTTTCCTTCTCCTCGACTAGTTGCCTCAACAAGGCTGAAGAACCAAGTCTGCCCTACTATTTACCCATAGCTGGAGGGAGAATAATTGGATTCATACCTTTCCCAAGGGTATTAGTGCTATGTGAAATGCAATCAATCTCGTCTAGGATTTGAACTCGTGTCGCCGTGTCCATTTCCTACGATGATAAACATTACACCACGGGCACCTCCAAGTAACTAATAATAATCCTTAATAAACAATTATAGCTTCAAGTAACTATTCTAAATACAAATAATTTACAGTTATATGGTATCAAGTATTCCTATTAAATATGAATCATTTTTACTCAGATCTATTTGACTCATAGATGGGACCCTAACAGGTACAACCACTTCAGGTTAGAGTAGACTTGGAGTAATGGCAATAAAGAGGTACTCCATACTCCCCAGATATTAAGAACTGGGGCCTTACCATCAGATTCAGTTTAGTATCACACCCGGGATAACTCTTTGATGAGTACCCTTCTGCAGATGATACAGTCAGCATATTTGAAGCCCTCCTTGCAGAGACTTGAATCATAAAATGCATACAGGGAAATAATAATATTTGTTTTTATTGTATAATGTTTCACTAGAAATTTTAAAAAATCCTGGTATCTTTGGTTTCGAAGAAAACTAACATTTACTAAAAAAACTATTAAGGGTATACTTACATATCAGTAATATTGCACACTTAAATTTTTAAAAACTAATAACTAATTAATGATAATTGGCAATGCTTCATCTAAGAAATTTAGGATGATTATTTTTCCTTCTTGTGCATTTGATAAGTTTTCTGACCAAGAGAAAACATACTGGATTCAGTCCAAGAAAAATTTGGCAAGTAATTGAAACATGTTAGAAGCAACATTCAGAATTTTCTCCCTTCTTATTTTGATTAGCAGCTGATAATTTCATTTCTTATGTGTTACAATTTTATTCCATCCAGTCATAATAAAAGCTGCCTGACTCCAACAAACAATAATAAATATTGATAACACATTAAGTGTACAGAATATGCTGGCAAGTGATTGGTCCAATAGCACAAAACTAATATATTAATGGCTGCTTGAACGAGAGATGAGGAATCTTAACATAGTGAAGGAAAAGTTTCTTTAGCACTCAGCTATGAATATATGGGTAAGTCTGCAAAACTGACTTTCCTTATATTTTTTCTATAAAGATTTGAAGTTTTTTTTAACCCTTCAAACACCACTGTGTGAGCCAACAAAAAACTCACAAATACAATTAAGCTCAAAGGTTTCTTTCTAAGGTTTCTTTGTTTAATGGCATATCAACTCTTTTTAGGTTATTTAATGCCAAAGCCATTCTCCTTGAAGGACAGTAGTGGTGCTATTTAACCCATAGCTGGGAGGATAAGGGGGTTCATACCTTTCCCAAGGGTATTTGCCCAAAAGTGAATGTAATAGCGCGACTGGAGTACAAACTTGTGTACTACGATTCCGCAGTCCACCGCTTTAACCATTACACCACGAGGACACCCCCAATTAAGCTCAAAGTTAATTCAAATTTTGCTAAAAAACATTTCATCATTCGATTTAATATTTTGATATTTGAATTCCAAAATTATTTGTGTATGAGAATTACAATTTTTCCAGATTTTTCAGCTCAAAAATTATGAGTGTATATTATACACAAGAACTATATAATTAACTTTTTTAATGGCTATATGTCTCACCATGTTTGGACAGGATGATCAAAAGTAAGTTAAATCTATTATCCAAATTAATTGTGTTTTATGCTGTTACAAAGAAGTATCCACTGAAATGTGTGTTTGTTTATAATTTTATTTCTGCTAATGTGAACATATTTTTGCAGTAAACTTGTTGCATTTTTCTGTGAATATGCACATGCATTTGTCCCTAACACTACATAAATTTTGTGTTTCAAAATAATTTGAATGATGTAAATTTTTATTTCTAATCAGTAAGAACTGATAAAAACTTGAACAAATGCTAAATTTAGGTTAAATTTAGCTGCAACAAATTCTAAAATATTATCAGTATGCATTATAAATGAGAATTTTTTTCCCAGAATTTCATAGTCCAAAATTAGGGGTACATGTTATACATGAGTGAATTTTATACACAAATAATTATGTTAACCAAAAAAAAAAAAGCAAAGAAATACTAAAAAGTCAGTGCATATTATAAACAAGGAATTTTGTAATTCCTAATTAGAAGTGCATATTATACACACATAATCATAGTATCTAATTTAGACCAGATGCAAGAAGCAACACAAAAGGTAAATTTCTTGTAACTTTACTTTTGATTTGAACTGAAATTTGTGTAAATTTCTTGCTCTACAAGACTTATCCCATAACTTAGATTGGTCATGCAGTGTTTCTTAGACACTAATAGCCTAGTAGAACCCATCCCTTTCCTAGTCTGGTTTGAATTCTGAGTTTTTCTTCTCCTAGACAGGTTGCTATACCAAGGTTAGATATCCAGTCTGCCCAATTCTTTATTCATAGGTGGAGGGAAAATAATTGGATTCATGTCTTTCCTAAAAGTATTAGAACTATGTAAAATACAAATAGTCTCATTCAGGACTTGAACTCAGGTACCCAAGTCTACTTCCTATAATAATAACCATTACACTAAAAGCATCTAAATCTGGCAATATATAATCCAAGGAAAAAATCCAAGGGATAGAAATATCCAGCTATATATATATATATATATATATATATATATATATATATATATATATATATATATATATATATATATACACACATGGGGCTTTCAATAGGTTTCCAGACTTTTTTTGTACAGGCATTTAAAATTGTCGTAGATGCTTGAAAATTCAGTATCTTATTGCTATACATCTCATGAGATGACTGACCAATTTTTATGATTTCAGATTCAAATGAACAGATACAGCATGAATTGGAATACACCCTACTAAAGCCTGATTATCACAGCTGGTGAATTTCAAAAATACAATCTGGATGTGAGGACACTTTAGAAGAACGATATGCAATAAAATTCTGTTTTAAACTTGGAAAAAATGCCACAGGAACGTATGGAATGCTTCAGACTGTTTTTGGAGCATCTTGCATGAATAAAGCATCAGTTTTTAAGTGGAATAAGAGATTTAAGGAAGGCAGGGAGTCTGTGAAGGATGATAAGAGGTGTGGGAGGAGTAAGGAAGTCAATACACCAGAGTTTATTGGCCAAAGGGTTAGGGTTAGGGTTACTATGTTGAGGTTTTAAGGGAGTTCAGGAAGAGATTCCGTCGGAAGAGGCCAGCACTCTTCAAATCGGGTCAGTGGCATTTCCACCAGGACAATACACCAGTCCATAACTCCATCCTTGTCACAGACTATTTGATCAAGATGGACGTCAAGACAGTTCCTCAGCCTCCCTATAGTCCAGACCTTGCTCGCGGTGGCTTTTGGTTATTCCCTAAGCTCAGAGGCGGTCGTTATGAGACAATTGAGGAGATGAAAGAGGCTGTGATAAAGGTCATTAACACGCTCACACAAGAGGACTTCCATGGGGCCTTGCAGAAGTTGTTGGAATGCTACAACAAGTGCATTGCACCTGGAGGAGATTACTTCAAAGGGGACTAGAGTTTCATGTGTTTACTATCAATAAAAGTACCCATACAAAAAAAGCCTGGAAACTTATTTAATGATCCTCGTATATAGGCCAGTAATGCATGTGTGCACATGTGTGTATGTGTGTGTGTACATATGTGTGCATGTGTGTGTTGAAAAAAATTAATTTTCCTAAAAAACAGTCCTCTTAGCAATCAACGTTACTTTTTCTAATGAGTTTTCCATTAGTCAAAGCACCTCTGAAACTCCTCTTTGTGTATGATGCAAAGTTCCGCAAAGCTTTTATCCTTGTGATGAATTTTCAGTATAGGAAACAAGAAAAAGTTGCACAAAGCTACTTCTGCTTAATATGGAGAGTGCTACACTGGTATAAACTTGTGTTTCACAAAAAAAAAAATTTTCTACAAAGAGTACTGACACAGATTAGTTCTGACCCATTTAAATGAAATTTAGATGTCTTGACATTGTACTTTTGTTACATAAGTTGTTTAACTGTTCAAATCTTACATATTTTAACTTTTTATAATCAAAAATTCAAAGCTTCCATCTTTATACTTTTTATCATGCATTGTGTGTGTGTGTGTGTGTGTGTGTGTGTGTGTGTGTGTGTGTGTGTGTGTGTGTGTGTGTGTGTGTGTTTATATTCATATATATATATATATATATATATATATATATATGTTAGAAATATAGATTGAACAGCCAGAAAGAACAGACAAGTAATAGATTATGAACCAACAGAAATACACAAGAATGGACTGGGATTGGTAGGTAGATATGAACTAACTGGGATTAGAAGGATAATGAATAAACTGAGACAGATATGAATACTTTGGAAGAGATAGAGAGACAGACAGAGAAATGAACAGACTACAATTAGAAAGATAATAGACCAAGAAAGATAATGAATAGATTTTTTAGTGTACTTTACATTCAATGCAATTATTCCATTGAGTTGTCTATTGGTTGAAACTCCTCTTTTGATGCAGTGTAAAATCAGATGGTTTTTATATATATCACACATCTTGGTTGTTATATATATTATACAACATTTTGGCAATATACACACTGATAATCTTCAAGTATTTGGCTAATTTTGATGGCATGTCAATCTGTCTGGGGTTATTTCATGCCTAGAGGTTAAGGAATCACATACATTGTACATGAATATGTACATTTTTTGTGTAAATTTTTTAGACTTTTTTTGCACACAACAATATGACATCAGGTATTCCTATTTCATACAAATAATCTGCAAACAGATATATTTGACCCACAAATGGAACCCTAATAGGTACTATCACTTCAGGTCAGAGTGAACCTGGGAGTAATGGCAATGAAAGGATGACTCCATTCTCTCCAAAGCTCTAGAACTGAAGCCTTACCACCAGATGCAGTTTAGTGTCATACTCAGAACACCCCTTTGGTGGGGGGAAGTAACTCTCTGCAAGGCATACAGTCAGCATATTTGACTGAAAGGGAATATCTTGTTGGTTATTGTATCATATCATCCCTGTGAAGATGTCTTCCAGTAATTCTTACTGAACCAAAATATATGGATTTTCAGAATCTGATCCTGGAATTAAATTAACAGCAAACAGCTTTTAAAACTTTCTCAACTTTAATGTCAGATGGTTTTAGAATTATCATATTAGTTATCAATCAAATGGACAGATGAAGATGATAGGGGAGTACACACTCTAAATCAACATCAATAACAATTAAGAAAAGAACAATAGTTTGAATAAACTAATGTATAATAATGATAATTTCTTATCTAAAAAAATCACATGAAAATTAAAAAATAATATCTAAATTTTAATAAGTAAAGTGGGAATGTCCTTGTGGTGTAATGGTTAAAGCGATGGACTGCAAACTCATAGTAAGCGAATTCATACTCCAGTCACGCTATTACATTCACTTTTGGGCAAATACCCTTGGGAAAGGTATGAACCCCCTTATCCTCCCAGCTATGGGTTAAAAAGTACCGCTACCATTCTTCTAGAAGAATTCTTTTGCACTAAATAACCTACAAAGGTTGATATACCATTAAACAAAGAAACCAAACTAAACCAAACCAAAAAGTAAGGTCATTTTGAAGATAACCTATACATACAGTAATAACGGACTACTTCTTGATGAAAAATCAGCTAAGTAACTATTAGCATCTTTTAGATTTGAGGACAATTGTTTTAAATGGATCAGTTAATTTGTTCCAACAGAATTGGTGACAAAAAAAAAGATGTAGATGTTTTATTCCAAGATTTTTAAATGTAACAAACACCTAAGGAAGACTAGAGAATTCACTGGCCAAAATGTAACAATTAGAACAATTAAGATTCCTTAGATTCTTTGGTTAATAGGATATCAACATTCATACCTGTCCCAAGATTATAAGTCCTGAAGGGAACTCTAGTTGGTTTCAGAAGTCTAGTTGAAGAGGAATCAACCTATTGGTTTGGTTTGGTTTCTTTGTTTTAATGGCATATCAACCTTTTTAGGTTATTTAATGCCAAAGACATTCTCCTAGAAGAACAGTAGTGGTACTATTTAACCCATAGCTAGGAGGATAAGGGGGTTCATACCTTTCCCAAGGGTATTTGCCAAATAGTGAATGTAATAGCATGACTGGAGTACGAACTCGCATACTACGATTCCGCAGTCCATCGCTTTAACCATTACACCACGAGGACACCCCACTCAACCTATTGGGTGCTAGTCAACTCACTTAACTTGCAAAATCCACTGATGGATGTTCACCAATCAGACATCAGCAAAATGCTGCTCTTTTCCACTTCAAACTTACTCTCTTTTATATTCATCAAATCTCGCCACTTCATGGAGGCTTATCTCGTTCTCCTCCATAAAATAAGTCACACCTCTTGCGTCCTTTTCTTCTTCTGGTTTCTGCATGCCGGTAGCAGAGAGAGCACACCTTCTGTTTCTTCAAGGTAAGATTGTTTGTGGCATTACTACTACAAGAACATATTAGCACAACTGGAGTTTGAACCTCCTAACCTTAAGGCCACAGTCCAGCACTTTTGTCATTACCAAGAAAGATGGGTTAACTTGTCCAAAATAAAACATGAAAATATATAGCAAATGGAATTCCTTTTGTCTCTTATGAATATAAAACTATGTTAAATAAGTTAAGTTCACCTCTTCCCTCCTCACATTGAGCCAATGACCCAACTTAAGAGTGTTCCAAAAATCAGGTTATATCAAGTATATTTTCAACTGTACTGACAATGCAGGTTAAAATCAATAATGAATTCATAAAAAGGACTAAACTCTCCTTTGGAAAATTATATAGAATGAAAAGCCATGAGTGGATTATTCTGAGCCAGACCCCAACATTAAAAAAAAAAGAAGGAAAAGGAATATCAAATAGGAAAAAAAAATAAAAGTAAAGTTGGTGAAACAAAGGTTAACTGCCCTTGGGTAAAAAGATTATCTCAAATCAAAAAAAAAAAAAAATGAAAAAATAAAAAAGTAGATGGAAACCTTACTATCAGTAAAAAGCCAGCAAGTATGCAGTGCTTATACAAAAATAGAAACTCCTAGAAGGAAATCAAGAACCTAATAATACCAATTTTTTTTATGGATTCTATCTTCATTCTGGTAGAGACCTCAATTTGGAAACATTTACACCCTATCAGAAAAAAGTACAGTATGTTCTTTGGGTTTCAGTATTGGTTTCTTTGTTTAATGGCATATCAACTTTCATGTGTTATTCAATGCCAAGAGCCATCATTGACAAAGGATAGTAATTGTACAATTTAACCAAGATGATGAGAGCATTCATATCTTTACCAAAGATATAAGTATGAAAGTGAATGTAATAGAGTTCCTCAAGTTTGAACTCACTTACAACAATGTTGCAGTCCGGTACATTAGCCACAATACCACAGGAACCCACCCACTCTTTATGACATGATTTAGTTTCTTTGTTTAATGGCATATCACCCTTCATGGGTTATCAAATGCCAAAGCTATTTTTGAAGAAAAGACTGAAGTAGTAGTATTTAACCTATAAGTGAGGAGGAGGGATAAAGAGGTTCCTGCTTTTCCCCAGGGTATTAGTCAGATAGTGAACGTAATAGTGTAACTAGAGTTCACACACACTTTCAATAATATCACAATCCAGCCGATCAGCGACTACAACATAGATTAAATGCTCCTGATAATGAACAGGGAAAAAGAAATGAGTAATTTACTTCTTTTTTCATGGGTTCAAGTTTGGTCATAATTTTGCCACATGACAATGTTTGGCCACATGTTGCCAGGTTGATACTATGGACTCACTAACTTGGAATATGAGAATCTTCCACATCCACCATATTCTTCTGATCTCTCATATACTGACTACTATTTCTTTCAGTCATCAGTATGCATTTTTAAACCAAAAATCATTCTCTTCCTCAAGAGTAGAAACTGCATTCAAAGATTTCTTAGTATTGAAATGGCCTAATGAGTAGTGTGTTCGCCAATGGTCCAGGAGACCAGGGTTCAATCCCAGGTTGATTCATACCAGACTCAAAAAATGGTACTTGGTGTGGCCTTGCTTAACACTCAGCACTATAAGGTAAGGATCAAGAGTAAAGTGGAGCAATCCAGGGAATGGAGTAGTGCCCTCCCCTACACCTCAGTGTAGTAGCTATTGAAAAGGGAGCCTTTGAGTCACCCTCGACTAAAGTTGCCAACTTTACTTGCTTTTATAAATAACCTTGTCAAGTGAGAGCAGAAATGCATAAATGTTCAGGGAACATTTTGACTGATTAAAACACTGTTTAAATTCAATAATTCAAGAATAAAAGTTTATTCTAAAGTTGGACATTATTTTCCAAACAACCTAATATTATCCAATATTATTTTTCATCTCCCTAATACAAGGTATTTTCTTTTTAATCATGATTCACTCATGCTTTTATTTTTACAACAGTGAAGAACAGTGTACATTGAAAACAAGAAAAAAGAATAAGCTTCCAGTGAGAGTCAAAGTTATGTCTACTTCTGCCACTAGGAAGCATAGTTTTATGCACATTGCTGCTATACCAACTCCAGCAACGAGAACATGGATGGTATCACAGAAGTCCAAGCAACACCTATAAATCAACTTAATACCTCTGTTTCCAATTGAACAGTGCCATCATGCTCATAAAAGGAATCCTGTATATGTGTGTGTTTGTGTAGAGAGAGAGAGAGAGACCTTACATTCATGTTTGTAAGACAATCCCACATATAGATTATAGTTTTCAGACAAGATGGGATGACTAGTGTTTTGCTTGATCCCTTTTGTTCTAAAAACTGGTTTAGATATAAATTACTATAAACAGTACAGCATATTTGGCTTATTTCCAGAAATTGTCACTAAATTTTGTTTGACATTATGATTTTACATGAGTAGTTCAATCTATTCATATCTATCTATCTATCAATCTATTTAAGTCTAGTCATATCTATCATTCTATCTCAGTCTTGTATCTATCTATCTGTCTGTCTATCTGTCTCTCTATTTTGGTGTAACTCTATCTATCTATCTATCCATCTATCTATCTTGGTTTAGTCATAGCTATCAATTTTGGTCTAGTCTTATCAATCTATTTCAGTCAAGTCATATATCTCTATCTCAGTCTAATCATATCTATCAAACTATCTCTCTCGGTCTAATCATACCTATCTACCTATCTATCTCAGTCTAGTTACATCTATCTTTTTCTCTATGTATGAATCTCAGCTCATATCTATCTATCCATAATTTTGCCAGTGGTAGAATGTATATTTAGGCATGTGCAAATATGGAGAAAGAAAGAAGAAGAAGCCTTATATTTAAATATGTAAGACAATGATGAGGGCAGTCAGAGTTTTAGTTTTCTGATAGTCATGGATGGGATGACTTGTGCTTAGGTCGATCCCTATTTATTTTAAAACTGGTTTAGCGACAAATTACAAAAAACTGTACAGAAGCTGTTGCTAAATTTTGTTTTACATTGTAGTTTGTCTATGTCCTAATGCTAAGCCATCTTATTGTTAGAAGGAGTATTATCAAGAGTACTTAGTTTATACATGTACTAATGCTAAATCATCTTGTTGTAAGAAGGAGTATTATTAAGAGTACTTAGTTTATACATGTACTAATGCTAAATCATCTTGTTGTAAGAAGGAGTATTATTAAGAGTACTTAGTTTATAAATGTACTAATGCTAAATCATCTTGTTGTTAGGAGTATAGCGGTTCGTGAAATTGTTAATTTCCCTATCACTATATTTTTTAGGCAACACAAATGAATGCTGAAACTTTTCTTTAACAACACAACAAAGAAAGTTTTTTATTTGCAGCATTGAATATGGTTTGCTTTTGGTGCTGCAAGACTAGTGGAGTTTAGGCTTGTTAGTGTTGGAAAAGAAATGGCGTAGCGGGATGTTGATATGGCAGCATGTGTTGCGGGACGTGTGAGGGATTGTGTTTAGAGTCACCGTGTAGTTTTGTATCTGGTATTTGGGGGAGAGTCTGCGTTATCTCCATTAAAGTGGGCCAGAGGTGAAATGGTAGCTAGTGTGTCGAGAGCGGAGTTACGCTCAGATCAACATAGCCAATTTTTGGGGTGACATGAAGTGGTGCCCGTGGAAGGCATGCTGAATGCATCCAATTCATATTCAACTGGGATTCCTTGTATGAAATCCATAAATTAGATGGTTCCCTCGTGAGTGTCCATGTTGCTGCTGCTAGTGTTAAAAAGCATCGCTAAGCAGGGACGGCCAGACGAACGTCTGTTCTGGTCGCTGTCTCAAGCCAAAGAGAGTGGGTTTGGCCGCTCACCCGTTTTGCAAGCCGGAAATGAAGGTCCGGGTTGAATAGTATAAGTCATCCTGATTGGGTGAAATTAAGTGTCGAATTAAATTGCGCGCCAAACCAAAATACGAGATTTTTCTCTTCTCTACAGGAATATTCTTAAGAATACTTAGCTTATAAATGTGCTAATACTAAATTGTCTTGTTGTTAGAAAGAGTATAATTGAGAGTACTTAGATTATACATGTGCTTATGCTAAATCATCTTGTTAGACTAAAACAAAGAATCCTTTTTTTAATTTTCAGACAAAGTCCTGTCAATAATTACCATTATCAATGTTTTATCAATATTATCCTTCATATTCCTCAACCTTGTTGACAGGACTTAGAATATACCCACTGTATTCCTGCAGGAGAGTAAGACCCCTGCAAAAAAGGTGTCATGGATATGACACCAAACTGCATCTGGTGGTAAGGTTCCAGTTCTGGAATTCTTGAGAGTATGGACTCACTCCTTCATTGTCATTACTCTCAAGTCCACTCTGACCTGGAATGGTTGTACCGATTAAGGTCCCATCAATGAATCAAGTAGATTTGTATGAAAATTTCTAGTACTTAATACAATATGTCTGTAAGTAAGCAAACAAATAACATTAATAATAATAATAATAATAATAATAATAATAATAGGAGAAACCTTAAAAAAGAAACTGAACCTCTCTAGATAGCAACACAGAATGACACCATATGGACCATCTATATCAACGCAAGAATAGATAAGATGCAACAAAATAGCAAATGTAGGTGACAGAGATGAAATGATCAAACTCACAATAAGAGAATGCAGTAAATTAGCACAAAGAGAGTATAAGACTAGATACAACTAGCTGAAGAAGGTGATCAACTGGGAACTGTGCAAGAAATTTAAATTTGACCATGCAAACAAGTGGTATATACACAACCTGGAATCCATCCTGGAGAACGAGATGCACAAAATTCTAAAGGATTTTAATATAAAAATGGATCACCTAATCTCACCCAGACAACCAGACTTAGCAATAGTCAACAAAAAGCAGAGAACTTGCTGAATTGTGGACTTAGCCATCCCAGCAGACCCCAGAGTAAAAATGAAAGAAGGCAAAAAGAGAGATAAGTACCTGAACCTTGCTAGGGAACTGAAAAAACTGTGAAATATGAAAGTGATGGTGATACCAACGGTAATCAGTATGCTCAGTATAGTCACCAAAGGATTGGTAAAAGGACTGGAAGAATTGGAAATAAGAACACGAGTAGAGACCATCCAAATGACAGCACTGCTAAGATTGGCCAGAATACTGAGAAGAGTCTCAGAGACTTGAGGATACTTGCTGTCACTCAAACTCCAGTGAAAAACCATCAGCTGATGCTGGTGTAAAAAACTCTCAGAGGAGTAAAATAATAAATAAATAGATAGATAAATAAGAATATTTCCTTGAAACCATTTAATTTTGTATAATTTATTAATATCAAGAATAGTTACTTTAAATTGTGATTGTTTACAAATGATTGTCATTAGTTACTTGGAGGTACCTGTGGTGTAAGTGGAGGTGCCCATGGTGTAATGGTTATCGTCGAAGGAAATGGACATGGCAACACGAGTTCAAATCCTGGACGACACTGATTGCATTTCACATAGCACTAATACCCTTGGGAAAGGTTTGAATCCAATTATTCTCCCTCCAGCTATGGGTAAATAGTAGGGCAGACTAGGTTCTTCAGCCTTGGTGAGGCAACTAGTCAAGGAGAATGAAAACTCTGAATTCAAACCTGTTAAACTCCGCTTAAAAATTGACCTTGTGTCATATCCTGCCCGAGCTGAGGGGTTGGTAAATAGGATTGTCATTAATTACTTAAAACTATATTATCACTTGAAAAAAAAGAAGTAACATAACCCAACAAGAGTTGACATTCTATAAAACCAAACCACTTCATCTTCCTAATTACATTTGTTGTTCAATGCATCTTACTTGAGTCATCATTTCAATGACAGCAAGGAACAGTATGAATCAGAAAAAACAAAACAAAAAGAAGTTCCTGATCTTTTTAAAGAAAAAAAGTATCATTAATATAAGGCCAGTATCTTAAACAGTATTTACTCCTAAGTAATAAAACTGATTGTATAAAAATTTCATCATTAACTTATTTACAAATCTACACCTGGAAACAGTGCTGGGAGTTTCCAACAGACACTTTCTTCAAATGGACATAAAAAGGATGTGATACTCAAGGACAATTCTTTTTTTGTCCAAAGCTTGTTCCCAGAAAATGTATCTTGAAATTAGTGAAATTGAAAGTTGTGCCTAAAAAGTAACATTAAAAAAGATTTTTTTTCAAGTCGCTTTCCCAGATTGAAAATTTGCTGATCAATGCTAATTCATTACCAATCATTTTTGCATTTAAATTGATCTGTTTACAACTGACTTTTTTCGTCTTTGACTTTATCAAAAATGGCTTACCCCCAAGAATGATACAAGTCACCAAGGAAAAGAAAAAAAAATCTACATGTTATTACTGCTGAATTTAGATTTAAAAAAAATTTTTTTTGGTTAATAACCCTAACTGAAAATCAGTGGATCAATGTTAACTCATTATCAACCATTTTTACCCCTGTATCATGAGCAGGATGTGATACAAGGTTAATTTTTAAGCAGAGTAAAGCTGGGTTGAATTCAGAGATTTCATTCTTCCAGACTGGTTTCCTTATAAAAGCTAGATCTAGTCTTTTCAACAATAAACCCATAGCTGCTTGAAGAATAGCCAGAAGGAATACTTCCTGGAAGGTATTAGCACCAAATGAAATGCAAACAGCCTCATCTAAGATTTGAAATCAAGTTGCCAATTCCATTTGTTATGATGATAACCATTCCACTAAGTTCACCTCCATAAAATTCCTATGAAGTCATGAACGTATGCATGAACTGTACATGAATGTAAGTAAATTATTTATAATGTAATGAAATGATGAGTCTTTCATATGAGGTTTCATGTTGCTACTTGACCACAATCCTATTTACCAACCCCTCCACTCGGGCAGGATATGACACAAGGTCAATTTTTAAGCGGAGTTTAACAGGTTTGAATTCAGAGTTTTCTTTCTCCTGGACTAGTTGCCTCACCCAGGCTGAAGAACCCAGTCTGTCCTACTATTTACCCATAGCTGGAGGGAGAATAATTGGATAACTATTATACCACAGGCATCTCCACGATAGCAAGAAGGAAAACTGACACATTGGTTACCAAAAATATTCACGTTTATTTCATGATATTATATATTTCTTTCTCTCTTGAACTGGTCTTAAAAGGAAACCATGGTGTGGCTTTGCCCTCTGTGTGTGTCTGATAATATTCACCAGATGTGGGTTAAGCCTGCTCCACATTGAACTGTAGACATCTGATTACCATACTCTATGTTTAATCATTAGCAGCATCAACTCTCATGATGTTCAACCATCCACTGACTAACATAGTAAAGAGATGGCTGACCAGTCCCTTAGCTGACTACCTTGGTGTTTCTCCATTCATAAGGAGGGATTGGTGAATTTGCCTTGTTTCTTACCTCAATGGAAAAAAAGAGGTAAAATTTCATTAATAATCCATTGCTCTTCCCACATGGGGAATGAGGATGATTTCACTTCTCCACAGCCCAGTTGGCTTGGGCTGTAGAATACACTGACTATACCTCTGCTGAGGGGTAAGACCTCTCTTCAACGAGTGCCTGATATGACACTAAACAATCTGATGGTGAGGCTCCAGTAATGCTTTGGGGAAAGCAGAGTACCCCTTTGTTGCCATCACTCTCAGGTTCACTCAGTCCCAGAGTGATAGCACCTGATAGGGTCTTATCTATGGATCAAATAAAACTGTTTGACATTTAAACTGAGTGTAAACAGATGATTTATACTAAATTGAATTGTTTAAAATAAAACTGTTTGATAATTTGACTGTGTGTAAACAAATGACTGATATTTAATTGAATTGTTAGCAATACATAACAATATGAGGCTCATTAAATAAGTTTCCAGACTTTTTTTGTATGGGCACTTTTATTGATAGTACACACATGAAACTCTAGTCCCCTTTGAAATAATCTCCTTCAACTGCAAGACACTTGCTGCACCATTCCAACAACTTCTGCAAGGCCCCATGGAAGTCCTCTTGTGTCAGCATGTTAATGACCTTCATCACAGCCTCTTTCATCTCCTCAATTATCTCATAATGACAGCCTCTAAGCTTAGGGAATAACCAAAAGCCACTGCGAGCAAGTTCTGGACTATAGGGAGGGTAAGGAACTGTCTTGATGTCCATCTTGCAGAAATAGTCTGTGACAAGGATGGAGTTGTGGACTGGTGCATTGTCCTGCTGGAAATGCCACTGACCCGATTTGAAGAGTGCTGGCCTCTTCCAACGGAATCTCTTGCTGAACTCCCTTAAAACCTCAACATAGTAACCCTAACCCTAAGCCTTTGGCCAATAAACTCTGGTGTATTGACTTCCTTACTCCTCCCACACCTCTCATCATCCCTCACAGGCTCGCTGCCTTCCTTGAATCTCTTATGCCACTCAAAAACTGATTCTTGATTCATGCAAGATGCTCCAAAAGCAGTCTGAAGCATTCCATACGTTTCTGTGGCATTTTTTCCAAGTTTAAAACAGAATTTTATTGCATATTGTTCTTCTAAAGTGTCCTCACATCGAGATTGCATTTTTAAAATTCACCAGCAGTGATAATCAGGCTTTAGTAGGGTGTATTCCAATTCATGCTGTAGCTGTTCATTTGAATCTGAAATCATAAAAATTGGTCAGTCATCTCCTAAGATGTATAGCAATAGCATACTGAATTTTCAAGAGTCTCCAACAATTTTAAATGCCTTTACAAAAAAAATCTGGAAACCTATTGAATGCACCACATATTTACAACCATTTAACTGTGCACAAATGAATTACTAATAAATTGTATGTGAATATCCATTTAACTGTGTGCAAGCAAACGACTGACGTTACATTGTTACTGTTACATGGTAGTACTTGAAACCATTTAACTGTGTGCAAGCAAATGACTGACGTTACATTGTTACTGTTACATGGCAGTACTTGAAACCATTTAACTGTGTGCAAGCAAATGACTGACGTTACATTGTTACTGTTACATGGCAGTACTTGAAACCATTTAACAGTGTGCAAGCAAATGACTGACGTTACATTTTTACTGTTACATGGCAGTACTTGAAACCATTTAACTGTGTGCAAGCAAATGACTGACGTTACATTGTTACTGTTACATGGCAGTACTTGAAACCATTTAACTGTGTGCAAAGAAATGACTGATGTTACATTGTTACTGTTACATGGCAGTACTTGAAACCATTTAACTGTGTGCAAGCAAATGACTGACGTTACGTTGTTACTGTTACATGGCAGTACTTGAAACCATTTAACTGTGTGCAAGCAAATGACTGATGTTACATTGTTACTGTTACATGGCAGTACTTGAAACCATTTAACTGTGTGCAAGCAAATGACTGACGTTACATTGTTACTGTTACATGGCAGTACTTGAAACCATTTAACTGTGTGCAAAGAAATGATTAATAGGAAATAAAAATATTCGAGTTAGGTTTGGTTTGGTTTCTTTGTTTAATGACATATCAACCTTTATAAGTTATTTATTGCCAAAGCCATTCTCTTAGAAGAACAGTAGCGGCACTATTTACCCCATAGCTGGGTGGATAAGAGGGTTCATACCTTTCCCAAGGGTATTTGCTCGAAAGTGAATATAATAGTGTGAATGGAGTACAAACTCGCTTACTAAGATACCACAGTCATTTAACCATTACATCATGAAGACACCCCCCATTCGAGTTAGATAGAAATACTTGAAACTATTTAACTGTGTACAAAAGAATGAGCTCAGACTTGTTTAAAAATGTATCTACAAAATGACTTTACAAATCATATATATTTAGTATATATGCAAAAACAGGATTTGGCATCAGATAACTAAGAATGGTTGATGTATCATAAAACCCAACCAAATCAAATCAATTGAGTCTCAACACTTTGACTTCACCCTTGAAAACCCATGATCAATTACCAAGAATTCATAAGACTCAAATCACAATACACTCAACTTGATTTCCTCTCGTCCCAGGTTTTGCTTCAGCAGTTACAACTTCTGGTTCATTTAGCAAGATGGTTATTATCATAGGAAATGAAACTGTCGACCCAAGTTCAAATCCTGGACAAAGCTAACTTCATTCCACTTTGCACTAATACTTTTGAAAAGGGTATGAATCCATCTATTCTCCCACCACCTATGGGTATATAGTAAGATAAATTGGGTTCTCTTACCTTGGTAAGGCAACCAGGCTAGAAGACGAAAAACTCTGGATTCAAACCTGTAGTACTTTTTTTAAAAATGAACTTTGTACCACATCCTGCTCATAGCAGAGTGTAACATATTGACCCTCAACCGAGCCGTCAATCAAGAGAAGCACCTGTGTAACAGGAAACAGGTGCATCCAGTCGAAGATATCAGAATATCACCTTGACCAGTGGATGTGGTTGAATTCGATGCAGATGCATACGCCCACAGGAAGCAGGTGGGTGTCAGACAATTATATAACCAGGTGCCACAGACGGCTTGAGTCAGTTCAAGGCAAGGGGTTTGAGTTCAGTTCCAGTTGCAATTGGAGTCAGTTGGGGACAAGATGCCGGAGTGAGAGCCAGCTCCAGACGGAAGGCTTGGGCCCTCAGTGACCCATGGTTGAGCAGCCAAGCCAAGATGAGAAAGAAGTGCTGCTATAGTCAGAAGAACTGTGGGTCAATATGTAGCAGTCTGTCCCCATCTCCAACTCACCTCTCACACATAACCTTTCGCAACCCTTTCGAGAATAAAGTGTGAGAGGTATATTTTTATAAAGAAGTGTGTTCATTCGTTCATTGAAGTTCGTCATTATGTTTGATAATGTTTCCGCATGTATTATGTATATGTATGCGTATAGTTGTATGTGGCTATACAACATGAGGGGTTGGGCAAATAGATTTAAACTTTGGCTAGTTAACAATAAATTAACACTATAATTACTTAATATGTCAGCTATCTAAAGTGCTAAGGGTCGTAAGGGCCATTACATGATAATCAACACGTGTACCTAAATAGCAACACCTTCATAAATAAATGTTTGATAAAAGACCACAAATAAATTGTTTCTTGTTTGTATATTTTTACTTATCCTTTTCTGCAAACTTGTCGCTGGTTAATGTATGTATGAACTATTCAAAAGTTTCTGATTGAATACTTTTAGCTATTCTTAATGGGCTCCCCATATTTCTGTTTTTATGTCAATTTAAGCAAAGCTTATCAAATGATTACTTGCTCAAGTCCTGGGTCAGGCTGTAAGTGCTATACTTCATATTAATACCCCTGGGAAAGATATGAATCCATCTTTCTCCTTCCTGCTATGGGTAAATAGTTGAGCAGTATGATGGGAAGTAAGTGACTATACAAGTGCTATTTCCAAGATTTGTTCAAAGTAACATGTAGCTTCATAAATATCAACCAATTACTTACGTTAAACTAAGCTAAGCTTAGTAAATAACTATTACTATTACTACTATATTACAGGCCCATTGGCATAATGGTTAGAGTGTTTGCCCATGCCCTGGGAGATGGGGGTTCAATCCTAGGTCAAGTCACACCAAATACTCAAAAAATGGTACTTGATCCCTCTTTGCTTAGCCCTCAGCATTATAAGGCATGGATCTAGGGTATAGTGGAGCAATCCAGGGAAAGGAATTGCACCCTCCCCTACACCTTGCTGTAGTAGCTATTGAAAAGGGAGCCTTTGGGTTGCCCTTGACTACAGTCACTAGCTTTACTTACTTTATTACTAAAAGTGGCTCCATACATCTATTACGACTAATGGTGACTCTATACTCTACTTCTGGTCTTGTGCCATAAATAAGCTTAGCTTAATAAATAACTAAATAAAAAAAATGAGAAACACCATTTCATATCATTTTCAGTTCATTGTTAAGTCATCAATTCTACATTAATTAGCGTTTAGTATTCCAACATGATCCCAAATTAAATCAAAGAATCCATCATGGAAAAGTCCAAATTTATTGCACATCCACTGGAGTTTTATTTCATAGATTAAAATGGTAGATACACACACAAAAAAATCAATACTGAGTAGCCAGGATTATAACAAACTAGAGGAAGCTAACAACTGTCTCTTAAAAGATGGAAAGAGCTGGATAGCAAAAGAGAGTATGGTCGGCAGGGGGAAGCTTGAGGGAATATAGCAATTGCTAATGGGTTAGCAAGGGCAGGCTGACTTCCTTCCAGCTGGGAGATTTCAAATCATTGGAGGAATTCTCCAGTACCTCGGGGTTTGGGGACTTGTCAGCAAATTACAAATAAAACTGTTTGTTGGCCAACAACCAAGCAACCAGGGAAATAAATAGCGATATCAATTATCAACAGAAAAATAAAGCTGAGAGCCTTGTTCGGTGTCCAGCTGAGCGTACAGGGTGGACACAGACAAGAAACTATAAACAACTCTACCACTCAACAAGTCGAATGGCTAGCTGCAGGCTTGTGCTTTGCTAATTTAGTTTGGAAATATTTCAATGGAATCGTATATATAAAAAATAACTTCTACTAATTTTAAGTATTATGTATATTGTTATATTTTTGATTACTATTTTTTTCATTTTAAAATGAGTTAAAAGTTAAATAACTGATAACACTTCATATAAAAAAATCAGAGAAATCTATAACAAATAAGTAAAAAAGCAACAGAAATAAGATGAGGTTACAGTTTGTATTAGTGACTGTGTTTCTTTTCAATGTTGCCATAAGATTTACTGTGTCCTACAAGTAAATTGTTATGATGAATTATTTTACTGATCATAACTGATATTGTAATAACTGTCCTAATAATTCTAATCATTTCAATTAATATCATAACTGTTCAAATAAATTATTCTAATTACTAACAAATCATTTTTATTATGGTAATTACAATTGTAATTATTGACCTAATAAATTATGATTATTATAAATTATTCTAATTATTCTAATAATTGTTGTAATTACCACTTCAATTAGCAATGACATGTAATTACAATTGTATCTAATGCTATGAGTATGATGTAAACAAAAATATTGGAATAATGGTCATCGGAAAAGTAAGGCATAAAGCTATATGGCTAGATTTGATTGAGTGATTTTAATGGCATTTCAACCTGTCTTGGATTATTTTATACCTAGAGATTAGGGAATCACATTCAATATGCATTCATATTTACATTTTTTGTAGACTTGGTTTCATAGTGCTTTATGACATATCAACTCTTGTGGGTTATTTAATGTCAAATTATATATATATATATATATATATATATATATATATTATTTGTAAACAAATAGGCTATAGGTAACATCTGCTTGCACACAGTTAAATGGTTCTAAGTATTGCTATTTAACATAAATAATTCTATTTATCTGGTATTAATATGTAAAACAAACAATTTGCTCATAGCTGTATGTGTTCAAATGATTAATGATAATACCAGGCCATTGGCATAATGGTTAGAGTGTTTGCAAATTGCCCAGGAGACTGGGGTTCAATCCCAGGTCGAGTCATACCAAAGACCCTCCAAAGCTCTAAGACTGGAGCTTCACAATCAGACATTTTTTGTGTCATATCCAGGAGACTTGTTTGGGGGTGATGCTTACTCCCCTGCAGAGGCACAGATGATGTATTCTACAACCCCAGTCAAATGGGATTTCTGTGGTTATTTCTTAAGAGGTTTTTTTTGCCATTCAATCCTATTGAATATGATTAATTCTTAAACAGATCTATTTGACCCAAACAAGTATTATCTATAATTACCAGAGTGGAACTGGGAGTAATAGTAATGAAGCAGTACTTCACACTCCCCAGATCTCCAGAACTGGAGCCTCACTATAAGATGCAGTTTAGTGACATACTCAGGACCTCTTTTTTAGGGCAGGGTCTTGCCCATTCTGCATTGGTTACAATCAGTATCATCTAAGCACTCTGACAGGACTGTCAACAATAATTGGCAATGCTTCAACAATGAAATGTAAGTAATATAAAGTTTACAGCCAGTGACTGACTATAACCTCTGTCACCAGTGAGCAAGAACATTATATACATAATGTTTGTCCAAATTAACTACTTAGGTGATTTGTTTATAGTGGTGAAGGTTTGCGTAGAACCAGCTTCACATTTTTAACCCAGTCATTAGGGCTGTAGAATATATCAACAGTATCTCTGCAGAGGAGTAAGACTTCCCCATCAAGTGTCCTAGATATGGCACAAAACAATCTAATGTTAAGGCTCCAGTAATGCTGGATCTTTGAGGATTGTGGCGTACCCCTTCACTGTCATCACTCCCAGGTCCACTCTGGCCTGGAGTTGTTGGATCAGACAGGATCCTCTCTATGGGTCAAATAGATCTGTTTGGCCTTTAAACTGAGTGCAAACAAATGACTTATGATAAATTAAAGTGTTTGAAATAGAACTGCTTGATCATTTAAATGTGTGTAAACATATGACTGATGTTTTGAATTGTTAGTGATAAATAGCAAAACTTGGAACCATTTAACTTGTTAGAAATAGAACTGTTTGATCATTTAACTGTATGTATCTACAAAATGTATTTATAAATCATATATTTGATATACATGTAAAAACAATATTTACCATGAAATAACCAACAATGACTGATATGCCATGAAACCAAACCAAATTAGGTCCAGGCTCACATTTTGAATGAGCTGATAACAGAAGAATAATTTACCAGGGTGTTCAGATTCTTTGAATAACATTCTTCAGGTTTTAAATTCAGAGTCTTTGGTTCTCCTGCAATATATTATAAGGTAGAATGCGCTCTAGTCTAATAACAAAGCCATAGGGAATGTAACCCTACAAGAAGACTTTGGTTCTCCTGCAATAAATTATAAGGTAGAATGGGCTCTAGTCTAATAACAGTCATGGTGAATGTAACCCTGCTAGAGGTCTTTGGTTCTGCTATATATTGAGGCAGAATGGGCTCCAGTCTAATAACAAAACTATGGTGAATGTAACCCTGCAAGAAGTCTTTGGTTCTCCTACAATATATTATGAGGTAGAATGGGCTCCAGTCTAATGACAAAGCCATGGTGAATGTAATACTACAAAAAGATCATTCCAAAATTAAAACAAGAGAAGGAAGCTCAAACATAAAAGATCTGCTTATTAGTAGTTATCCTTTCACTGGAAAAGTCTAAGAGAAGGTAGCCTGAAATAAAACCTGCAGCTTGCAGTCACTAGTTATCTTACTTTGCTTGTCATATGGACTCAGAGAGTGGCATGTTTCATACAACCATATCTCACCATAATTCAATGATGTACAGTGTACAGATGTCTTATTACCTTATCATCATATGCATCTTGTATATTTTTCACATGTTGAATTAGTTATTAATCAGAATGTTTGAGTTTTAACTTATGTGGTAAATACAGGTATTATCTCTCAAGATATGGCAATCATCATATATATATACATATATATATACACAGACACACACAAGTGATGCACAGAAAGTAATACATATATATGTGTATATGGTTAGTCAAAATACTAGTGAAACCAGTTTGATAACCATTACCACAGCAGGGGCCTAAACAAATTTTTAAGTAATGTATGTATATGCATATATGTTTATGCAAAGTATGAGTGAAACTAGTTTGATAACCATTACCTTGGCAGAGGCCTAAACAGTAATTTAAAAAATTATAGAAAGAGAAGATCAGTTTCTTCATAGTAGGATGGTATTGCTGTCATATTAGTGGTTAGTGTTCATTTACCCATCATGTAAAAGTCACTACTCAAATGTGTAAAATAACAACAATAATAATAACACTTAGTGGCTCAGGGATTCCAACTAGTGTCCAGTTGGCAGACAAAAATAAGACTAGCTTTAACCCAGTACAGAACCCACACTACTAGAAGCTGGTATATATATACACTAATATATCCATTCCTGAGCCAGCAACCAACTACCATCTAGAAAATGGACTCGAAAACATGCCCACAATGGAATGCCCCAATGTGCCACAAATCTCTCCTTCTTCAGAGTTCAGGAGATTGCATTTCGGATCTAACTCAGCTTGTTGTTGTGACAGAGTGCTGACTTTGATAAAAACCAAACTTAACTATTCAACACATCAGAGAGTTCCAATAAATTTTAAAATTTTCCTTTGCATAAATAAAATATACACAGAACACTGTAAAAGTAAAGCCTCTAATTTATTTCTAAGAAAACTATAATAGATATAGAGAGCCCAGTTACACGGTTCGATAGAGCAAGTTTTCTGCGAACAATTCCTATTTTTACATATAGTATCCAACATTTACTATGCATTGACACCAGTGAAGATCAAGAACCACATTTGCAAAAATCTGCACCAGCAGATTCAATACACTTTTTCAAAGCAGTGATGATTGCATAAATGTCAGGAAAATGCTGTCTGCATAGTCCATCTTTCACTGGCCCAATTCTTGATTATAAGCCTATATATATATATATATATATATATATCATCATCATCAGGGGATGATGATAGCACAGATTCATTAGACTCTCTCTAATGATCTGTTCTTATTAGCCATCACCCTTGGCAGGTTCTCTGCACAGCATCTAGTGTCTGCACAGAGGCAGTGAATGTAAGTTTTTACTGGTCAGCCAACACTGCAGTGTCCATGAGTAGGATTCCATAGAATATCATTTATGAGTTTTTCCTTACTTCTTCAGCAGTGCCAAGCATTTCTTGTTCATCTTATTTGGATGGTTTGTTGGATGGGAAGTAAGTGGTTATACAGTAGCTGTTTTGTTGGATACTGCTTGTTTAAACAGCTTGTAGCATCCTTGTGTATTTCTCTGTGAGGTCTTTCTCCAAGAGTTTTGTAAGAGTCAAAATTGTGTAACTATTCAGTAGTACTGACAAAGCTGCTACTTGGAATGAAATCCTTGTTTTATTTTATCAGAGACATCAGATTTCCATATGGTTATTTATTTGTCAATAGCAGTTCATGAATAACCTATGGATAAGTTGACTTACTGGATTTAGATATTAATGGATTTATTGTATATTGGGAAGGACAACAGTACTGATGTATAAAAATATAATCTGCTTTTTTCTTTATTACCTAAAATGTACATATGGGTAGAGTAAGAGAGATTTGGAGATGATGAAATGCACACATAGAGGTGATGGTGCAGTTTCTATGTGAAACTTCTCAGCCTTTCTGCTTTGTTCTGCCTGGATCGAAATCTTCCCTTGTTTATATAATTTTTGCAGACTCTTACACAATCCTTATGGTCACACCTCATGCCTACACATTGCATGTCAACATGCCTCCTGTCCAGCATACCACCCATGCAACTTACGCACCACTTCAATAGAGGAAATACAAGCATCCTGTTTACTTTTAGAAACAGGTATACTTCCTGTTGTTTTTCTGCTTCCAGTATCAGATTCTTTTAGAATGGCACCCATGCAATTTACATGACATTTCTGCTAGGGCATTTGCATCTGGTTTACTTTAGGAAACGGGTCTATTTCCAGTGATGCCACCCACACAATTTACACAGCATGTCAAAAGGGGTTTTCAAGCCAATATTCAACATATTAATGTTTACAACATGGCAGTTACTACTCAAGTCATACTGGCAACTCAGAAGTATAATAATCTCAAGGCATTAAAACTTATCAATATCCAAAATACATATCTACCTAACCCCTCCACTATGAGCAGGAAACAACAGAAGGTCAATATTTTAAGAAAGTACAGCTGATCTATAAAGTTTTCTAGTTTTAGTTTCTTTGTTTAATGGTATATCAACCTTCATGGGTTATGTAATGCTATCCTTACAGTAGTGATGCTATTTAACCCATAGCTGGGTGTTGTGGGAACCTTACCCATCTTATTATAATCGACTCTTCTCACCGTTATTAGAACAGAGATTTCGCTGCCAGAAGGGCAGATCACTATCGGTGTTATACGAACAGTACGAGACTTCTTACCTTTTCTATGTAATTCTATCTTTCTTGTGTAATATAATCTGTTATCGAATATCCGTGTTTGCTTTTTCATTAGTGACTCTTTCCGGGGCCACAACACTGGGGGGATTAGGGAGTTCATACCTTTGGAAAAGGTATGAAGTTTGAAGTAGCAGTCCAGCACATTAGCCACAGGGACTGGTTGGTTGGATGGTTTATTTTATGGTGTATCAACCCATTTCAGGTCATTTAACAGCGAATTAAATTTCAAACATTTCAGTTTAGCATAAGTATAATTTTTTGTTTAAAAACAGCTAAATATCAAAACAGTTCTATTTCAAACAATTCAGTTTAGCATAAATACACAGTTTAGTTCTATTTAAAAACAGTTCTATTTCAATCAGTTCAGTTTAGCATAAGTATGGAGTTTCAATGTTAAAATCAGTTTTGTTTCAAACAATTCAGTTTAGCATAAGTACACAGTTTAGTTCTATTTGACCCATAGATAGAACCCTATCAGGTGCTACCATTCCTGACCAGGGGGAAATGGCAATGAAGGTGTATTCCACATTACCCAAAGCTCCAGCATTACTGGAACCTCATCATCAGATTGTTTAGTGTCATATCTAGGACACTTATTGGGGAAGGGTTCTTACCCCACTGAAAAGAACCAGTCAGTGTATACTACAACCCAAGTCAACTGGGAAACACAGGGACTGCCCTCTGAATTTTTCTTCCTGATTTCTTTCTGTGCCAAAGCTAAAAAACCCAATCTGTCCTAATATTTACAAATAACAGAGGGTAAGAAGAGATGGATTCATACCTTTCCCAAGGGTATTAGTATAAAATGAAATGCAAACAGTCTCATCTAAGATTTGTACTTGACATGCCAAGTTTATTTCTTATGACAATAATTGTTGTTCCATGCATATCTCTGAAAAAATTTAAGCACAGCTTAAATTTTTGGC
This sequence comes from Sepioteuthis lessoniana, assembly GCA_963585895.1. Classification (NCBI taxonomy): domain Eukaryota; kingdom Metazoa; phylum Mollusca; class Cephalopoda; order Myopsida; family Loliginidae; genus Sepioteuthis; species Sepioteuthis lessoniana. Next base: position 51,726,804 of record OY757932.1, on the reverse strand, counting down.
ACACGGTTACAAGCATGGAGTATCTAGAAAGAATCAAACCCACTATTCAGAATCAATGAACCCATCTTGTTAATCATTACACCACATCAGGATTCCCAATTTTTTATAACCAAATTAGTTGCAATTAAGCTGAGTATATATATATATATATATATATATGTATGTATATTCTAAATATATAGTTCTTCAAACTCTTTTACAATTAGACAATTTGCATTTCAATAAATTTAATTGGCCCAAAAGACACAGATCAATAAATATTAAATAAGGTACTGAGCAAAGTAGACTCGCCAATGACCTGAGCTTCCGAGCTTGTCCCTGTCCTGGTTTTCTGAGGGTCTGCCAGGTATTCACGCCAATTGGGTGTTATTGAGTTGAATCCCTGGTCTCAGGGGACATTTCCACCAGGCAATACCTGCTTGGCAGAGCTGAGTTTATTGCTTTGTGCCTTAGGTACCCCAAAATGAAGAATGCCAAGGGGATAAAGCATTTTTTGCAATGGCCATGCATAAGTCTTGATTTGTGCATGGTCCTTCACAATAAAAATGACCTTGTGTCAAATCTGACTTCGTGGAAGGTGGGCTAAATATCTTGCCAATGACCTGAACTTTACTGGTGCAATGTATGTGAAGGATGTGAGGAAGGAATAAATAAGCCATATTTTGAGAAAATTATTTAAGTGAAGTTTTAAATTAAAAAATTGTACTTACATGATCTTATTATTTCTCATAATAAAGGAACTAAAAAAACATGTCCTAATGCATTTAAATATCTATCTCACGAATTGTATTAATAAACGGTTCTCTTACTTTGAACAAAGAAAACATGAAAAACTCCTTGAGATATCCAAAAGTCAATTCCTCGAATTGTATTGATAGGATCTTATCTGTTTTCAATACAGAAAACAAGAAACGTCCTAATTTGTTTAAATGTCAATCTTTCAAATTGTATTGATATACAGTGCTTATTTTTAATAATGAAAATAAAATACATACCATGGGTATCTAAGTATCTATCCCTCAAATTACATTGATATGATCTTATCAGTTCTCGTTTTAAATAGAGAAAACAAGAAACATGCTTTAACGCATTTGAATAACAATCTCTCAAATTGTATTGATATACAATTCTTATTTTGAAAAGAGAAAGCAAAAACCATGCCCTGAAGTATTTGAATGTAAATCTCCCGAATTGTATTGATATACAATTCTTATTTTGAATAGAGAAAACAAAAACCATGCCCTGAAGTATTTGAATGTAAATCTCCCGAATTGTATTGATATACAATTCTTATTTTGAATAGAGAAAACAAAAACCATGCCCTGAAGTATTTGAATGTGAATCTCCCAAATTGTATTGATATAACTTTATCAGTTATCATTTTGAAAGGAGAAAACTAAATCTAATTCTAATCTATTTATAGCCTGTGTTCATAACACCTTACCTCACTCACTCTCTCTTGGAGAATCAGCTGTAATGAATTTCTTAAATATGAAGTTTGTCAGCTCTGACAAGGTGGGAGATATATGGTTAGGGTGTGATTCACATTTTCAAAGATCTCTCTTGACAATTCAAGATAATTACATTGAAATAATTGCTAAATTTGTCTGTTCAAAGCCAGACAATAACCAAAGTTAATAATATTTCACTCATAGCTTTGTTGTTATACTGCATACAAGTCCTTTATAATACTCATATGTCAATGATCTGATGCTAGTAACATTTCTCCACAATTTGAGCGATGTAACAGATTACATTTAGGACAAAAGCAGTGGGTGGAAAACTCAAATGCATACAAGTCTTAGAATTCAACTTATATATATATATATGTATACATCATTATAATCAAGTCACTTTGTTAACATGGATTTTCCTGACTCTCTCTCTCCATCCATCCTTATCATCCATCACTCCTGGCAGGTCATCCAAACTACATCCTGTGTCAGCACAAAGTTGATGTAAATAAGTTCTTGCTGTTCAGCCGACATATATATATAATGCCGGACGAACAGCAAGAACTTATTAACATCAACTTCATGCTGACACAGGATGTAGTTATATATATAGTCAACAACAAAATTATTTGTACACCCATCAATATTGAGTATTCTATTTATTTCTCAGAATCTAATGCCCATATGATGTCAGGTATTTTTTGTTAATAAGCACAAAAAAAGGAATATAAAACTCAATTTTCAGAATAATAGGTTAAGTACAACAAATTTGTAAGATGAATTATGAAAAATAGGATAGGACAAGACAAAATTATTTGTACAGTAGAAAATATTGTTTTAAACTGGTTGATTCATGTAAGTATAAGTAATTTACATAATCATTTTATCAGTGAAGCCTTCTAGATAATTCAGTAGAATATTTGTGATGATTCCGGCAAAGAACATACTATGGTACATAGAGTGTCACCATTATTATTCTTATGTTAATATGATGGGGAAAACAAAGGAGCTTAGCATTGATTCAAGACAGAGAATTATTAACTTGCACAAGTTGGGAAATAGTTATAGCACCATTTCAAATTGGTTAGCTATCCTTGATCTATGGTACAGTCTATGATAAAGAAGTTAAAACAGTTTGGCAATTGTATGGGCTCAGAAGAAAACTCCAATTGTCTCCAAGAACTGCATGAAAACTATGTTGCAAAGTTAATATAAGCCAAAGAGTTGTTTTGAAAGACATCACAAAAAGTCTGAATATGATAGGTGATCAGTGTAAGTACTCGCACAATACAACATTGTGTAAATGGAAATGGGTTGTATGGAAATCAACCACAACAAACACCTCTTCACAAACCATGTCACATTGTTGCACAGTTGAATTTTGCCAAAACATTCTTGAGCCAAGAAAATTGCTTTTGGGAACAAGTACTATGAAGTGATGAATAAAAAACTGAGCTTTTTTGACAATAATGTACAGAAGATTTGGTGCAAGGTGAGGCTTTTTTCCCAAAGAACACAGTGTCAACATTGAAACATAGAGGTAGCTTGATGATATTTTTGAGTTGTTTTAGCTCAAGGGGAAGTGGACAATTAAATGTGATAAGAGGAATAATGAAATCTGAATACTATATCAAATTTCTGAATGAAAATCTCCAACTATCGGCACAAAATCTTGATCTAGGTTGGTGATTTACTTTCCAGCAAGATAATGATCACAAACATACATCTAAATCAGTAACTGTGTGGCTTCAGAAAAAGAAGATTATTGTTCTGCTATGGCTTTCAATGAGTCCTGATCTGTATCCTATTGTAAATCTATGGCAGGAAAGGAAAGTTTGAACAAATCATGTCACTAAAAAAACTATTGAGTTTGATAGGTTATCAAAATGAGAACTCAGTTATGTAACAAGCTGAATCAAATTCTGAATCAGCTCTGAAGAAGGAGACTTATTTATGGCAAATTGGAGCATTCCATCATGCACACATGGGCAAGCCCATTCCCTGGATAAAAAATTAGTTGCTGGTCTATGCGTGGGCGTATTAGTATATATAGATATAGATATATAGATATATAACCAAGCTTCAATTTAATAGTGTTGCAGGGAGTGAATTGAGTTACAGTCTGGCCCACAGAGATGGGACACATTTCAGTGGGGTGTGTTCCCTGATACATTGATCAGTTCAGGTGTGTCTTGTTTTTGGTGGCAGTTGGTTGAGGTTTCTAACGTAGATTCCAGGAAGTCAGCATTCACATCACATGTGCAAAGACCAGTGTTCCTTGAGCCTCGGGGGGAGGGATCCCCCAGGCTCTAACCCTCTCTGGAGGTTCTAAATTTATTGCCTGGCACCTGAGGTGCCCCTTTTAAGGGGAATGCTGACAAGGCTTAAGGCATTTTTAGAACTGGAAATGCTGAGCATATATATACATGTAAATATATACATCTATTAAAAGAAATATATATATATAATTATATATATATATAAACATACATATATATAATAGATAAAAATGCATATAAATATATAGCATATATAAATATATATGCATGTATATATATATATATATATATATATATATATATATATATATATATATAAATGAATAAATAAATATATATAAATATATGTATTTAAATATATACATATATATGAAATAAATATAAATATATAAAATAAATATAAATGTATATATAAATAAATATATATAACTAAACATAAATATAAATAAATAAATGAATATATATGAATATATGTATATAAATGAATATGAAATAAATATATACATATATATAAATAATTATATATATCGTCCTCTGAACTCCATATGGAGTTCAGAGGATGAGGAAGCTGTCATGGATGCTCTCATTGCCCACATGATATTCGACCCGGCAACCAACACCTATAGACCGGGCAACAATAGCAGCCGTGAGGAAGTGGAAGCAACACTTATCCCATTCTCTCCGTGTCCAGATCCAAGACAGGCCAAGGACATTCCCTCCTCTCGTCCTACCAAACTAAGGATCTACCCAGACAGTGGTGCAACAATATGCCTCGGTGGGACAAAGCACCTGAGACACATGGGAATATCAGAGAAAAACTTGCTCCCCTCAAGCAAGAACATGTGCATGGTTGGAGGATTCTCCTTGACATGCCAGGGCTGGCTACCCGTCGCCTTCAAAGTTGGAGAAAAGACCACAAAGCAGGCACTATACATATGCAGAAATGTACAGATACTATATTTCAGCAAAGATGCATGCATCGATGTGGGTATACTGCCCCCTTGCTTTCCTAAGCCCATGACATCACCACCCTCGCTCATCGATCCAATAAGATGCGATGCTCCTCATTCAAAACCACGTCTTTCTGAAGTAGACCTCTCAGAAAAACAAAAAACAAAAACAAATTCCAACTACCCTAGAACTCCTCCATTCTCACCAACCAGCAAAAACGTTCACAAACTGAAGAAATGGCTGTTGGAAAGATTTGCCAACACGGTATTCAACAGCAGCGGGAAATTTCCAGCTATGTCCGGCCCTCCAGCCCACATTCACCTAAAGGAAGGCTCAACCCCCAAAGCTAGACACAACCCGATTCCAGTACCATATCACTACAAAGAGCAAGTAAAGGAAGCCTTTTGGGAAGATGTCAAAAGAGGCATCATCAGTCCCATACCCATTGGTACCCCTACAGATTGGTGTAGCACCATGGTAATCACCGCTAAAAAAAACAGGAAGCCAAGGAGAACGGTAGACTACCAACATTTAAATTCCCAATGCAAGCGGGAGACACACCACACTAGCTCCCCATTCCAACTCTCACTCCAGGTACCACTAAACACAAAAAAAACTGTCCTGGACGCGGTGGATGGCTATCATTCAATACCCCTAGATGAAGAATCTCAACCTCTCACGACCTTCATCACAGAATGGGGTCATTTTATGTATCTCAGAATGCCCCAAGGGTATGTAGCTTCGGGTGACGCCTATACACGAAGGTACGATGAGATAATTAAGGACATCCCACGCAAAATAAAAGTTGTTGATGACACCCTCCTTTATGACAAGACCATAAAAGACGCCTTCTACCATACCCTAGACAACTTATCACTATGCGAGATGAATGGAATAGTCATCAACAAAGATAAATTCCAGTTCTGCCAAGACGTAGTCCAATTCGGAGGCCTCCAAATAACACCAACAGGAGTGACCCCTTCTAACAACTAGCTGAATGCAATTTCCAGCTTCCCAAGCCCTAAAATCATTACAGATGCAAGGTCCTGGTTCGGGTTTGTCAACCAAGTAGCGCTATAATGCTACCATTCCAAGAACTTGTTAAAAAAAACTCCAACTTTGTTTGGAATGAAAGTCTCGAAAAAGCATTTCAGCAATCTAAACAAGTTATAGTGGGGTTGGTATTTATGAACAAACATATCCAATGAGATGTTCTAGCCAATCACAATCCAAGGAATGGACTGGCCAATGTGTGCACATTGGAATCTCCCAATGTGTCATAAATAGCTCTTTCATTGGGGACTGATTTACTTGGTTCTTAGCCTTGCTAAAGACTTTGGTCTTTGCCTAGCTACTGACTACAAGTGTGTTTCGTGATTCAACAATGTATAAATAAATTAATGAATAAACATAAATATATATATATATATATATATATATATAACATACCACCAGTATACAAAGATACAGTTATTTATACATAGATTAGCATCTGTGCACTCTGGTTCAATGTGATATTTTCCACTACTTTTGTTTGTTTACTTGTTTGGTTGGTTGGGATATCAACCTTTGTTGGGTTACTTAATGCTAATGTCGGCATCTGGAGGTGGATATCAGTTCTAAAGATTTGGATAGTGTAGCCTCACCCTTTCATAGAAATTACTGCCAATTTCACTCAGTACCATAGTGTTTGTTCCTCTTAGGGTCCCATGTAAATATCCAATAGATCAGGTACAGATAATGAAGCTTTTATTGTTAAAATACATTTTCATACCATATATAGATTGTTAAATTAACTTTAGCAGAAAATAACCAAACAATTTTTGACAAGCTATAAAAAGCACCCAACTAATCAATCAATCAATTTTTTTTGAATAATCACAATTTGTGATACAATATTGCATATGAATAAGAACACCCCAAACAATTTTATTTTATGAAAACAAAATCTATCAGGAGTTTATTATTTCTAGTTGAACATCACACAATCAATACAGATAATATTAGGTATTATTCATTGTTAAACTCCCTGTTCCATCATTACAATATGTAGTGTGTGTGTGTGTGTGAATAAATGTCAAAGTCAAAAGCATTCAAATATTTCTATGAAAACAAACCAACATCATCTTATATATTATTATTATCACTATTATTATTATTATTATTTTACTCATCAGAGAGTTTTTCACACCAGAGTAAGTTGATAGTTTCTCATGAGAGTTTAAGTGACAACAAGTCCCCTCAAGTCTCCAGTACTCTTCTTAGTAGATTGGTTGATCTTAATAATGCTGTTGTTTGGATGGTCTCCGCTCTTATTTAAAAGTCCTCCACTCCTTTTATCAATCCAATGGTGATTGTACCAAGTGCACCATTTACAACTGGTATCACCATCACTGTCATGTTCCATAGTTTTTTCAGTTCTCTAGCAAGGTCTAGGTATTTATTATTATCATCATTATTACTATTATCATCTTCTTGTCCTCCAAACCCTCACAGAAGCAGTTGTTAATACACTATATAGTAAGTTTGTATCTTCCTTTCCATCTTTAGAAAGAAATGAACTGTTGCATGGACACAGGACTCACCATTAGTAATAAAGTATTGATGCAGTTTGCTCTGATCATTGCTAACAAGTACCATTATCCAAGACAAATGATTTTTTTCTATACAGAGAGGGAGTGGGGTATGTGTGAACACTTGAAAAATGGCTTCAAAAGAAAAGACTTAATCTATGGTGACATTCATACACAGACAGCAATTGGTGTGGCTTCAGCATCTCATGAATTTTGTGAATGAGTGCTTAGGCACACTATCATTTCATTCCATTATCAAAAAGGTATCGACCAATTGTAAGCCACAAAGTGCAATTTAAATAGTTTTTCAGATGATTTGATACATCACAAGTGTCCAAAGTATAGGTTTACCCAGTCCCTGCATATGAGTAAGTTGCGCACATGAGGTCAGTTATAAATGGGGTTTTATAAGTTTGAATTCAAAGTTTTCCTTCTCCTAGACTGTTAACCATACCAAGGTTAAAAGCTTAGTTTACCCAACTACCCAAAGCTGGATGAAGAACAACAGGATTCATATCATTCCTAAAAGTATTAGTGCTATGTGAAAATACAAACAGTCTTGTCTTTAATTGGAATCATTTTGAGATGAGGCTTCTTAATCTGAGAATTAATTCTCAGACAAACAGTCTTGTCTAGGGTTTCAACTTAGGTCAGCATGTACATATCCTATGACAGTAACAATTATACCACCAGCAACTCCTTACGGGTACAATTTCTCAAAAGAATCAACTCATTTTGAATATCTTAAGAACCAGCTGTGCAGCCTTAATCTAACCTAGCAACCAATCAGAAGAAACCTTACACTACAAACATGGACAGAACTTCTCTGATAAGGTTATTCAGTCAGACAATCTGTAAAATAATTAGGGATTTTACTTAATTACTTTAGTAGTAAATTCTTTTTCTAGCTAAACTTGGACTCTGAAGTTGCAGGGTTTCGACTTGTAAAGGTCAAGGCTCAAGTAAGCCTTTGTTTCATGGATATGTCACTCATATCAGGATAAGCAAATTCTAAAGATAAACACTTTGTTTTTACAATTTGCTATAAACTAACATTCAAAGATAAACATTAAGGTAGAATCAGCTGATATCAAGCAATGACATGTCACTAAAGAGAGTAATGATGTATGATTAAGAATTAGGAAAGGAATTATTTTTGTAGTGTTGTAGAGTGGCTAAACACCCCTTCAGTACTCTACTATATGGACTGGCTCATAGCCATAAATAACCTATGATTAAAGATTTTAACAGTTGATTTAATAAGCTGATTAATATTCAGATTGATCTTATTTTGTTTGTTATACAGCATTTGACCCTCCTCTGTTTCTTCTAGATCCTCTTGTTAATTGTTTGTAACATATTGTACTGTTTCTTTTTGTATCTATCCATTAGCACTGGATACTGGTGCTAAATAAATATATTAAGCACTCTTTCTTCACTGTGTATTTTTCACCTCAATGATACAATAGGAAGATATATAAGAAAGAGATTCAAAGACACCACATAGCAGTCCACAGACACCAGAGAGACTGGACCAGGCAGACCACAGATCAGGGACAGGGCTCTAAAGCGGGATGGGGGTGGTGGGTCACGAGGATGTTGCACTTGCACAAGGGGCAGCCAGTCAGCAGAGAAATAACTAAGTCTCTGCCTCTTTTGCCTCCCATTGTTTATTCAGTCTATCAAATCGGCTGATGCATATCTCTCTCTTTTCGCTTACTGCTTGAATTTCTCCTAGCAATTAACTAGCCAACAGAAAGCGTGTTGTGTAGTTTGAATTCTTTTCATCATGGTCAGATAGTGTTACAAGTTTCAATATAGTATCGGTAAAGCGGCAACTCCATTACATGAGCTTGTACACTTTGTTGTCATTGCATGCACAATGACCAAGCTAGTAGATCAGGAGACTCAAATGTAAAATTTTGACAGCCACCCCCCCACCCATGCACTTTAAATTTGGTTCCTTTCAACTTCTAGCGATCACTGTTGCAAATGGAGAATGACTTCAGATTATAAGGAAATAAAGGAGAATGCAAAAAGGCAACTGACAGTGATCCCAAATGAAGACTTTCTTGACCAGGGCTTTTCAAAGTGGTTCATATAGACCACTGGTGATGAATGAAATTTTGGCAGGTTCAATAAAAGCTTAGGGGTCAACAGAAAGTGAATTTACTTGTTTACGATTATAAATATCTCTATAGTAGGAGAACAAAATTTGTTGGTTCATGTAGACTCATTATCAGATATTGTACACATAGCAGAATGGCTGATTAGATGTGAAGGCCACTAGTTTGGTTTGGTTTGTTTAATGGCATATCAATCTTCATGGGTTATTTATTGCCAAAGACATCCTTGTAGAAGAATTGTAGAGGTACTACTTAACCCCATAGCTGTAAGGGACACAGGAGTTCATTTTCCAAAGGGTATTAGTCCCAAAGTGAAGGTAACAGTGCAAGAAGCTCAAATTTACTATGATATCACAGTCCAGCATGTTAGCCATTACACCATTGGGAATCCCTTGCCCACTAATGATGTGTCATGCACATGTGACCCATTCAAAACATACACATCATTTAAATGAATGAATGAATGAATGATCTGGCTCTGACCAAAAAAGATCCAGATCTTTTTGACATAGTTAATGACACATATAATCATATTTTCATGAAAGAAAACAATATGGAAGCTGTGTTTAACCATGTGCATTATTTACTAAGCAAACAGAGAAACACTTACAACATAGAATGCAGTGATTTGTGACTCTAAAAAACAAGTGTACAATTAATAGAGCTGATCTTCTCAGTGCCCACCCAACCTATCCTTACCATCAAAAAATAATTCCAAAATTGTAGAATAACAATAACACATACCTCCGTAAAGCGTCCTGCTGGCAGACAAAAATAAAGCAGGTCATAGCTCAGTGCCATCCTCATTACAATACTAAACTGAATCTGGTTTATATAATAAAATACTTTCACTTACTTACAAGCAGCCAATGACGATCTATGCAATGGAATAGTCCACTTGTGCACAATGGGATGCCCCAAGGCACCATAAATAGATCCTGTTCCTCAATCGAGAATGGAGTTTCCTGTCTTCACGACTGATTGCTCTTTGCTTACGCAATTAATTACTCTCGGCTATCGCAACAAATTGCCCTACGCAACCTGACAAATCCTACATGGCGCTGTGAACAGGATCTATGACACATGATGATTGGGAATGCTTCTTCATTGAAGCGGGCATATCCACTGACTCTGCCAAAACTCATGTGACAAAGTTTGCAGATGAGAAGCTGATAATCGAGAGCCTTTAAATGCTGGATCGCTCTATGCTGAAGGAGCTAGGAGTCACACTAATGGGAGAAGCCCTGTGCATCCTTAAGCAGGCTAAGGAGGACAGCACTGAGCTACAACCTGGCACTTATCAAGCTGTAAATGCCGGAAAAATTAAATTGATGATGAAATTGAGTTCATCAGGTTAACCTTGTCTAAAAATGGATATCCATTGTCTGTTTTGGATAGCGTTGTCCAGGATGTTTTGAATAAGTTTGATAGGGCTAAAAGGTGTACTGTTAACAAGTTCCCAGTTTATTTTCGCTTGCCATATATAGGTTCTAGGGTGAGAAATTTGCCAAATGCATCACCTCGGCAGTTGGCAAGTGTTATTTTTCAGCTGCTGTATGAGTAATTTTTCTGACTCGTACTGCATTCGTCTCAATGCGTAAAGATGTCCTACCTCCCCACCATATCAATTCAGTTATATATAAATATACAAGTAGTTGTGGCAGTGACTACATAGGCAGGACATCTAACCAATTGGATCTGTGCATAAAGCAGCATTTGCCAGCACGTATTTTGAATCTTGAGCTTAAAAGAGGCCAGCTTGTAAACACATTGGGGTCTTCTATAGCAGACCACATGATTAATAGCAGGGAATGCATGGCAGATTTTAATGTCGATTCAATATTCTGAGTCGGTCACATTCGTTATATCATCTTAAAGTGTTGGAGACCTTTTATGTTCGATCCCTTCAGCCTCCCCTCTGTAAACAGAGGGACTGTTTGTTGGGGTTGAATGTGATCGGTCTCTAACCATCTGCTCATCTCTCCTACTACCCGCCAATTTTTTTTTAATTTACTTTTTTTTTTATTTAATTCTTTTTTTTTTTTTTTTTTACTTTTTTTTTTCTCGCCTCTCCTCCACTTTTTCTCCATTACCTTCTCCCTTTTAATTTTTCTGGCGTTAACAGCTTGAGAAGAGCCAGATGAAACCGGTTGTTTCTCCCCTTTTTAACAATAAACATGCCCACAGTTTCCCTAAACCTTTATGTCTTCTTGGCGATTAATAAGTTTTTAACCATCAATAATTTGTTCATATATATATATATATATATATTAAATATAGCATTTTTTACCCAATCTTGGATCAAAATAGTTAATAATTTTTTCAAAGAAATTTCCACAAATAACTTATGATCAGGCCAAATGCAAATGATGCATTAACTCTTAGAACCCTGAGTTCCCTACAAGCCTGGGGGGTTCCTGCCAGAAAACAGCCAAAAAATATAGAATGTAGTAATCTGTAATTTAACAGTCTGTAAGCATAGACAATCACAATGAATAGATAATATTGTTAATAATACTATTAATCGAGTGAAAATAAAATGATATTGTTAATCATTGCAATGCAAGAATGGAGATTACTTTCCAGAACACCAGGCTGCTTGTCTATATAAATACATCTTAGTAGTGGAAAAAATATCAGCCAAATGTGCTGAGCCATGTCTCAGATCTAAGAGCACTTCTGATTGGTTGTATTACTGCTATGCAATAGTAATATAGAAACAGGAATTCAAGTTGGTCAGATTTATGTACTTTTAGGTAATGGTACAAATACTGTATTAATATGCTGAGCCATGTCTCAGATCTAAGAACACTTCTAATTGGTTGTGTTACTGCTATGCAATAGTAATATAGAAACAGGAATTCAGGTTGGTCAGATTTATGTAATTTTAGGTAATGGTGCGAATACTGAGTTAATATACTGAGCCATGGCTCAGATCTAAGAGCACTTCTGATTGGTTGTGTTACTGCTATGCAAAAGTAATATAGAAACAGGAATACAGGTTGCTCGGATTTATGTAATTTTAAGTAATTGTACAAATACTGTGTTTATGTGATGAGCCATGGCTCAAATCTAAGAGCATAGCTGATTGGCTGTATAATGACTCGACAATAGTGATGTAGAAATGGGGCATTCTCTGGCCAGAATTCAGGCTACTCAGATATATTTGTTTCTAGATGTACAAAATACCAGTCAAATGTGTTGGGCCATTAAATTTTCACCCAAGCTTAAAGTTGTATAACTGCATAATTGTTTCATTCGATTAGAAAAGGGTACTGATAAATTGTAGATATTTGTTTATAGTATAATTTTTAGTAAGATTCTATAATATTATTTTCTTCATCTTTGTTACGACATTTTAGATTATGAATACTCTAACCATTGGGATTGTCCCATTCAGCAAACTACCTGAAATCAATGTTTATTTCTGTACTGCTTTCAGTGTTGATAAAATCACTGATAAAGCTCAACTGGTCTCTTTTAATGGCAACAAAGGGATGATTCACATTGCTCAGAGCTTTGGAACTCAAGCCCCACCACCAGATCAATACCTCCACAGACATTCCTTCAAAAAATTCAATGTTATTTTTTGCTAACATGTGTTGGCCAATAATGAAATAATACAGATTCCCCAAAGACTAAATCCCATTGCTGGAGATCAAATGATTTTGATTGATTTTAATGACATGTCATCACATCCAAGGTTATTTTATGCCTAGAGGTTAAGAAATCACATTCATTATATGTTTATATTTTTATATTAGTGAAGTTGTTTCTCAAGAGTTTTTTTGTACGCAGTAATTTTAAGTAATATAATTTATTTGATCAATGTTGTATGGTTTCAAGTATTCTTATCTAATACTAATAAATATATGGTTTTAAGTAATTATTTCTATTTGATAATAATCATTTGTTTGCACACATTTGTATGGTTTCAAGTATTTTTCCCTAATGCTAATAATTATATGGTTTCAAGTAATTATTTCTTTTTGATAATAATCATGTTTGCACACAATAATATAGTTACAAGTAACAAATAAAGATCCTTAGTAAACAATTATGGCTTCAAACAGTTCCCAGAGGAGACCCTATGGCATGATGGCTTAAGTGCTGGACTGTGGCCTTGAAGTAAACAAGTTTGAACTCCAGTTACACAATTACATTCACTTTCAAATTAAAACTCTTGGGAAAGGTATTAACCCCTTATCCCCTCAGCTGTGGGTTAAATAGCATCACTGCTGTTCTTTTACAATAATAATTTTAGCATTAAATAATCCCTGAAAGGTATGAATCCAATTATTCTCCTTCCAGCTATGGGTAAATAGTAGGACAAACTGGGTTCTTCAGCCTTGGTGAGGCAACTAGTCTAGGAGAAGGAAAACTCTGAATTCAAACCTGTTAAACTCTGCTTAAAAATTGACCTTGTGTCATATCCTGCCCGAGTGGAGGGTTGATAAATAGGATTAAATAATCCCTGAAGCCTGTTATGCCATTAAACCATGACATCAAACACAACCAAAATGGGTATCCTAAATACAAACAATTTATGGTTATATGGTATCAAGTATTTCTATGTAATACTAATAAGGAGTTCCTATGGCAAAATGATTAAAATGCTCTACTATGACCCCTAAGTAAGCGAGCTTGAAATCCAGTCATGCTATTATGTTTACTTCCAGACTAATACTCTGGGGAAAGGTATAAACCCATTATCTTCACCACTGTAAGTTAAATAGCACCACTATTGAGCTTCTACAAGGATGAATTTGGCATTAAATAACCCACAAAAGTTAATATGCCATTAAACAAAGAAACCAAAATTAAACCAACCGAATACTAATAATGCTAAACAGATCTATTTGACTCATAGATGGAACCCTAACAGATATTACCACTCCAGGTCAGAGTGAACCTGGGAGTAATGGCAATGAAAGAGTACTCAACACTCCCCACATCTCCAGAACTGGAGCCTCACTATCAGATGCAGGTTAATGACCTACCCAGGACACCTTTTTTAAGAAATGAGGTAGTCTTACCCCTCTGCGGGGGATAGAAGCAGTGTATTCTAAGCCCCACAGACAGGGCTCTAGGCTAAGCTTTGTAAATAAATATAATACTACAGGTCGCCAACTATGATGACTATTGTCACAGTTGAAGTAACTTCAATTATCCCCTATGCTTCTAACTGTAGGATGAAAAGGTACTTTCTTCAAGCTATCTAGCAGTCCAATGATCTAACTACTGATGTGTATTCACTAGGGTATTGAAGAACACAAGCTAAACTCTAGCAAGAAATGCTTATCTTCCTGCAAATCATCAGGGAATCTAAAGCTACTAATTGCTTGAATAATTCATAAAAGATTCAACGACATGTTCCCAAACTAATAAATTGCCATTATCTTACACAGAAAGAAAGCTCTAGTGGCAGAGATGGTGCGTTTTTGACGCCTCCTTCAAGTTTTACAAAGTTCCAATACATCCTTATGATGACCTGCTGTCTTGTCTAATTAATGAGGAAGTCTGAATTCAGCAGAATCATTACTGAAGTCAGATTAGTCATTCTGTCACATTCTTTCGTTTTGACTAAAATCTTGCCTTTATTAATTCTGACGCCTGTTATAAGAGATGACCCTGTAGATTGGCTACTCAAGTGAGAAAGACATCTTATAGCACTGCAGAAAAATGCAATGTGCCTATGTGATCAGACCTCAGATGTCAGGAATTACTGTTACTCCATAAATATTTTCTCCCATGAGCCTATATAACATTTACAGTCAGGAGACCTGAAATCTCCAATCAGTTGAGATTTCAGAAAATTAAAAACAAGCAAAGAATCGCTAAAACAAATGCTTTAACATGGTATGTCATTCTTTGGTTAACAAATGGGAATTTTAAAATCATACAAGGGTCAATTGAAAAGTTCATAGGCTGACCAAAATATTTTCATGGAATGTGACCAAATGAGGTCTATTTTTCAATATAGTCCCTCTTGTGCTCTACAAACTTCTTCCACTCGTGTTGTAAAGCGTTGATCCCATTAGTCAAAAAAGTCATCAACAGTACATATGCTGTCATCAGATGAACTTTTCAGCCCAAACTCAAGTGCAAGATATATGATGCTCATGAAGCAAAAAAGAAGCATACAAACAAGATTTTATCTTATTTCTGTTATTTTTTATCACAACTCAGTTTGTTTTTCTACAATTGTTAAATAATTAGCAGAGAATGTAGATAAAAACATAGTGGTAGTGTGAAACTCAGCAAAAAAGAAGAAGTGACGAATACATAAAAAGACAGTTTTGGTTTGTTAATACCAAAGTTTATTCACAACTACATATTTTAGAAGTTATTGAGAAGTTTATTCACAACTACACATTTTAGTAGTTGTCAAGAAGAGAGAAACAGAGTATGAACTGAGTCATCCTCTTTAGCTCGACAGAGAAGTAAAATGACGTGAGAAGAGAGAGCAGATACAGACCTTGAATTATCTTTCTCGTTTTCTGTTGTAGTTCTAACACATGCTTTACTCAAGGGATCCATCCTCATGACTTTGCATCTAGATGTGAGATCTCTCTTCAGAGCACAGCCCAAAATAGAGGCCGCAAATTTCGACTATCTTCACATCATCATGTCTGCAACTGTCATCTTTACATTGTCACATCCCACAGCCAACTGACTCTTTTTCTTGTTTCCTATCCTGCATCCACAGCCCTAACGGTGTTTTTGTTTGATTTCCTTCCAGCCAATCAAAAATTGTCAATTTACTGCCAATGCATTTCT
The DNA here is from genome assembly GCA_963585895.1 of Sepioteuthis lessoniana. Taxonomy (NCBI): domain Eukaryota; kingdom Metazoa; phylum Mollusca; class Cephalopoda; order Myopsida; family Loliginidae; genus Sepioteuthis; species Sepioteuthis lessoniana. The sequence goes on along the minus strand of OY757932.1, from coordinate 51,710,641 downwards.
ATTTTTAAACCCAGGTATCCACTGCTATGATGACCTGTATTTAGGGAACCAACCTTTCTCTTTCCTATTCATTTCTCCCTTTTTATTGTGCTCCTCTCTCTCTCTCTCTCTTTCTTTCTACTTCTAATCTCTTTCTCATATATGTTCCTCTCTTTTCCACTGTCCTATGGTTGGCTATTAAAACAATTAACCAGACTCCTTAATCATTTTACAATTATATTCACTTCTGGACAAATACTCTTGGGGAAGGTAAGTACTCCTTATCCCCTTTGCTATGTGTTAAATAGTACCAGTACTGTTTTTCCACAAGGTGGTTTTGGCATTAGATAATCCATGAAGGTTGATATGCCAATAAATAAAGAAACCAAACATAATGAATAATAATAATAATAATAATAATAATAATAATGTATCATAATATACTGTTCCAATAGGAATAATAAAATCCTGGTATCTTTGGCTTAGAAAAAATCCACTTTTTATAAAAAAAATTTGTAAGGGGTATACTTATATATGAGTGATATCATAGGTATATGACTTATTTCAATCATTCTTGGTCAAATAAATGAGTTGTTATCATTAAACAGGCTCTTAAGGATAAAGTATGTGCATTTAAATTTTGCCAGAAACTTATTGCTTTTATCTTTCTATATTTCTGTGTGATATCTTCTTTTCATTTTTTTTTCAGGTTCCTGGTAACATTCCCTTTTTATTTTCTTATTTCTTGGTAATATCTCTTTTTTACATCCTGGTAATATGTTTACCTTTTACTTCCTAGTAATATCTTTTTTTCTTTGCCTCCTGGTAATCTTTTTCTTTACTTATTGGTAATGTCTTTTTTTTACATTCTGGTAATATCTTTCTTTACTTCTTGGTGAAGTGAACTTAGTGTAATGATCATAAAAAATGGAATCCTGGGCAAGGATGTTTGCATTTCACTTCACAATAATATCCAGAGATAAGTTATGAATCTGTTTTCCTCTCATAAATGGGTAAATAATAGGCCAACCAGTCTCGAAGAAAGAAAACTGAATTCAAAGCAGCTTTACTCTGCTTAGAAATGATGTCCATAGGTAAGGTATGAATCTATCTGTTTTCCTCTCAGCTATGGGGAAATAATAGGCCAACTAGTCTTGGAGAAAGAAAACTGAATTCAAAGCAGCTTTACTCTGCTTAGAAATAATGTCCATAGGTAAGGTATAAATCTATCTATTTTCCTCTCAGCTATGGGGAAATAATAGGCCAACCAGTCTTGGAGAAAGAAAACTGAATTCAAAGCAGCTTTACTCTGCTTAGAAATAATGTCCATAGGTAAGGTATAAATCTATCTATTTTCCTCTAAGCTATGGGGAAATAATAGGCCAACTAGTCCAGGAGAAAGAAAACTGAATTCAAACCAGCTTTACTCTGCTTAGAATTTGACCTTGTGTCAAAGCATGGCTGTATAGAAGTGGTTGAATAAATACATACTTCTCAGTGATATCTTTCTTTACTAATGGGTGATTTATTTCTTTACTTTATGGTGATATCTTTCTTTACTTCTCAATATTATCCTTATTTACTTCTTGGAGATATCATGCATCCAAAAAGGAGAAACTGGTCATTTATTACAAAATATGTAAGTCAGAAGAAAGAAGTGACACCTCCCCCCCAAAAAAATCATTCATTTTCATGAAAGTCTATCATCATAAAATACCAAATGGGATCTAATCCATTATAAAAGTAAAGCAGTAGGAATGAGGGTTGTTAGTGCTGATCATGACTTGTTCAAAGTCAAGAAAAAAAACACTGAATTGGTGAATAAAACGAATTCAAAAAATAGGATAGTTATTTCATTATAAAATAACTACATCTAACACACTTTCATGTAAAAATACCTCCAACAGCCTTTTATGGACAGTAACTGCTTATCATGAGGAGAGATTATTGTATTTGATGGTCTTATGGTTCTGATGAGGATTAAAAATACAACTGAATTTAATCAAAGAAAAATACAACAGAATTTAATTAAAGAAAAATACAACTGAATTTAATTAAAGAAAAATACACCTGATTTAATTAAAGAAAAATACACCTGAATTTATAATTAAAGAAAAATACAACAGAATTTAATTAAAGAAAAGCAAATTTTAGCCAGTGGACGTTCTGACCATAAGTGTATTCCAGTGACCTTAAAAAATTTTATTCCCAGTTGGTAGACTATAAGCTGACAATATCCCCACAGAAAGATAAGTAAAAGTAAAGTTGCTGACCATAGTCTAGAGCAACCTGAAGGCTCCCTTTTCAATAACTACTACACCGAGGTGTAGGGGAGGGCACTACTCCTTTTCCTGGATTGCTCCACATTACCCTCAATATGTACCTTATATTGCTGAGTGTTAAGCAAGGAGGTATCAAGTACCATTTTCAAAGTCTTTGGTATGACACGACCTGGGATTGAACCCAGGTCTCCCTAACCATTGGCGAACACTCTACCCGCTCCCAAAAAAGTGTTTTCTGGGTATGACATTAAGCCATCTGATGGTGAGGCTCCAGTTCTAGAGATCAAGGGAGAGTGGAGTACCCTTTCATTGCCATTACGCCTAGGTCCACTCTGACCTGGAGTAGTATGATCTGTTAAGATCCCATCTATATGTGAAATAGATCTGTTTAAAAATTATTTGTATTCAATAGGACTGTGTGCGCAAAAAAAAAAACTATTAAGAAACAAATACACAAAAAATGTAAATATACAATGAACACAATTTTCTAACCTCTAAATGTAAAATAATCCTAGATAGGCTGACATGCTGTTAAAATTAACCAATCAAAAAATTTTCTTTTAACCTCCATCTTCTGAGTGATCAAACAATCAATATTCACAATGTCATTTTTTTAAAAAGAGTAATAGATACAACATATTCTAGGAAGAATACCAAGGATATGAATTATAGAAACATAATGATCAAAACAACAAATGTTAAGATCCCTCTTACTATAAATCATCAAACAAAGAAAAGTCTTCATACAAAAAATTACTAATGACCCTTGGAAGATTGATGATCAATGATACAGTAAGTTCTCATTGGGTGCCCCATTCATGCGGCCTTGTGCTACATCTAAGCAAAAAGCTTAGTAAATTAAATGATACAGTGAGCAAAACAAAAAGGATAAAAACTATAAAAACATTGGGAATTTATTGCTTCACCATTATTCAAATGATTGAATAATGGTAATAATTTACTTTAGAACTTAAGACAATACCATAGAAAGCAACAAAAAACACCAGATTAATCTTAGAATTTTAGTCAGCATACTGAGTAAAAGGATCAAAACAACACAAGTTTACGATAATAGTTTAAATGATGGTAATGCTTAATGTTAAAATATTAGTAAAGTAAAGTTGGCAACTGTAGTCGAGGGTGACCCGAAGGCTCCTTTTTCAATAGCTGCTACACTGAAGTGTAGGGGAGGGCACTACTCCATTCCCAGGATTGCTCCATTTTACTCTTGATCCTCATCTTATAGTGCTCAGTGCCAAGCAAGGTGGCATCAAGTACCATTTTTGAGTTTTTGGTATAACTCGACCTGGGATTTAACCCCAGTCTCCTGGACCATTGGCGAACACTCTACTCATTAGGCCAATATTAGTAAACACAAGAAAAACCAGTGAACTCACTGACCAAAATTACCAAAACAACAAAGATGAAGATACAAGCGTGAATATACCTAATCCTAGAACTTGAGACTTTAAAGAAAGCAATACCGACAGAAGCTGTAATTCTTTGAGGGCAGAAGTGAATGGAGAGCCACCCACAGATTCCAGGGTGAATACGAGCAGACAAGCCCAGAGATATCAATGGTGCTTCTTATGAAGGAAATGAATGTCGTAAACTTAGTATAATTGACAGTGAACCATACTTCAAAAAGAAGGAAACATAAATTAAAGGATAAGTTGGTCTTAAAGAGAGTTCAGTCAGTGTTCTTCTAATTCTTTGTCTAAGGAAATAGGAATTTCATCAACTTACTTATATTGCTTCACAGATATTTATGAGAATACTAGCATAGTTCCTGTAATTTATAACAGCATTACAAGGTGTGTCTAAAAAGTATTGAGACTGAAGCTGCATTTACTGAGATAGAATGGAACAATGAATAAAAGATGTATACAAAATATCACTTACACACACACACACACACACACACATATATATATATATATATATATATATATATATGCATAATGTCAAAAATTGATGTACACAACAAAAAATCATGACTGAGACTTAAGCTGTATTTAACAAGTCAGAAAAGAATGATGAATGAAACATGTCTATAAAATATCACATATGCTCATATATATATATATATATATATATATATATATATATATATATATATATATATATATATAGTTGTGATCATACATTCAAAGTGCGTATATATATATATATATATATATATATATGGAAAAGTATATATATATATATATATATATATATATATATATATATGCAAAAGTCATTCAATAAATAAGCTGAATTTTGCCTAAAATGTTGGCAGTATTGGCAATAGGAAGGACTGTTTACAGTTGTGCTCTTTTCAAGGAAATCAATAGTGGTGGGCTCTTTTATGTCTCTGAACTGTCTTTTCCACTCAACTTGAAGGGACAAACTCTTGTTTAGCTCATTTGCAAAGATTTTTTTTTAAATTAAAACATGGTTCTCCATATATATCACACATTATTCTGTAAATTTCAGATGGTTTGCACTTTTCAGCCACCCAAAATTTCTTGACAGATCTCTGTTCAAGCCTCAAGCACTATTTGATTTGCAACCATCTGAATAGCCTCAAAACAAATATTTTTACAAGATTGAAATAATTGCTGCTACAAACCAATTCCAAATAATGTAAAGTTTACATTTATGGAAAAAAATTCTAAAAAAAATTTTCTTTTTTCAAAAATTCCCTTATTTATTAAATGGTTTTCTAATATATAATAAGGTCTACCTCAGTGTCAGATAAATTCCCCTTATTTATTGAATGATTTTCTAATATATTATAGGGCCTACCCCAGTCAGATAAATTCCCCTTATTTATTGGATGATTTTCTAATATATAATAGGGCCTACCTCAGTCAGATAAATTCCCCTTATTTATTGGATGACCTTCGTATAAGGCCATATACAGTTGTACACAACTACGGCTTATACTGAGGATATTCTCTCTCCATAAGCTATAAGTAAATAATTGGGCAAATTGGGCTCTTTAACCTCAATATGGTAACTGAGAAGGAAAACTGAATTCACACCTGTTAAATAGATATACCTCAACCCATTTTCAATCATAAGTTAATTTTCTTCCCAACCAGTGATGCCAGGATTTTATTTTAAGTGAAACATATAGTCAAAATAGATATAATTAGGTATTATATCTCATCAAACTCTCCAGCACTGAAATTCTGTCAAGAAAAATAAAATTGTATATATATAAGGAATATACTTATTTTTGGACATCTATATATTCATATTTGTGATTACAGAGTTATAAAAATAAATGAATAATTCAATTGAAATATGTATATAAATGTGTATACTTTGTTCTATTAGAAAAAAAATCCTGGGACAATTAATTGGAAAACCAAACAATGACAAGTATACAGGAAATCAGTATAAATATGATCAATTTACAGGCTTCCATACTTAAAATTAATCAATTTACAGGCCACCATAATTAAAAAATAATCAATTTACCATGACTTACTATGATTCCGCAGTCCATCACTTTAACTATTACACCATGGGGACACCTCCCCCCCCCCACGCAATCTGCAAGGGCTAAGACAACAACAATAACTAGCAAACCAAAAACTGCAAATTTCTGCACATTGTAAACACTTTCTGAATGCCGACATATGGGACATAAAATACAGATTCATAAAAATCAATATTTTCCATCTACTAAGAAAGAGCAATTATTCTTACATACATATGTGTGTGTGTGTGTGTGTGTGTGTGTGTGTGTGTGTGTGTGTGTGTGTGTGTGTGTGTTTGTAATTTTAATTGGCATTTAAACAATCATATTAAACAAAACAAGAATAAAAACAATCTGTGTTTCCCAGGTTTTTGTTTGAAAAGCAAAACATTAAAAATCCTTTGAAAAATAAGATTAAAAATAACAAGACAAAATAACCTTTATTATTGCATTGTTACCATTTAAATATGATGTTGTTTCCACAAAGAAAACGTGAGAAGTGTTATTTATAACCCAAACAATGATAGTCTTTACAATTACAGCACATAAATTTCATAGAACGTTTTTACTCTTCCTGATTTTCAGAAAATGCAAAAGGAAAGAAAAGATTATGGAGGGAAAGAAATTAATCAAGGGTTTTGTCTTTTGGCAAAAGAATTCTTTTCCTACTCAACATAAACACAGGAACATAATAGAAACATTTACAGCCACCATACATAAAGAATTATGTATTATAAATATATATATATATATATATATATATATATATATATATATATATATATATATATATATGAATATGCAGGTATTATACATTAATGAATAAATATAGCCATGTTACATATCATATGCATAAATAGATCTTTGATATATATAATATTGATATATGAGGGTCATTCAAAAAGTTCTAAGCCTTACAAAGATTTAAAAATTTTTGCACATCTCTCTTGTAGCGAACTTGCTTACTCAGAAATTAAGACAGAAATCTGAATAAGTTTTTTAAGTTTTATGAAAAGTTGTAATGTGTTGCCGCAACAGAAATGTTCTGTTATGGCTTTTCTTTCTGCCTGAGGCTTAGAACTCTTAATATATGTAAGTAATACATATAAGCATATACTTATTAAAGGCATAAAAACCTCTGTCATAATCATTATAAACATAAATACCTCTGTAATACTTATTATAGATATAAATACTTTTCATACTTATTATAGATATAAATACATCTGTACAACACAAATTTATCTGTAATACATTGTATAGACATATATCTATTATATATTATAAATATAAAATATATTTTTAATACATATGAATATACCAGTTATACATATACACAAACATATCCATGATATGATGGATATATTTATGCATATTTATATATTCCAGTTATATTTATTATGTCTATAATATGTATTTACATATTATAGACAAAAATACATCTATAATACATATTATAAAAATATATCTATAATGCATATTATAGGCAAATATATGTACAATATGTATTATAGATATAAATGTATCTGTAATAAATAATACATGCATATTGTAGATATAAATAAATCTGTAATCCATATTGGAGATATATATATATATATATATATATATATATATATATATATATATATATATATATATATATATATATATATATTGTCATCCACAGACAGACTGTTTCGTTCTATCAGAACTCTTCAGCGTGGCTAGACACGCAGGACGCTCGAAGCCGGGATCGAAACATATCTGTAATCCATATTACATACTTATATCTATAATGCATATTGGAGATATATATATATATATCTGTAATATATATTACATACATATACCTATAATGAATATTGTAGATATAAATAAATCTGTAATCCATATCACATACACATATCTATAATGCATATTGGATATATATATATATATATATATATATATATATATATATATATATATATATATATATATCTGTAATCCATATTACATACATATATCTATAATGAATATTGTAGATATAAATAAATCTGTAATCCATATTACATACACATATCTATAATGCATATTGGATATATATATATATATATATATATATATATATATATATATATATATATTGAGCACTCTGCCGAAGGAATTGTCGGCCGCCCCTAGCGTAATGCAAAGTTCTTCGTAAGAATTGAGCACTCTGGTAGCCGATAGGGTATTAAAAAATGTAAACAAAGGCTGCTGCTGCTGTTGCTAAAAATGAAATACCTTAAAATTCCCTTAGCCAACGTAGTCCGCTTGTAGCCGTGTGGTCTGAAACCTTAATCTATTGTAAAGTTAGACGGGTTTCGATCCCGGCTTCGAGCGTCCTGCGGGTCTAGCCACACTGAAGAGTTCTGATAGAACGAAACAGTCTGTCTGTGGATGACAATATATATATATATATATATATATATATATCTGTAATCCATATTACATACATATATCTATAATGAATATTGTAGATATAAATAGACATGCAATATCTATGATGTACATATATTTATAATGCATATTGTAGATATAGATATATGTGTAACATATGTAACGTACGTATATGTTTGGGTAACCGTACACTTCAGATTAAACATTGTCTTGACTTTCTAGCAGAAGCTTACATTCAGTATCTTGACATTGTCATCTTGTCACTTAATTCAAAACTAACATAATTGAATTAACACTTAATTTCTGGGTTCATTTACATTAACTGAAAAGTTGTGAATACAACAAAGAATTACATGATGTGACTAAATTTTCATCGGGAATTCCCACACTGAGATGGAAAAAACAACCAACTCTGATGGTATCAAAAGTTACAGCTGATGCACTATGGGTGGGTGGTAATAATGCTTTGGGCCCCAAAACCACCACATCTGACCCCAGAGTTATCATCTAATGATGACTTTATTGGCAGCACAGCTGTTTCTTCTTTGTTTTTGCAGCATGCGTATAAAACTATATTGTATGTATGTGTAAGTGTGTGAATGACTTATTTTTTTTATAAAGTAGGCTGCTTAGTAAATAATGGCAAATTTTGTTTCAAATTTTTATGTAAAATTGCCCATTATTTTCTAAATCACTTTATATTTTTATATATTGTTGCATACACGTGTGTAGATATATCTTTAGAGATAAAAAACATGCTTTTCCCATTGAAACTAAACAGACTCCCAAATTCAAAACACTTTGAATCAAATAAACAGCAGCCATCTTCATTTTGGGTATTTCAAATGGGATAATGGTTACAGAGCTAGGCTAGCAGACCATTCTTGGTGATTTTGATTATCACAGGGTGACCTATACTTCTAGCTTTCTGACAAATTATTCTCAGCAAAGTAAATAAAAGCCAACACCCTCATTTTAAGACATGAACTCAAATTTTCCTGTATCTCATCTCTAAAAATAAAAGTTCACCATAATAATATAGTGATACCATATGATCTAAAATAGAAAATAAACAAAATAAAACAAATAAATTTATTATCATCAAATTCTGACAGCAAGTATTAAATCTAACCCACTCTGTTAATATGGCCTAGTATATACTAGTTGTATCTCCTGCAGAGAAATATCTCCTACCCCCCAAAAAAGGGATACCCTTAGGTAACTAAACTACTTCTTGTAGTGAGACTCCAGTTCTCAAGCTTTGGAAAATGTGGAGTCACTCATTCATTGCCATTACTCCCAGGACCACTCTGATTTGTTGTGGGAGCACCTGTTAGAGTCCTATCTATTGTTTAAATAGATATCTTTAAGATGATGAAGTGTTTATGTGTTTAAAATGAAATCAAAGATAAATTCTTGTACTGCATATAATTCAAGACCATATTTTTTTTTATGCTTTGGCATAAAATAGACCCAACAAGGTTTGACATACCATAAAACCAACTAACCAACCAACCAAATCTTTCAAAACTGACTTTAAATAACTTTCTAATCATCACCATTTACACATGTCAACAGTACAGATTCATTTGACTCTCTCATGCTATTCATCCCAATTAACCACTGCACATAGTAAGTCCTCTTGACGGCATCCAGTATCTGCACAGAGCTGATGAATGTAAGTTTTTGCTAGACAATGGTTTTATTAGCATTCTTTGAGAACAAGTAGTACATATGCACTTGTTGGTAGTTAGTTGGCAATTTTTATTTTCTTCTTCAGAACTCTCACATCAAATCATTTCTTGAATAATCATCTTGAAAAAGTCAACCAACACCTGTCATGACCAATTGTCTATTATCTTTGTACAATACTCCACATCTGGCTTGCTTTCAACACAGTTTTATAAAATTTAGCACTTTACTAAATCAGTTATAATTCAATTTTACTTAATTAAATCCAATTAATTCTTTTTAAAGCCAGCTGCTTCATTACAATTAGAAGAAATGCTGTTCTTGATATCAACTAAGCTTTGATCAGTACATCACACGACTAAATGTGGAAAAATACGAGAAACTGTATTGCACCAATCTTTCCAAATAGTCCAACTCTTTTTCTTGAAAACCAGAATTAAAAATCCAGGTTTTCACCTATACTTGAACACTTGAAGAAATAAATAATTTAGTCAGCTGATCTTCCTTTTACAATAAGTTTTAACATTTGTTAACATTGAAAGATTTTACAGCCTTTTAATAACTTTTAATACACTGGTTGATAGAGGTGCAATAATTCATCTATTTGCCCTACTATTTAACCATAGCAAGAAGGAGAAGAGTTAGATTTATACCTTTTTCAAGAGTATTAGCACTATATGAAATATAACCTTGTCCAGGATTTGAACTTGAATGACTGTGCCCATTTCCTATGAAGATAACCATGATAGCATGAATGCCTTCATTTTTGCTTATTGCTTTTATACAAGATATATAAGTTTATATCATAGATTAGAAGCAGTAACATTATATAGTAATATATCTCTTACAAAAAGTCTATATTTAAAAAAAGGAAATTGTATAGGAATGAATTAACCCCCCCCCCAAAAAAATACATACATAAATTAAAAAATAAAAAGCACAATATTATTATATTTAATAGAATTATATTTGTAATTATAGTTTTAAAAAGTTATTCTATCTGTCCAGACATTTTGTTTCTTTCTTTATTTTTCCCAATATTTTCCAAATTATATTTTCTTATAATTTTTTCTGGGTACTTTTTATTAGTTTTGTATAAGATTTTTAGTGTATTTTTGTGCTCTTTTTTCATTACTTTTTCCAATATTAACCTCTCTAGGTCTGCTTCATAGTTGAGATGGCTACAAATTTCCAATCATTGCCAAAGTTTTTTTTTTCTTTAGTATAATAATTTTACACAAGATATACAACTTTGAACTTCAAATTAGAAACTAACTTAAGGTAAGTTGTATGCTTCTTTCATACATTTTCAAGGGGTTGATTATTCTTGAAAACATTTAACTTGATGCAATTTTTTTAATTGCCTGCCTCAAAAAATACTGAGTCTGTTTTCTTTTGGGAACTTTTTAGCAGCCATATTATAAAACAAAATAATATTCAAAATCTACTTTTTAGCAGTCATTTTGTAAAACAAAATAATATTCAAAATCTACTTTTTAGCAGTCATTTTGTAAAACAAAATAATATTCAAAATCTACTTTTTAGCAGCCATATTGTAAAACAAATACTTAATATTTTGCTTTTTTTTTGTCAATCTGTCTTCCTTTCTTTTATTGTTTTCTACACATTGGATAAATGTAATACTTGATAACTTTAGTCTTAAAAATGATGTTGCAATATTCACAAATACTAAAATATATATTTCACATTTTTATTTTATTTTTAATAATTGGACTGGGTTTAGAGTCAGTTGTTCCAAAAAAGTTTGATTATAATTGGTTTTATTTATAATTTTTGAACCCAAAACAAAATTTACAACAATGAATGAAAAAAGAGAAATACTATATTAACTAAAATTATATTTTTTGATTATATTCTAAATTTTTTTTTGGTTCTTAACTGTTATAAGAATTTCATACAAGATATACCACTTTGTATCACAAGTTAGAGACAATAATATTAGGTAATTGTTTATATCTGACATAGATAAACTGAACAAACAAAGGAATATTAAAAAAAAAAAAAAGGAAATTGTGTCGGAATGAAAAATACTTCCTCATTGTATAAAGTAAAATAAGAAAAACATTTATTTTCATTCTATAAAAAAACAATGAAAATGTAGAAAGGAGAGAATAGTTATCTAAAAATTAAAAAAAAAAAAAAGAACTAAATTCACCATCATTTTGTGATTTAGAAAGAAATTTTTATTTTTTTTAATGTTTATTTGAAAATTTTCACAAAATATTCTCTATTTAAGACTTTGATTGTAACAAAATGTTTTGAACAGTTAATATCTAAGAAGGCTATCAGAAATATCTCAACCCATTTGGCTGAGGTTGTAGAATATACTGACAGTATCTCTGCAGTGGGATAAGACCCCCACCAACCTAACAAGTGTCCTGAATATGATACTAAACAATCTGATGGTGATGCTCCAGTAATACTGGAGCTTTGGGAAATGTGGAGTACCCCTTCATTACCATTGCTCCTTGGTTCACTCTGGTCCAGAGTGGTAGCACCTGATAGGGTCTGATTGATGGGTCAAATAAAACTGTTTGACATTTAAACTGAGTGCCAATGAATGACTTATGCTAAATTGAAGAATTAGAAATTGAACTGTTTCATCATTTAACTGTGTGTAAACAAATGAGTGATTTCTACTTGAATTGTTTATGATACATTACTATCCTTGGAACCATTTAATTGTGGGTCAATGAATGAATTATGTTGAATCAAATAATTAGTGTTAAATAGCAATAATTGTATCCACTTCACTGACTCCAAACAAATGATTAATATTGAATAGAATTATTAGTGTTAGATAGCAATACTTAAAAACATTAACTGTGTGCAAAAAAAATTGTTTGAGACACTTATTTATTGACAAAGATAGGATTAAGAAGGATTTGAGCCAATTCACTTAGAATTCTTTTTTTTATTTTCTTTCAGTGTGAGAGATTTCTCAACCAATCAAGTTGAAGGTCACAAAACTAATTCAGTCTTTTCCAGACTGTTAAATCACACCTTTTTTATCCTCTTTTTGCACAAATTTTTGACTAATCAAAAAGAGTGCACAAAAATTTTTAGTTGTTATTTTTTGCACATATTTTTAGTGCATACTTCCTCACAATTGAATGTTAATACTTTTATAGTTGGTGACCTTAATCGAGGATGACCCGAAGGCTCCCTTTTCAATAGCTACTACACTGAGGTGTAGGGAAGGGTGCTATTCCTTTCCCTGAATTAATCCATTTTACTCTTGATCCTTACCTTATAATTCTGAGTGTTAAGCAAGGCGGCATCAAGTACCATTTTTATGAGTCTTTGGTATGACTTGACCTGGGACTGAACCCTGATCTCCCGGACCATTGGCGAACACTCTACTCAGTAGGCAAATGGCCTGGTGAAAGGTAATACACTTCTAGGTTAAATTTTAAAAGAGTGAGTATGTTAATTTTTGTGGTGTAAACTTAAAATTTTCAGATTGTTCTCTTTTCATATTTATTGAGAAAATTTGATTTTATATTTTTCCAAAAAGTACCTTTATAACCACTTATCTTCAATTACATAAACTGTCCAAGTATGACGAATAAGACATACTGGGCACTAAAGAAGAAATAAGAAAAAAACTCAACAGCAACATTCTCTTATTTTTTGCTGGTCAGCCAACACTATGTATGAACACAATGCTGGCTGACCAGCAAAAATTTATACTAACCAGCTCTGTGCAAACATTGGATGCCATGTACAATGACAGATAGGGATGGAGGGGTGAGAGAAAGTCAAAGGAATCTATAGTATAGGTATCCCTTGATGATATTTGTTAAAAATTAGAATTTTGTAAAGCTGAGTTTCAAGGAAATTGAACTCTTCAATCAGAAAATTTGGTGCAACACAATCTTCATATCCTCAGTTTTCTAATCTTTGCAATCATTATAAACAAAGATTCAGTCCAGCTTTCGGGGAGGGGGGCTTTAGAATACACTGACTGCTACTCTGCAGAGAAGTAAGACTCCCCACTCAATGAGTGTCCTAGATATGCCACTAAGCAATCTCATGATGAAGCTCCAGTAATACTGGAGCTTTGGGAAATGCAGAGTACCCCTTTATTGCCATAACTCCCAGATCCACTCTGACCCAGAATGGTAGCACCTGATACAGTCTGATCTATGGGTCAAATAAAGCTGTTTGACATTTAAACTGAAAGCAACCAAATGACTTATGCTAAACTGAATTGTTTGAAATAGAACTGTTTCATCATTTAACTGTGTGTAAACAAATGACTGGTCTTTAATTGAATTGTTTGTAATACATAGCAATACTTGGAACCATTTAACTTTGTTGACTAATGGCAAATTGAATTGTTAAAAATAGAACTGTTTGCTCATTTAACTGTGTAAACAAATGACTGATGTTTAATTGAATTGTTAGTGTTAAATACCAAAACTTAGAACTATTTATCTTTGTTGACTTACATTTACAAATCATATATGTTTAATATACATGTATCAACTGGATTTGGCATTAAATAACCTACAATGGTTGATATGCCATAAAACTAAACCAAACTAAGCAAAGATTAAATCAACATTAAAAGTAGCATAAAATAAAATAAAACAAACAAAAAAATATTTTAAACCCATTCACTGTTCAAAGCACATTAGAAAATGTCTACTCACATGTTGTCACAAGATTTTATTCCTTATTTTAAATGAGGTTTGAGAGCCACATGTAGCTCTCAAAACAGTGAAAGGGTTAAAAAATAATTCTTATAATTTCATTGAGTTATTATAAACTTCTTGAGCTCAAGCAATTTTGAAAAACAACCCACACAAAATTCCCTTGACTTATTAACATGAAAAAGTTTTATAGATATTTTGTTTATCAGGGTGGAAGAGGTTAAACCCATTTTTCATCAGTTTAAAGAATTGCTCCTCAAGATTTGTCTTAAGGATTTAATATCAAATTACTGAAATTATCAACTAAAAAGAATTAATGCTTGGTTTGTTGATACAACTCAACCCTAAAAGTTGCATTTGTCAGAGTGGGTAAAGTCAGAAGTTGTGTGTCCCAAAGATAAGAACAGTTGTACATTTGACAGACAGGCTCAGAGGTCAAATGATTGAAAGGGGTTAAAGTTAAAGACTTTCAGCTTTTTATATTTCTTACAAATTTGGTATTTATATTCAGTAGAAAAAAGAAAAAAAAGGTGACTGCTTCTTTTAACTGTTTATGTAGTTATAGAATTTATAATCTATATACCAACACAATTCATAGAACATTAAGTTTAGTTCTGAAAGAAATCCAGATGATTATTTTAATAACAACTTTATTGGTGTTGTAGGGAAACAGTTATGTATATTCTCCCTAAGAGAATAGGTAAATCCATTAAGTTCCCCATAAACTGTCACATGACAATTATGAATTGTCTCTCTAGGAGAATAAGCATATCTGTTAAGTGACTCATAAACTGTCACATGACAATTATGTATTGTCTCTCTGGGAGAATCAGCATATCCATTAACTGCCTTATAAACTGTCACATGACAATTATGTATTGTCTCTCTGGGAGAATAGGCATATCTGTTAAGTGACTCATAAACTGTCACATGACAATTATGTATTTCTCCCTAGTAGAATGGACATATCCATTAACTGCCTCATAAACTGTCACATGACAATAATGTATTGTCTCTCTGGGAGAATCAGCATATCCATTAACTGCCTCATAAACTGTCACATGACAATTATGTATTGTCTCACATTAAATAAATAGCAGAAATGTTGTTTTCTTCCTAGTGGTTAAACAGTAAAGCCAAAATAGCCCAGACCATTTGAATATTAAACTTATGAAAGCTTTTTTACCCTTTTTGTTTGTTTGTTTGGGTTTATGGCATATCAACCTTTGTATGTTATTTAATGCCAACTCCATTTCTATACAAATAAACAGTTCTATTTCAAACAATTCAGTTTAGCATACAAAAACAGTTCCATTTCAAACAATTAGTTTAACATAAGTACATAGTTTAGTTCTATTTGACCAATAGATAGGACCCTACCAGGTGCTACCACTCTGGGCCAGAGTGGACCTGGGAGTGATGGCAATGAAGAGGTACTCCGCAATCCCCAAATTACTGGAACCTTACCATCAGATTGTTTAGTGTTATATCAAGGATACTCATTGTGAGGTGGGGGGGGTCTTACCCTACTGCAAAGAAGCAATCAGTGTATTCTACAGCCCGAGCCAACTGGGCAATTTTTCCATTTTTGTACTTCTTTCACATACTACTTGTTCATAGAATAATATGTGCATATTTCATTGATTGGAATTCTTGTATGTATAAATGAGTTTTTCTTGTCTTTCCTTCTGTTTATTCAGTATTATTATATCATGGATATACTAATGCTAATATTGGTCCATTAATAAAACGTATCTTTTCTCTGAGGCTGGGGAATCAACTTAAAAAGTTATAATGCCAAAACACACACAAAATCTGCATATGTGGAAATATCACATAGGTATGGAAGAAAATATGTCAAGTGACATTTTTCAATCAATGCCAATCATTTGACAAAAAAGAAAAAAAGAAAAAGAAACCAGCTTCTGAGCCTTTAAGAACAGAAAGAAAACAAATTTCTCTTGTTCAGAGAGAACCAATCCACTGTCAAACAAACACCCATGTGTCAGTCATCATGAGGACAAGGAAAGAAACCTAAAAATGACAGATTCTGAAAGAAATCATTCTTGATCTTGTCTCTACACCCAAAAGGAAGATGAATTCAAACTTTAATCCTTCTATCAAAGTGATTCAAAAGTTTTGCAATACTTTGATAAAATGTGGCACAATTCAGCAGCTTCAGATGTTTCTGTCAAGGTCATGAAAGAGATAAACTACACTAGACTGTGAGATGCTAAGCTTACCTGACACTCTCCAAGTACTACTCACCGGATTTACCTCAATGGCTTAGAGCATGGCTTTGGAATCCATGGTTTTAGGCCAAACTTGTTACATTAACAACTTTCTTTCCATCTTCTACTTCAAACAATTGACAAGGTTTATATCCTGGATTGTTCTAGAGCTGTTTCAATTTTTCTCAGTACATACAAGCAGCTGTATATAAATAACTACGGGTACTTTTCAGCCATAAAGAAGATTGAACCTGTTGAATAGCAACAGGATCAAGCTATTAAGTTACATTAAGTATAAAGGGAAAAACTTTGAAATGAACATTTCCATACTCATAAGAAAAATAAAAATAAAAAATAAAGGCACACATAAAAAAAAATACATAATTTGCATTGAAAAATCACTTGGACCAGATAGAAGACAGCCCATTTGGCTGGGGCTGTAGAATACACTGACTGCATCTCTGTAGAGTGGGTAATACCCCCCACCCCCACCGACCCAATGAATGTCCTGCATATGGCACTAAATAATGATTCATCGTCAGATTATTTAATAATACTTGAGATTTGGAAAATGTGGAATACCCCTTCATTGCCATTGCTCCCAGGTACACTCCAACCAAGATTGGTAGCACCTGATAGGGTCCTATTAATGGGTCAAATAGAACTGTTTGATATTTAAACTGTATCCAAACAAATGACTTATGCTAAATTGAATTGTTTGAAATACAACTGTTAGATCATTTAACTGTGTGTAAATAAATGACTGATGTTTAATTGAATTGTTAGCAATACATAGCAAAACTTGGAACCATTCAACTGTGTGTAAATGAGTTATGTTGAACAGAATAATTAGTGTTAAATAGCAATACTTGTATCCATTTCACTGTGTGCAAACAAATGATTTATATTGAATGGAATTATTAATGTTAAATAGCAATACTTTAAACCATTTGACAGTGTAAAAAAAGAGCTCATTTAAAAATATCATCAACAAAATGTGTTTACAAATCTTTTTTTTGAAAGTGATATAACTGATAAAAAACTGACTTTGAGAATATCATTGGTCAATTTGTATCCGTGAAAAGAAGAAAGGTGCAATTGTAATTATTTATCAATCATAGTTGAGTTGTGGCACAAAGCCAAAAGTAGGGAGCACTCAGTGGGAATTGAGCTCAATTGTAATAGTCTGCTAGCCTCTACTGAGTTCAGACTAACACACTACAACAACCAGGATATTGGGTTGATAATAGTTATTGACTGAGCTAAGCATGGTTTGGCACAAGTTCAGAAGTATGAGGCACTCAGTAATAATCAAACTCACTGTCAATAGTCTGTTAGCTTCTGTTAGATTGATACTAACACTGACTACAAACACGAGCTGATAATAATCATTTACTAAGCTTAGCAAAAGTTAGCACAAGGCTAAAATTATAGGGTGCTCAGTGAGTATCAAACTCATTTATAATTGTCAGCTCTCCTTTATAAGGTTGATATTAATACAGACAACAAAACACCAGTATTGGGTTGATAGTTGTTATTTACTGAACTTAGGTAAGTTTGGCAGAAGGTAAGATGAGAATCAAACTCAACAGCCATTACACTATAAAAGGTGTCCAGGAAGGTTCAGTTGTAATTTTCATCTTATGTCATGATTTTTTAATTAAAAGTTTGACTGATATGGTTGAATTATCTCAAAGATGTGAGTCACCATGTCAGCTGTTTGGACAAGAGTGCAATATCAGTACACACCATAGGTGCTATTTTTTTTTGTAGATATACCCCTGATAAGTATAACCATCCAAAGAAACAAGTATCCATCCTATATTGCTTTGAAGAGGAGGAACAGGATGACCAATCCTAAAGACACCATATGTAAAAGAAACAGCTGAATCAATCCAAAGGATTTGTGAATAGTAAATCATAGTAGTTCCTAAGAGCACAATCATTCTTTGTAAAGTACTTACTAATGTTGACACTTGCAAGAAAAGCTTCCTTGGTATGACTCTAAACTGCATCCAGTAGTGAGGCTCAAGTTCTGGAGCTCTGGAAAATATTGAGTGACCTTTTCTTTGCCATTTTCCCAGGTACACTCTGACCTGCAGTGGTAGTACTTGTTAGGGCCTTATGTATGGGTCAAATAGATCTGTTTGAAAATTACTTGTATTAGATAGCAATACTATAACTGTGTACAGATTATTAAGAATAGTCACTTGAAGCCATCATTTTTTACTAAGGATTAGTTTTATTAGTTACTTGAAACCACATAATTACTTGCAAATTATTGCTGTTAGATAGGAATACTTGAAACCAACTGTGTGCAAACAAATTATTAAGCAGAAATAATTACTTTAAAACCATTTGTGTGTAGATTATCAGTATTAGATAGAAATACTTGAAACCTAACAAATGTATACAAATTACATGTATTAGATAGGAATATTAGATATCATAAACTGTGTGCAAACAAATTATTAAATAGGTATAGTTACTTTGAATCATATAACTGTGTATAGATTATTGTTGGAATTCGTTTGTAATACTCATTTGTGTAAAAAGCAATGCTATGACTTGATACGAGATTATATGGACATTGAGGCATTCCATTGCTCTCAAGTGGCTAAGTCCATCCTCTGGACAGTGATTGGTTGCTGGTCCAGTGAATGGGTATATTAGTGTGTGTATACACTGGCTTACTTAAGATGTTACAGGCTCGGAATTGGGTTACCACCCATTTTAATTTTTGTATGCCAGCTGAACTCTAGCTGGGGCTGTTTTGATCGGAAAGTGTTGTTCTTGTTGTTTATTCTGCACATTAGAGTAGTGACTTCTACAATTATCAGTATTTGATAGAAATACTTGAAACCAAATAAATGGGAACAAATTATTTGTATTCAACAGGAATACTTGATATTATAAACTGTGTGCAAACAAATGGATATAGAAGAATAAAAGTATAATTAAAAAATGCAATGGAACATTAAAAATATAGTTATAATTATAATTAAACATTAATAGATAAATTAAATTCCTGCATTAGATAACACATAAGGAGGTGATTAAACAAATAAACCAAAATAAACCAACCTTAACTAAACCATCACCCAGCATAGTAGTAACTGTTTGGGCCCCATCAATAAGTATATCTAAAGATTATTTATATCTGATAGCACCACACGAAAAAAATTGGTTATGAAACAACAATACAAAAATATAAATACAAACATCCTATGAATATAATTCCCTAACCTCTAGGGATAAAACAACCCTATTTAAGTCTTCATGCCATTAAAATCAATTAATCAATCAATATAGACCATCACACTAGAAGTAAATGCCCAAAGACTAAATTTATAACATTCTGCAGGCCCACAGGCATAGTGGGTAGAGTGTTCACCAATGGCCCGGGAGACCAGGGTTCAATCCCAGGTTGGGTCATACCAAAGACTCACAAAAGTCGTACTTGATACCTCCTTGCTTAACCCTCAGCATTATGAGGTACATATCAAGGATAAAGTGAAGCAATCCAGGGGAAGGAGTAGTGCCCTCCCCTATACCTTGATGTAGTAGCTGTTGAAGAGGAAGCTTTCTGGTCGCCTTTAGCTACAGTCACCAACTTTACTCATGTAACTATAGGAAAGAATATATGAAAGATACCTAGCTATGTGCTTAAAGTGATACACATAAAATATAAGAAAGTTATATCATATTGAAAGGTTTAGATCAGGTGTTGACCTTAGTCGAGGGTGACCCGAAGACTCCCTTTATAATAGCTATGACACCAAGGTGTAGGGGAGGGCACTACTCTATTCCTTGGATTGCTCCACTTTACCCTTGATCCTTACTTTATAATGCTGAGTGTTAAGCAAAGCAGAATCAAGTACCATTTTTTGAATCTTTGATATGACTCGACCTGGGATTAAACCCGGACCACAGATGAAGACTCTACTCAGTAGAGTGTTTGCCAATGGTCCAGGAAACTGGGATTCAATCCCAGGTCAAGTCATAAATGGTACTTGATGATACCTTGCTTAACACTCAACATTATAAGGTCATTATCAAGGATAAAGTGGAGCAATCCAAAGAAAGTAGTGCCCTCTCCTAAACCTCATTGTAGTAGCTATTGAAAAGGGTGCTTTCGAGTTGCCATAAGCTACAGTCACTAACTTTACTTTTACAAACATGTACAAATGAATCAAATTTTGGCATTAAATAACCCAAAAGGAGTTGATATGCCTTTAAACAAACCAATAAAACAAAACTGTATTTAAATGACTACAACATCTTAACCTTTGCAACTAAATCAGTAAGTTAATTTCCATGAAGGTTGATATGCCCTCAAACAATACCAACCCATGAAGGTTGATATGCCATTAAACAATATCAACCCATGAAGGTTGATATGCCATTAAACAATATCAACCCATAAAGGTTATATGCCATTAAACAATGCCAACTCATAAAGGTTGATATGCCATTAAACAATATCAACCCATGAAGCTTGATATGCCATTAAAAAATACCTACTGAATCGTGTGTTATATAAAGATACTGAAAATGGTACTGAATTGTGTGTTATATAGAGGTGCTGAAAATTTGCTATACAGGCAATTTCCTGTATAGCAAATGTTATTGAGCCAGTACTTTCTGGAAAGAGAGACCTCTGTTTTTCCTTATAGATTGTATACTTCAAGAAGACTGTAAAATGAATGGGCTGAAAAATTTGGTAAATTAGTTTTACAATATGTCAATCCTTGTTGGATTATTTAGTGAAAAAATTTGTCTTTTTTATAGCAATTATATTTTGGTTGGTTGAATTTTATGGCATATCAACCCTTGTAAGCTATTTAATGACTGATTCTGTTCATACATATATATCAAATATATATGATTTATAAATGAATAATTTGTAGGTAACATTTTAAACAAGTCAGAGATCATTTGTTTGTAGAATTAAATGGTTTCAAGTATTGCTTCTAATACAAATAATTCAATTTAACAACAGTCATTTCTTGTTAACTGAGTGGACCTGGTAGTAATGGCAATGAAGGGGTACTCTACATTTCCCAAAGCTCCAGGACAGAAGCCCTACCATCAGATGGTTTAATGTCATATTAGGACATTTGTTAGTGAAATGGTTCTTACCCTTCTGTAGAGATGCAATTGGTATATTCTACAAGCCCCCACCCGACAGCTGACTGAACTGAAGCAATTGTATAGTTTCAAGTACTTCAACTGAAAATTATTCATAAACAATGATGGCTTCAAGCAACTATTCTTGATACTAATAATTTTTATACAATTACATGATTTCAATTTACTATTCATACCATTAAAATGGGGGGGAATCGCAGTGATGTAGTAGATAATGTGCTGGACTGCAACATTGTAGTGAATTCAAACTCCAGTTGAGCTATTACATTCACTTTTGGACGTTGACCTTGGGAAAGGTATGAATTCCCTTATCCTCCCAGCAATGAGTTAAACAGAATCACAACTGTTCTTCAACATGGATGGCTTTGGCATTAAATTACCTTCAAAAGTTGATATGCCATTAAACAGAGAAAGCAAATCAAACCATAACATTAAAATGAAATAAAAACTACTAAATATACACTGAACAAGATTTCCTAACTCCTAGGCGTAAAATAACCCAAGGTGGATTGGCATGCCATTAAAATCAATCATTCACATAACTATTCCTGTTTATCAATTATAATCATTTATTTGTAAACAGATACAAGGTTTCAAAATTCTAATTCAATACTAACTATTTTCAAACAGATCTATTTGACCAATAATAGGTACTACTACCACTTTGAATAAAAAAGGACTTGGGAATAATTACAACAAAAAGATGACCCCACTATCACTGAGTTCCAGAACTCAAGCCTCATGACCAGATGCTGTTTGGACACACCTTTTGAAAGAAGTCTTACCATGGCCGTCGCGAATACCTATCGTGGAGGCTACGGTCTTACCCCTCAGCAGGGCATCCAGTCAGCATATTTGAGGCTCTGCCAAAAGGATGTGAAATGATTTAGTAGCAACAAATGCAATATAAAGAATTTGTTTTAAAGATTGGACATGTGTTGGGGAAAAAAGTGTTTGAAAAAAATGTTTTCAATAGCTTGGACATGTGTAGGGAAAAACTGTTTAAAAAGAATGTGTTTAATAGCTTAGATAAGTGTAGGAAAAAGTGTTTAGAAAGAATGTGTTTAAAGAGTGTTGGGGGAAAAGTTTTTAAAAAAGAATGCATTTAATACTTTGGACAAGTGTTGGGAAGAAAAGTGTGTAAAGTAAATGTTTAATATTTTAGACAAGTGTTGGGAGGAAAAAAATATGAATTTCTAATTCTATGATACATATTGCCAGAGAGAAGTAAGCAGATCAAGACTTAACCATTTCATATAGAATGACTAATTGTCATTGAAAACCAAGGAAGCTCTTTCAGAATCTGATGTATTGTTCTGAACAAGCCATTCTTTCTTTGGCAAAGATGTTCAAATGATATTGACAGAGTAACGAGTCATTTTCATTAGACATCTTCTTCAAATGTTTACTTCAGCATCAATATACATGCATAACACATTGCCCTTTAGTTGAACTGCTGTCTTCAAGAGTCTTTGAGAATTGCCCGAATGATTAAACATCATTCTTCTGAAGTATCTCCAATAAGTCAAGTATATTGAATTCAAACTGTATGTTTGTTCCATATAAAGACACAAATCTGATACTACTGCCTTCTCGTCAAAAAATTTTCTTTCCTACTAAATACACAATGTCAGCTGCTCTAAGACATGGAAACTTTATTAATTGATTAGTATAAAGCCTTAGGGACAAATATGCACTACAAGCCTTCAAAACAAATACACCCTTCAAGATTTAGGAATGAACATACATTTCAAGCCTTAGGAAAAAATATACACTGCAAGCCTTAAGAATAAGTATATGCTTTAAGCCAGCAAAATAAACATACACTTCAAAACTTAAAAACAAATATATTCTTTAAGATTAACAAATGAACATACATTACAAGCCTTAGGGACAAAAAGACATTTCAAGCCTTAGGAACAAACATATGCTTCAAATCTTAGGAACAAACATATGCTTCAATGCTTTGGAACAAATATATGCTTCAAGCCTTCAAAACAAACCTATGCTTCAAACCTTGGGAAAAAAGATATGCTTCAAGCCTTAGGAACAAACATATGCTTCAAATCTTCAAAGCAAACATATATTTCAACCCTCAGGAACAAATATATGCTTCAACCCTTAGGAACAAATATATGCTTCAAGCCTTCAAAACAAATATATGCTTCAAGCCTTAGGAACAAATATATGCTTCAAGCCTCGGGAACAAATGTACACTTGAAGAACAATTACACACTTCAACCTTGCAGAAGAATAATACATTGAAATCTTTAAGAACAATTACCATATTTTCTGACATATAAATTGAATGGTTTGTGAAAGTATTTGACAGACTACCACTTACAGCAACTCATCCAAGACTTATAAAAGTCTATTTTGATCTTTGGTAGATAGTCCTCTTGTATAAAACCAGCCTAGTGGATATTGTATAATGCTATTACAGATTTTTTTTCATTTTAAATGTTTATCTTATATACCAATACATTATACATTTGAAACTTTTACAAAACTTGAAGCTTAATGAATAAATATCTACTTACCATATCCAATATTTTTATATACAATATTTTTGGAGGTGCTCGTGGTGTAATGGTTATTGTCATAGGAAATGGACACGGTGACACGAGTTCAAATCCTGGACGAGTCTGATTGCATTTCACATAGCACTAATACCCTTGGGAAAGGTATGAATCCAATTATTCTCCCTCCAGCTATGGGTAAATAGTAGGACAGACTGGGTTCTTCAGCCTTGGTAAGGCAACTAGTCTAGGAGAAGGAAAACTCTGAATTGAAACCTGTTAAACTGTGCTTAAAAATTGACCTTGTGTCATATCCTGCCCGAGCGGAGGGGTTGGTAAATAGGACCATATACAATATTCTTCTTAATAAATACAATGATTCTGTATTTATCATTTTCTTTACAAAAATGCTCATTAGCAAAGGTATTGATAGGTATAGTGAAATATAAGCAAACTAATAGGTAAAAAGTACAGATCAATATCAAGAAGCAGGTAATCAGTTACATTAAGCTGATATTTAGTGCAATAGTTAGTTTTTATTATATTTGCTAAATCATATTAAAAAAATCATTAAAATATTTTAGAATAGTTACACCAGACTATCAAACTCTGCTTTTATGAGGATTTAAAATAAGCCATTTTCCATCCATCGCACAAACCATCCAAGTAAAATGAGCTGGGCTCTGTTGGAGAAGTAAAGACAACATTTTCCTATGGACTCCAACACATTAACACACCAGTGTCAGTTGACCAACAAAAACCAACTCTGTATAGATGCTGGGGACTATCTAGAGGACTTGCTAAGAGCAATGGCTAATTGAGACAGATGGAAACAGAGTATTAAGGGAATCTATGCTATCAACAGGCCTTGATGATGAAATGTCACTGAGAGTTTAACCTTTATGGCTTCCAAGTCATGATATCTTTAAAAAGTGATAATTTTCAAGTAACTGGAAAAAGGTCAATAGTTTTGATTTCTGACTTGGTGAATTTCAATGAGATTTCTACTTTATGCAATTGAATAAGAAATAAAGATTCAGTTTATCTAATCTTACAGATACAAAGTAACGATCCAGTTTAGCATTATTATTGCATTGTAAATTGAACTCCAAACTAAAAGTAGAACATTTTAGAGGCAAAAATTCTTCTAGCGGATTCTTAATTATAAAACTATTGCCAATAAAACATTGGTGTGCTTGGTGGTGAGGAAGATATTTACAGATGAGTTCCCACTCTCCAAGCAGGAATATTAGCATTACTATATCCATGGTATACTGACAGTGAAGTCAATAAAAGAAGTGACAAAATAAACTCATTTGCAAATATCTAATAGTTACCATACACAATATTCCTACAAGCAATTTTAAAAGAAAAGAATAAGCAAATGTATCCCAATAGATAGAATTATGTACATATTGCTCCATGAACAATCAGTAGGAAGAGAGGTACAAAATAGATAAGGGCTTACCTGATAAGAATTGGTAAAAAATAGCCAAATGACTTTATTGTTACCTAGCAGAGATCGAAGACAGTCTCTACAGTTCAAAGACCAGAAGCAAAAAAGGTTGAGAGTGGGTTTTTAGAAATGTCATATGACCTTCTACAAGACAATTATCAAAGGGAGATAAGTCTTTATAGTATCCCTACAGTACTTGGTGAATTAGCTTTAATAAAATTTGTGCCATCCTCTTTTTTATTATCATCCCTACATTTAAGACAATTCAACACCTAAACAAGTCTCATATCAATCTATGCAACTTGAATCTATAAAATACTGTTGGTAGGACTTAGAATATCCTGACTGAATCCCCTACAGAGAAAGAGAAACTCCTTCCCCAAAAGAGGTGCTTTGAGTATGACACTAAACTGCATTTAATGGTAAAGCTCCAGTTCTGAAAATCGGGGAAGTGTGGAGTACTGCTTCATTGTCATTACTCCCAGGTCCACTCGGATCTGGAATGGTCATACTTGTTAGGATTACATCTGTGGGTCAAATTGATCTGTTTAAGAATTATTCATATTCGATAAGACTGTGTGAAAAAAAAGACTCGAAAGAAACAATTCACAAAAATGTAAATATGAAAGTAAAATGAATGCCATTACCTAACCTCTAGGCATAAAATAACCCTAGATGGGTTGACATACAATTAAAAACAATCAATGAAATTGATCTATAAAATATCCAAATTGAAATGATTGAAGTTTTTTTAAAAATTGTTCCAAAAACTCAAGATTATTTTGAGAACATTTTTCAAAATAACAGAAAATGCTCAACAAAGATGAGGACTTTAGTCAAAACAAATAAGTAAATTAAATCTTGATTTAAGATGTTTAATTTTTTTTATAAAGGATTCTAGATGATAATATATAAGCACTATACATCTTTCATTTCCTGTTTCTGTCTTGTAGCTTCCACAAACTGTTGACTATGTAAGATACATTTTTTTTTTATTAATATATTATCATGAGGAACATTCTCAAGCAATAAATACTGATAATTTCAAATTTTCAGATCAAGTGAAAAAGAGCCAGACTTATTGAACAAGATGCAATCTCCAACATGACATCTTCATTATAAGACAACAAAACATTAAAAAAAGGAAAAAAATAATAATAAAGAGCTCAGTATCCTTCAAGATAGAACAAAGCAGATATAATCCTTCTTAACCCTCACTCTATCCAGGCTGCGGATTGGTCAATAATTGTGACCAATCAGAAAGTAGATATTAATATGACTGCTTAGGAAAAAAATATTGCTGGATCCTGCCCAGGCCTAATGGAACAATCCAAAGATGTCCAGGGCAGACAAGTTGGCTGGGTTTTGCGATGGGGAAATATAATGAGAGAAAGACAGAGAGGGAAAGAGGGAGAAAGACAGAGAGAGGGAGAAATTGGTACAATGCAGCTTGTTGACAAGGTGATAGAAAACTCAGAAATACAATTGAGAAAGTTGGTGGAAAGAAAGAAAAAAGCAACTAATCGAATTACAAAAGAAATCTGTTCATATAGATGAATACATTAGTTCATATCTAATTAAAAATCGGTTAAAAAAAACAACTTTTTTCAGAAAGAAATATATATATATATACATATATATACACACACACACACACACACACACATATATATATATATATATATATATAAACATGCACGACTAAGTAACTGCACAAATAAACTCATGTCTAAATCACAAATTTATACACATACACACACACACACATGTACACCTGGGATATGTGCTCAGAGTGTGTAAAAAATAAATCAACTCAGTTCCAGAGTGTCTTCACCTAAAACAACACCTGCTACCTCATCTAAAGCAGTAAGGGCTATGTTTATAGCCTGAAGCCTGAGATACCCCAATAGAGGAATGCTGACTGGGCTATTTTTGGCACATACCTTGGGAGGCTTGCATCCTGCAGGGTCTCCACTCTAAACATCTTGTATACCATCTCAGCACCAAGAAGATGAGGATTGGATAAATACACCCTAAACACACATTCACATATACAGGGTGTCTCAATATACACGGGACCCATGTGACAGTTAATAACTCTTCTAATAATAATGTATTTTTTTTTTGTTTCAGACAGGAAAATAGTATACTATAAAAACTATTATTCCTTAATCACAGTGTCATGGACAAGACAGGAAAAAATATTTTGCATCACTACTTATTTGGAGACAAAATTATTGAAAACTGTCTCAAAATAGATGCAACCCATTAATAATGATTGATTACTGAGACAAGAAACTCAAAAAAAGATTGTATGTTCTTGAAGCTGAGATAATAACAATTAAAAAAACATTAATTTGATGTCTCTTTTACAGATGAATTTTTACAGGACATGTTCCAAATAACATCCATTGCACTTGTCTTAGTAATGAATCATTATCATATTAATGGGTTGCATCTATTTTGAGACAACTTGTACATTGCATAATATAAATTAAGAGTTAGTAAGTTATTCTGGAAAATTATTACTGCGGTAGTAGGCAATAATGGTGTAATGGTTATCATAATAAAATGTGGTCTGGGCTACTCGAGTCTAAATACTAAACGCTAATAAAAGTTGGCGACCGTAGTCGAGGGTTACCTGAAAGCTCCCTTTTCAATAGCTACTACACCAAGATGTAGTGGAGGGCACTACTCCTTTCCATGGATTGCTCCACTTTTCCCTGGATTCATACCTTTTAATGCAGAGGGTTAAGTAGGGAGGCATCAAGTCTCCCAGGGCTATGGTGAACACTCAATTGCTAGGCCAATGGACCAGTCAAACTCTTAGAAAATATATGCATTCAACTATTCTTGTTTCAGCTATGAGAAAATAGTTGAGCAGATTGAGTGCTTTAACCTTGGTGTAGCAACCAATGTAGAAAAGAAGACTTTGAATTTAAACCAGTTGTAGACATGGAGAGGGATGGGCTCAGCCATCTATTAGAGCCCAAGACACACTAAGGGAGTAGTGTCTCCAGGTTACAGAACCAGTGAGGGTGAGTTTGATCCTCACTGGTAATATTGTGCAATACTAAAGTAATGAAATACTTCACAAGTTATAGTACCCAAATATTTAAATACATATGTTTTTGGCCATTATAATATTTTATTTACTTCTGCAATATTAAAATTGACCCAGTCCATAGATAATTAAGGTAATGAGTTTTTTATATTAATCATTTTTAGTTAATTACATTTCATTATTTTGTTTGGTAAGGCTTTGAATAACTCACTGTCTCTTAGTTCAGTTGCAATAGTCAGATGGTGCAGTCTTACACCTGTGTAGAAAGAATATGACAATCATCATCTATCATGATAAACCCCCCAGAAAAGAAATGGGGCTGGACAGCCGTTGGAGTGAATTGAGAGGGTAGTTGACATCATACCCAGAGAATTTTGAAAAGACGATTAGTTGAGTTTCTACTGTTGAAGCATGTGACTGGGTTTTTCGAATCTGAAAAGCAGATCACTTTGGGTCTCTACTGGCAGATATCTTAAACACCACAAGTTGCACCGTGTATGATGGGGGAGAGTAGTCAGCATGGAGGTGCCCGTGGTGTAATGGTTATCGTCGTAGGAAATGGACACGGTGACACAAGTTCAAATCCTGGATGAGACTGATTACATTTCACATAGCACTAATACCCTTGGGAAAAGTATGAATCCAATTATTCTCCCTCCAGCTATGGGTAAATAGTAGGGCAGACTGGGATCTTCAGCCTTGGTGAGGCAACTAGTCTAGGAGAAGGAAAACTCTGAATTCAAACCTGTTAAACTCCGCTTAAAAATTGACCTTGTGTCATATCCTGCCCGAGCAGAGGGGTTGGTAAATATGGTAGTCAGCATAGTATGGTTAGCATAGGTTTTTATGATTTGTGTCTCTCTCCTCGTGTCACCAAGGACTGAAGCCCAAAATTAATAAACTCATTCGTACCACCTTTATTTGTATTACTGTTGTTATTGAGATCATTGTGATTATATAACAGCTAAAGCAGTAGAATACACCAACTGCATCTCTGCCGAGGAGTAAAATCCAACAAGTGTCCTGATATGACACTAAACAATCTGATAGTGAGGCTCCAGTAATGCTGGAAATTTGGGGAATGCAGAGTAGCCCTTCATCACCATTGCTCTCAGGTCCACTCCTTCCCAGAGTGGTAGCATCTGATAGGGGCCTATCTATGGGTCAAGTAGAACTGTTTGACATTTAAATTTAGTGCAAACAAATGACTTATGCTAAATTGGATTGTTTGAAATAGAACTGTTTCCTCATTCAACTGTGTTTAAACAAATGACTGATGTTTAATTGAATTGTTAGTGATAAATAGCAATACTTGAGACCATTTGCGTTTGATGACTCATGCTAAATTTAATTGTGAGAAGTAGAACTGTTTGATCATTTAACTGTGTATCTACAAAATGTGTTTACAAATCATATATCTAATATATATGTAAAAACAGGATTTGGCATTAAATAACCAACAATGGTTGATATGCCGCAAAACCAACCAACATTAAAACAGTCTGTTATAAGAGTACATTTCATTAATAACACCATTATTATCATCAAGTCATGTAGACAGTGTAGAGTCCATTCAGCAGTCACTCTTGGTAAGTGCTCTAAACAGCATCCAGTGTCCACACAGAGTTTCTGCAAGTTAGCCAACACTAGTGTGTCCATGTGTAGGAATCCATAGGAGAATGTTATTCATGGGTTTATCCTTCCTTCTCCTTCTTTGATAGTTTGTGAGATGAGAGATGGGAGGTAAATGGCCATACTACTACTGCTTTATAAGTTACTGCTTCCTGGTTTTGTTCATGCTTATGGAGGTGAGAAAACGTTTATTTATTTAATGTTATCCTGCTCTACTGCCCAGTATTTGTGCATATTTCTGATTTAGGAAAAATGTTTCAGAGCGATTAGTTCATTTCACTATATATACCGGCTCATTGGCCTAGTGGGTAGAGTGTTCGCCAATGGACCAGACGACCTGGGTTCAATCCCAGGTTGCATCATACCAAAGACTTTAAAAATGGTACTTGATACCTCCTTGCTTAACACTCAGCAATATAAGGTATGTATCAAGGGTAAAGTGGAGCAATCCTGGGAAAGGAGTAGCACCCTCCCCTACACCTTGGTGTAGTAGCTATTGAAAAGGGAGCCTTCTGGTCTCCCTCGACTACGGTCACCAACTTTACTTACTTTTATATATATATATATATATATAGGGAAATGAGTAAACCTCTATAAAAACATTTTTTCTAAATATATATATATATATATATATATATAGCCTGATTTGCTTTATAGTTATAATAGTAATTTATTAAGCTTGGTTTACTTGTGGCACAAGGTCAAGGAATATGGAGTACATGGTGAGAGTCAAACTCACAACTAACAATTACACCATTCAAAGTATCCTAGTTTTACTAAATTTAGTTTAGCTGTAGCACAAGGCCAGAACTATAAGACACACAGTGAGAATCATACTCACAAGTGGCCCAGTCAGCTGGGGCTACAGAATACACTGACTGCATCTCAACAGAGGGGTAAGACTCCCCCATCCAATGAGTGTCCTAATTATGACACTAAACAATCTGATGGTGAGGCTTCAGTAATGCTTTGAGGAATGCTGAGTACCCCTTTAATGACATCACTCCTGGCCCGGAATGAACTAAACTGTGTAATTACGCTAAATTGAATTGTTTGAAATTAACTGTTTTTGACATTTAAATTGTGTGTAAACAAAAACTGTACTTACACTAAACCGAATTGTTGGAAACTTTTATCAAAATTGTCTTAATTCAGCATTAAATAACCCGAAAAGAGTTGATATGCCATAAAACAGAACAATCAACAATACTCAATAGTAAGGTCTGCAAATTTAGTTCACCAACCATTACACAATGCAAAGCACCAATGTGTATATAACCCTGTTCAGATAAGTTTCAAAGAGAACAAGAAATATTAATATTCACAGCATCATGATGAGATCCATAATCAAATAATTACCATAAATAGCAATTTAAGATATTTTCTTCATTAATTGATTGCTTAATAAAGCAACCACTTGTCAGTTGTCAATTACTTATACTTTTGTTTTTTAACTAAAAACATAAAATTGTCATTGGAAACTAACATTTTTATCTTTTAGGATCTTTCTTTTATTTTACATGGGCTACAAACTGGGTTAAGTAGAATTGTGACTTAAGCCTGTGTTTCTATGAGACAAATATATGCCTCATAATTTGTTGGTCATTTTGATAACACAGATACGGCCATCAATTTTTTTTCCTTGACTACTGCTGGCAAGAGATCAAATAAAAACTAATTTATTCCTTTATCAATAATTACTGAGCCAAGCTTAGTTTGGTGCAGGTTGAAATAGAGGGGAAATGAGAAAAAGAAGATTGTGCTGCATCAAATTTCCAAATGGGGAGGGCTGGGCGGTATATATATATATATATATATATATACACATAGAGTATAAATTGTGAAATATAATTGACTTATACAGCAGGGCTAAAATCCAAACCAGAATTATCAACCAGTGGATTTTAGCCAAGCCATATAAGTCAACCTTTACTTTTATAGAGATTTTTTCAGGTTTAAAAAAGTTAACATATGATGCAACTTACAGTATATATATTTATATATATGTGTGTATGTGTGTATATGTGTGTGCATGCATATATTCATATATGCATGCACATACACACATACACAAATCCAAAACTTAGGCTTAAAAGGTCAACAAATGACACAGTTTACAGTATATATATATATACATAATATAATAATCTATATAATAGATTATAATATATATATATATATATATATATATATATATATATATATATATATATATATAACAATCTATATAACAGCTCTATCACCGATATTGAGCACTTCCCAAATTACATTGCATTTGGTCTGCCATAAACCCACCAAGTGAGATAGTGACAACTATACATTGTTATAATATATATATGTATTTATAAAAATGTAGAAAGATGAAAAAACACAAGGTATTTAGAAGATTTGCTAATCTTAACCATTTCAGGTTTTAGACCTTCATTAAGGCATGTGATTTATTAACTGAAACAAAAAAGATGAGGAAGTTTTAAGGCATTCTATTTCAGTTGGTAGCGTTCTGTTTCAAATTTGTGTGGTGTAATTAGCATTCCCAAAATTTATTAAAAAATAATCCCTATCACATCAGTCTATCTATCTAGATCAATAGATAAATCGATAGATAAATGTTAGTATTCATATTATTAGATTCATATCGACCTCTTATAAACATTCCATAACATATCTATGTCTTTATTAATGCTATCATTCTTTCTATCTGTCTGACCAATTTATCGATCTATCTAGGTATATAAATGATGACGCCAAATTATTTTAAATAAGGGATTTCATAACTTTGCTCCTCCAATCTAACCAAATAAGGTGAATAGAAAAAACTGGGTCTCTGATAGCAATGTAAATTTAAGTGATACTAGTTTTGTACCCCTCTAGTTATTCAAATCTAAAATCTTTTAAGAGTTATTTCAGAAAGTCTCCTGAGGATCACCTCTAATCCTCTCACTTACAACTCTTTCCAGGGTAGTAAGACTTTACATATACCATGAGATGATGACACAGCAGTCAGTCAGACTTGCAGCAGACCAGTGTGGTCCTATACTAGGTCACAGTATTAGATTGTGGCCTTAGTTCCGTGACTACAACATGCGCTTCCAGCTAGTTGGTTTATCAATTCCCTCTGTGCCCATGTTGTGTTTGAAAGATCCACAGATGGGGGATAACACAATCTCTCTGGAACTTCTGATAGTTGGGGTGGGTCATTGTAACCAGTTGCCAGGGTGTTGGTAATTTAAAGATGAAAAAATTCTCTGTTAACAATAGCTTTCCGGTCACCTTGACTAAGGTCACTAACTTTACTTTTATTGTTAAGGCATTGCGTTTCAAGAAATAGCTGTTAATTGTTAATGGAGAATTTGTCTTTGAATTGCCAACAACCCGGCAACTTGTTTCAATAACCCACCCCAGCTATCAGAGGTTCCAGAGATATTGTGTCTTCCCCTATATATGAATATGGAAATTGTTTTATTTTTTGTAAGGATTTCAGATCTCTTCTCTTGTCTAACCCTAAAAACATTTATATTTATAGAGGATTCCCCTGGGAACAAACATTCCCAATTGGCTAACCAATCACAGATCATTTTGTATTCTACTACTTTTTAACTAGTTAGCCAATCAAGTGCAATGATCAATGTCTGTGCAAAGAGTATCTCTTCCACGTATCAGATTTTAACTGGTCATTCAATCAAATTACAATATAGGGGCTAGGTTAATTAAAGTTTCCAGCCCATGCCTTATGAGAGAGTATCTCATTTCATATTAACCAAAACAAAAATCAAAGATCTGATTAATCTATTAAAATATTAGACCCTTTAACCCCAACATATAGACAAGAAATATTATGATTTAAAATGGATCAATGCACTGACAAAACCCCAAACCTACTTACTTTTTGTTTTGACAATTTGAAAGTTCGAGTAGTACAAGTCCCTCACTGACCTTTTAAATTGACTTTTGAATTTCTTTCAAAGTCAATCAGTCTGTTTTATATTTTTATAAAAGGAAAATTACATTTTCCTAAATAAAAAAAAAAATACATCATACTCTCCATAAGGTTTTAGCACCAGTGTATACTTCATATTGTCATACCAGTTCCTCTTGCAGCAGACCAGTTCCTTTATCACCAGATCTGCTGTAGCAGTCCAGTCTACGAGTAACAACGCTGCTTGGACTATCATCAACACTTCAAGGTCATGTTGACCTGCACACCCGATTTACCAGCGACTGAATAAACCAGGACATTGATCATCTAGCCTCTGCAACCAATGTGTCAACTTCTTTGACTGTTTCCAGATTCCTGATCATGCAGCTACACCAATGACTGGCACTGAGCACAAAGACTATCCTGATCTTCTAGACTCACTATCACCAAGAACTTTTAGACAGCTGAATCTACACCTTTTGATCAACACTGATTTTCAACACTGCTGAGACTACTCAGACATTATGCAGCAGCAGCGATTCTACACTCATACAAACCAATAAAGGCTTGGCATTTTAATTTTACCCTCTTATCTTTTGTCTAGTTTGTCATCAATCACATCTTTTATAAACGTTTGAAAGATCGACATATTTATCAATACTGCTACATTAGATTCAGACATTTTTCAGTGTTTTTTATTTCCAGTTGGCTGGGGCTGTAGAATACACCGACTGCACCCCTGCAGAGGGGTAAGACCCCCACTCCCAACGAGTGTCCTGATATGACACTAAACAATCTGATGGTGAGGTTCCAGTAATGCTGGAGCTTTGGGGAATGCAGAGTACCCCTTTATTGCCATCTCTCCCAGGTCCAATCTGGCTCGGAGTGGTAGCACCTGATAAGGGTCCTATCTATGGGTTAAATAGAATTAACGGCATACTTAAGCTAAAATGAATTGTTTGACTAAACTGAATAGCTTGAAATAGAAGTGCTTTTGACAATTTAACCATACTTACATTTAAACTGCATGCTTATGCTAAACTGAATCATTTGAAATGGAACTGTTTTTTGACATTGAAACTGTACTTACATTAAACTGATTTGTTTAATATAGAACTGTTTTGACATTTAACTGAGTAAACAAAATCTGTACTCATACTAAACTGAATCAGTTGAATTAGAACTGCTTGACTAAACTGAATAGCTTGAAATAGAAATGTTTTACACAATTAAACTGTACTTACATTTAAACTGCGTACTTATCCTAAACTGAATTGTTTGAAATAGAACTATTTTCATAAAAATGGATTTGGCGTTAAATAACCTCCAAAGGTTGATATGCCATAAAAATCAACCAACCAACCAAATTTTGTTTATAAACATCTTGGAATCTTTCAAATAAAAGATCTGATTAGTTTCTAAGTTATATTTGACCAAAACAGTATATGTATTTCCTTCTTCTTTTTTCTAAATCTGCTGTGTTCTTGTAAATTTGTTCATCTACAAGATTCGCTCACATATTTTTTATTACATGGAATTTCATAAAGCTTTGCTCTGGATTCAATGTGGGTATTGTTATTTTTACTATTAATAAAATTCCATATTGTCTTTGAAGAGTTAGTAATTGTTTTAATTCCAAGTTTGTTGAAGTTTTTTTTTTGATGATGTTTGTGATTGAACGGTTGGGTAAAATGATATAACCATGTAAGGAATTATTCTTCGAAAAAATATTGTTTTGAATTTTTTGGAGAATATTTAAGTCTTTGAATTTTGAGAGGTTTTTTTTTTGGGGGGGGGGCAAGCTGTATAAAAGATTTAGGATACTGAAGTTGCATGAAGTAAATTTGAAATGTAGTGACTACAATAACAACCAAGATGAGTATATGAGTCAAAATATACAGGAGAATAATATCTAATTTATGTTATAAATAAGCGCTTGGTTGCAAGAAACAATGGATTAGAGGAATGGATTTCATTCCGTTTATTTTAAATATATAAAAATTGGTAGGAGAAATATGAGCCTTTTTCTTTCACCAGATAACAGGTCAGGAGGAGAGTGAGTGTAAGTCGTTCTTGAGCGGCTGGTTTGCTGTTGTGACACGGTGGGTGACGTGAGTCGGTAAGCTATAAACCATATGTGTTAGTGTTGAAATGGGAGCTTGATTAGTTCTTTGTTGTCCGAACGCGACGCGTGGCGATTTTTTCTAGAAGTCTCGGGCCGAGATATTTGTCACGGCCTCACACCAGACAGGACTTGACACTTGGTCAATAACCCAAAGATCGGTTATAGTGGGGTTTTAGGGGAGGGGAAGGTCGGGCACGAGCCGAGGCACGAGCCCTGCTGGACTATGATGCAGCTCGCCCACCCGAAGGTGGCTCAAATGAAGTTAAGGGCCTTACGGCCTCAAGTCAGCCTTTGTTAGGGTCGAATCGGTTCCAAAAAACTTTTGAAGGGAAAGTTGCAGATTAGTTGAAAAAAAAGCACCTTTTTAATTTTAAATATAAAGTTACATTTCAACCGGATGGATGCACGAAGCCTACCTGCGCAGCGACGTGTTTTCTTCATTTTTGTCTCGGCCATCGTCTAGAAATGATCGTTTGTGATATTTCATTTGTTTATTGATTTTGCTTGTGAGTTAATTTGGAATGTATTAGTAATTCAGAAGGGATTTCTGTATATAACAGCACCTCCTTAAGCTCCACTTTTTAAAGTTTCCTAAAAATCAGCTAATAATCGCAATTTAATAAAAATATTTGGTATTTAAGGCAATAAAAGAACAGGTTTCTTTTAAATGACATTTTCCTCAACATTTTCAAGACAATATGTTTTTTTTTTATTTATCGTTATGCACCCTTCTCTCTGCAATCAATTTGTTAATTTGACTTACTTAATAAAGGTGTAGGTAAAACTTTTACATGTTTGAAAGATAATTCCTTGGGAAAATAGATTTTGTTTACGACAGTTTATTACAGTTTGTCTATTTCTTTGTACAAATGCCTTAAAATTTTGTTCTTCTTGGCCTTTTTTTTTTTTTTCACTTTATTCGTTTTTGCAACTTCATCTTCTACGGATAAGGTAAACAAAAGAGAAAAAAAAATTCAGGTTGAAATTTTTTTTAGAACACAAAAATAGACACCTGTAGATTAAATTCTTCTACTTACTGCAGGTGATTGGGATTTTGTTCATTAATGTAAAAATAGTGAATAAATAAAGTTGACTGATTAGTTTTTTAAAAAAAAACGGTATTTTATCAGAATAAAACATTTTTAGTATTTGTTTTTATTCTATTTTATTCATTTATTTATTTTGGACTGTCTTTTTCCTTTGGGCTATATTTTTTTCTCTAGAGGCTCGCATGAAAACAATATAAGAACGTCACTTCTGGGAGATAAATAGATGACCGAATCAATAGATGATTGAAAAACGTAACAATCCGTGTTTTACATATATATATATATATATATATATATATATATATATTTGTGAGTGTGTGTGTGTGTGTGTGTGTGTGTGTGTGTGTGTGTTATTAAACATAAAAAATCACAGTTTATTACGTTTTTCAATCACCATCGTTTGGAAGAAAAGGGGCGTGACTTGCCAGCAACAAATCATAACATTGCCGATAAAAGTTTTTTTTTTTTTTTTTGTTCTTTCTTTTTTATTTTTGAATAGTGTACTAGTGAATAATAGTGACAAGTGAAGATAATTACTTTCGATATCTTAAATTTGATTTGAAGAAAAAAACAAGATTGACACATGAGATATATACCTTAGGAAAGTCGAGGAACAGACTGGTGACAAAGAATGTAGGAAGACAAAAATAATTGTCTTCCTTTATGTGGAGGGGGGCTGTTCGTTGATCAAATGAGAATTTAGACCCCTAATTCTTTTTCGCTTTTATTTTTAATATTTTTCAAATTTATTTATTTATTTATTTGGCCTTAGTTCTTTGAACGAAGAAGCTGTCGTCTTTTCGTGAAGCAAAATGCGTATTTCATTTGTTTTAGGGAGATGTTGTTAATTGTTGCAACATCTGTTCTATTATTATATCTACCTATTAAATGTTTTAATTGTTTATATGAGTTTACTTTGTCTTCCCTTTCCATTTATTCAGTTTTAGTAAATATACTAATGTTATTATTGGAACTTGGTGAATAGGAAGCGATTAAATATCCTTCCTAACACGAAAATAATTGCCCATAAATTTCACCAATAAGATCAAAACGCACGAAGAAGATGCCGCGCCAAATATTTAACCAAAGCATTTCATACAAGACTAGGAAGGCTAAACTATTCTGTTAATTAAGCTTAGAATACATTGTCTCCTCTGTAGAAGATTTAGACATCCACTTCCCTCAAAAGGGTTATCTTTAGTATAACACTAAACTGCATCTAATGACAAAGCTTCAATTCTGGACATCTAGGAAGGATTGTGTACTTGTACTCCTTAATTGCCATTACTTTCAGCTTCATTCAGTCTTGTAGCGCCTGTTAGAATCCAATCTATGGGTCAAAATGTTCTTTTTAAAAAATATTTGTATTCAGTAGGAATACTTGATACAATATAACTGTAAATCATTTGTGTTAAGAATAGCTATAATTGTAAACTAAGGTTTATTATAAGTTACTTGAAACCATATACTCGTGTGCTAACAAATGGTTAATAAACAGAAATAATTACTTAGAACCATATAACTGTGTGCAAACGAATGGTTAATAAATAGAAATAATTACTTGAAACCATATAACTGTGTGCAAATGAATGGTTAATAAATAGAAATAATTGCTTGAAGCCATATAACTGTGTGCAAATTATTGGTATTAAATAGGAATACTTAATATCATAGGTGCGAGAAAAAAACTCTTAAGAAACACTGAAAGTGATTCCCTAACCTGACGACATAATGATAACCCTAAACGGGTTGAAATACCGTTAAATTAATCATTCATTTATTTAAGAAGGCTAGATAATGTCTAGTAATCAAGACAACAAAATAAAGAAATTCAGTAAATCTGAGTAATTCGTGTGGAACGACATTTCAATTCAAAATTTCGAACATCAACATCGCGATCAAAATTGAGAAAATTCGAAATTCATTTATTAGGATTTTCCGACCACGGAATTTTTTTTTTAATAAATGAAAAGGAGGTGGTTGGTATTCATCTAAGATTTTGTTTTACGATACAAAGCAAAATGGCGAAAGCAGATATTCTGCAGGCCACAAGTCAGTCAGTCTCTTTCTTTCGTGCAAACATTGCAATGAAAGTCTAGTCGATCAAGATAATTTAAGATAGGAAAATTTTTTTTTTCTGTGTATGTCTGTTACTTATTTTCTTCTTCAATCTTACAAGAATTTTTTTAGGTGCTGCTTCTTTGAGAGCAGACTGAAGTAATTCATATCTCATAGATGTAATATTACAGAAACTTACAGATATCGAGTCAAAGTAAATGTAACCAAATGTTATTTAACAGAAAAAAAAGAATCATTCCTTTCCGTCAGAACGCTGACAAGTAGAAGAAGGAACGCAGTTAAAAAGGTAATAAGTAGGAAGACCCTTTTTTAACACCCCCCCAGCGCTTTTGATCGGGCCATAAGAGAAGCAACTTGAGGAATGAAATATAGAACATTAAAACAAATTTAATCAGATTAAAAGGCATATTTATTAGTGGCAGATTTTTAACTAAGATTTAAAAACCTGAAATAAGAGAGAGAGAGAGACAGAGAGAGAGCAAATTATAAAAAGAAGGCATTTATTTATTTACTAATACTCCAACCTACCTACTTACCTACCTACCTATATTCATCCCCGAAATTTGGCGCGGGTCACGCTAAGGAAATAAGGTTGGTTGATGTTTTATTGCATAGCAACCCTTGACCTAATGAGT
This sequence comes from Sepioteuthis lessoniana, assembly GCA_963585895.1. Classification (NCBI taxonomy): domain Eukaryota; kingdom Metazoa; phylum Mollusca; class Cephalopoda; order Myopsida; family Loliginidae; genus Sepioteuthis; species Sepioteuthis lessoniana. Next base: position 51,670,277 of record OY757932.1, on the reverse strand, counting down.
AGAGTGTTCGTCAACGGTACAGGAGACCAGGGTTCAATCTTCAGGTCGAGTCATACCAAAGACTCAAAAAATGGTACTTTATGCCGCCTTGCTTAGCAATCAGCATTAGAAGGTATGAACAAAGGGAAAAGTGGAGCAATCCAGGAAATTGAGTAGCGCCCTCCCCTACACCTCGGTGTAGAAGCTATTAAAAAGGGGAGCCATAGGGTCACCCTCGACTAAGGTCACCAACTTTACTTACTTTATATATATAGATATATAGATATAGATATAATTTGTAAGTGATTAGTTTGTAGGTAACATTATTTTTTTTTAAAGAGTTAAAGCTCATTTGTTTGTACACAGTTAAACGGTTTCAAGTATTGCTCATACTAATAATTCTATAAAATGTTAATCATTTGTAGGTACACAGTTAAACGGTTTCAAGTATAGCCAACTAACACAAATAATTCTACTGAATATTAATCATTACGTTGCTCGAAATTAAATTACTACAAGTATTGTATCCAAATATTAATAATTCTATTTAATATATGGAGTTTCAAAGGTAATTTATGATATTGTTTGCTATCTGACTCTATTCTGGATTATTCTATTCTTACCCCACGTTATCTTGCTGGTTTAACTTCTTGGATATGAAAACTGTAAAGGAATTATATGAAAGAAGAAGATAGTAAAAGATAGGAGATGAAGATATTTTTTATATTTTGCTTTTATTTCTGGGTTCAACAACCATTCAGTGGGTGAGGAAATTCTTCCTGAATACAAATGAAATGGTTGAATCTCCCAGTCAAGGTGTTAAAATGTCGTTCTTGGGTATATATGTTCACATTTGGTATTTAAAGGGTTAACAACGTGTTAGATACTTTTGGGAGATATATCTAAATCCGATGTTTTCAGTTGTAGTCATTAAGTCCGTTGTATGTGGTCTTAATTGTGATTCTGACGAGTTAATTATTCGGTGTTTTTAGTCGTGGGTCGTTAGTAAAAGAGGTGGCTGCTACTGGTGGAAAGGTTAGCCAACGCGTCGTCTACAGACGGACGCATAGTGCCTTCCACTACTAGCAAGAAAGATTTAGGTGTTGTCACTGCTGAAAGAGAACGAGATTCTTTTGTCGGGACGGTTCCTTTTCTTTGCGCATGCGCCCCCCTTTTCCTGTCAGGGGCTTCTGGGAGTTTCTGCATAATTTTAGTAATTATTTTTAATCTAATTTAATTTTTTTTATTTTTTTCATCCCCTACAAATATTAATCATTTGTTTGCACACATTTAAATGGCTATTGTTATTTAACATTAGTAATTTTATTTATCAAGTATTCCTACCTATTATGAACGATTCGCACACATCTGTGTGGTTTCAAATAACTAATACTAATAATAATCCTTAGTAAATGATTGAATAGTTTTGTCTCATAAATGAGACCCTAACAGATACTACCACTCTGGGTCAGGGTGAACCTGAGAGTAAGGGTATTAAGGGATAATCCACATTCCCATATTTTAATGTTGATGTTGGTGTCCTTTGAGGTAGGGATAATATACAGTCGAGTTGGTTGATTGGTTGTTTGGGTTTTATGGCATATTAACCTTTGTAGGTTATTTAATGCCAAATCCATTTTTATACAAATAATCAGATCTATTGCAAACAATTCAGTTTGGCATGAGTACACAGTTTAATTATCAGAAACATTTCTATTTCAAGCAATTCAGTTTATTCAAGCAGTTCTAATTTAGTCAGTTCAGTTTAGTATAATTTTTGTTTGCGCGCAATTAAATGACAAAACAGTTCTATATTAAACAATTCAGTTTAGCATAAGTACAGTTTCAGTGTCAAAAACAGTTCCATTTCAAACATTTCAGTTTAGCATGAGTACGCAGTTTAATTGTCAAAGACATTTCTATTTCAAACTATTCAGTTTAGTCAAAACGTTCTAATTCAAACAATTCAGTTTAGCATAATTACGCAGTTTAGCTCTATTTAACCTATAGATTGGGCCCTATCAGGTGCAACCATTCCGAGCCAGAGTGGAGCTGGGAGCAATGGCAATGAAGGGGCATTCCACAGCCCCAGCAAACTGAGCAATACACAGAGTTAATGTAAAAAAAAATTATTTCAGATAATTCAGTTTAGCATAAATTCGCAGTTTAAATATCAAAACAGTTCCATTTTAAACAATTCAGTTTAGCATAAATACTTAGTTAAAATGAAAAAAATAGTAAACCAAAGAAACTGCGGTTTAGTTCTATTCAACCCATAGATAAGACCCTTATCAGGTGCTACCACTCCGGGCCAGAGTGGACCTGGGATCGATGGCAATGAAAGGATACTCCGCATTCCCCAAAGCTCTAGCACCACTGGAACCTCACAATCAGATTGTTTAGTATCATATCAGGACACTCGTTGAGTGTCTTACCCCTCTGCAGAGAAGCAGTCAGTGTATTCTATAGCCCCAGCCGACTGGGCAAATACAGTTGAGTTCCCACTCACCAAGGACGAATATTAGTATTAGTAAATACGTGATATACTAATGTACGGAGACAATAGATAATTCTTTCTCTTGGAGAATGGGATGCGTTAATAGAGTACCTCGTGGTCATATGTGATAATCTCGGAATCCATCTCGAGCTCTTTTGTATATTCCTTTAACAGTAAAGATGTACTGTTTTTGCTTCTGTTCTTGGAACAGTCAAGAAGTTTACTCTTCTCCTAGCCATGGTCAGTGTACTGTACATTCTACACAACCTGCCAAATAATATGTTCCGCCAATCTATTATTTAACCAATAAAGGGACTATAGGATAAACTCATATATACAATATCAATTTACATTAAATGTATACAATATACATACCAGTGGTAGTATTAAAAGAAAGATTACACTAATGAGTCTAAACAGATAAAAATTTACGTCATTTGTACTATAAACAAGCAGTAAGTAGAAGGGGGACAAAAATGGAAAAGGGTTTGCAATGCGTGTGCTGGAAATATCGCTATGTGGCTTTTCCGTTCCTTGATAGGGTCAGAGACAATATCTCTACAGTTCAATGAACAGAGACAAAAAAAGTCGAGAATGGGTTGGGGACAATCATGTGACACCCTCCGAGTCCATAATGAACATGTAAATTATCTAAGGGACATGATTATTTCTTGTAACACCACATTAAAATGAAAGTTGTGAAATCCTAAGTTGAATAAATTCAAATCACTAAAATAGGAATTACTGTTACAAAAATATTCAGCTAATAGTGTTTAAAGTATTTGAAATTCTTTTATTTTCTCTCCTTTCATTTCATGAATTTGAAATTTATTTGAATTATTTTTCAAAATCACACAAGGGATGCTAATATAATCGATTTTAAATTCTGATTGTTATGCTAAGGTTGGAGTATCGACCTGATGCCATTCCCTTCTGGCAAATATACCATTCGGGTGAATCCCAGTAACGCAAGCTGGACTGATAATAAAATTCTCAGCAAATCATTTGAATGATTTCATATTTAGGGATGCTCTCCAATTTTCCACTCCTGAACATAGAATACTCTATCACATTGAAAGATTGAGAGGTAGAAAGAGCAAGACTGGCAGATGGGGGGGGGGAGAAAGAGAATAACGAACATCTTATTTCAAACGTTTAACCACATTTTGAATATCTTCTTTGAAGTTTTAATGTTGATTCTAAATAAAAGTTAACTGCAGAAAGTTGTTAAATATGTTTAAAACCGAATTTTAAATCTTTGACACAAAGCAAATTCCAAAAGTACCACGAATAAAGTAATGTACAATTTATCTTGAGGGAATAGAATCGAAGGCTTGAGAGTTTGTTTTCGTACATTTGTCGTATCTAAGCAACCCAAACTCGCTGCCACAATTATTTGAGTGTGAAGAACACAATTCGGCCACTTGTAGCAGAGGAAAATTATTATGCTTTAATATTTCCTCCTGCAGAACAACGCAAAGAACTATTCATGACGAATTAAAAACAATATACAGGGTGGAACGATAAAATTGTCGTCCTAAAGAAAACAACACTACAGCTTTATTTTAAAACTTTTATTGAAAAAATCACTTCAGGTAACTTGATTATGTAGTAGAAATGACATCTATTCAATGTAGCCGCCTTCAGCCTCAATCACCGCCTCGATACGGATCCGGAACTGGGAGCATGCCTTTTTCACAAGCGCCGGCGGGAGCTCGGCGAATACTCGGTGGATGGCGGTGATCAGGCTGGCTTTGGTGTAGTGGGAGGTTATGTTGGTGATGTTCCCGACGTATGACCAAACAAAGTAGTCCGGCGGGTTCAGGTCGGGGGAGGAGGGGGCCAGTGAGAGAAGGGTACAAAGTCGTAGCACTCCTTCTGAAGCCTTAGACTTGTGGGCCGGCGCCGAGTCCTGTTGCCACACTCAGGGTCTACCACCGGCCACCTGATTGCACCAGGGGATCACCACACTCTTCAGTACATCCAGGTACACTTTGGTGTTGACTTTCAAGCCGATTTGAAAGTGTGAGGTGGCATGACGTGGCCCTCACTTGAAACCACATCAAAGACCATAACCGTAGCCGGAAACTTTGTTTTCATCACCCTGGGCACGTCCCTGTTATTTGTGGCAATCCAGCGATGGTTCTGGCTGTCATTACTTGGATCGGTAGAAAGCATGAGTTGTACAGCGGCGCATCTCCGATCTCGCTCGTTGAACATTGTGTCACTTTCAGACATGATAGAAGGCTCCTATCGCTCTTGGGATTTGTACACAACTGGCCAACTAGTAGATGGTCTGCAACAAAAAAAGAAAACCGGTTTTCATTAAACGGAAATGGAATCATGTCATCTTTTCTAGGGCGACAATTTTATCGTTCCACCCTGTATCTATGAAAATTTACGCCAAATAAATGACACTCTCTCGAGCCTGTTTTTAATTGCCATAAAAATACGTATTTAATACAATTTAACCCATAGGTGGGAGGAGGATAAGGGGGTTTATACCTTTCCCAAGGGTATTTGTCCGATAGTGAACGTAATAGAGCGACTAGAGTTTGAACTTGCGTATTACGACTCTGCAGTCCATCGCTTTAACAATTACACCTCGAGGACACCCTCGCATTATCTCCGATTTACATCAAAACCTCAGTTATGTCACGGCTTTTAGAACCAATCAATAAGGCAGGGCATTGTATGACTGTAGTTAAGTAGTAAGTTTAGCTTAGTTTTGACACTCTGGCACAAGAATGGAGCACCCATTGAGAAGCGAATTCATTACTCAGTAATAACGATCTAGGGTAGCGTTACTCACAGTGCTGGTGCGCAGGTCATCGACTACCTGTACATGGCGAATTTCCAGTTTCACATAATTAAAAAAAAAAAAAAAACGTAACGTAAGAATGAAAATGTATAAAATCTTGATTGAAATTATTCTTTTCACATGTGATGAAACAGATAGAAATACTTGGAACTTGATCTAGCACTAATATAGTTTTGTTTGGTTGGATTGGGTTTTATGGCATATCAACTCTTATTTAATGACAAATCATCTTTATACATATATATTAAATATATATACATGATTTGTAAACACATTTTGTAGATAACATTTTTAAAAGAGTCTGAGATCTTTTTTGCACACAGTTAAATGGTTTCAAGTATTGCTATATAAGTCACAATTTAACATCAGTCATTTGTTTGCACACGGTTTGTTCTATCTGACCCATAGATAGGACACTATCAGGTTATACCACTCTGAGTCAGAGTGGACCTGGAAGCAATAGCAATGAAGGGGTACTCCACATTTCTCAAATCTCGCCATCAGATGGTTTAATGTCATATCCAGGACACACTAATATGGTAACTGTCTGTGTCCCACCAGAAAAATATCCTGCCGGCACACCACATCGGATAGTTGAAGAAGTACTGTTCTAGAGGATCAAAGTGCTAAATTTCCTCTCGACACTCTTATTCATTAAGCACAGTTTTGTTTTAAAGCCTCGCCCCCATACAGATATCATGATTTTAAAGTATTATGAATAATATATTGTATTCGTTGGTCATTCAATACAAACTTAAATAATTCAGCAGGATTTGGTTGGTTGGTTGGTTGGTTGGTTTGACAGTATTTCAACCCTTGTTGGGTTATTTAGAGCCAAAGAGATTTTTTTTCTTTTTCTTTTTCTTTTTTCAAGCAGTTATATGGTTCCAAGTATCCAAATAATTATTTGTAAACAGTTATAGCTTTAAATAACTATTCTCAATACAAATATACACTTATATGGTTTCAACTAACAATTCCGTCCCCAGTTATGTGTTAAATAGTATCATTACTGTTCTTCTACAAGGATGGTTTTGGCATTAAATAATCCATGAAGGTTGATATTCCAATTAAGAAAAGAAGCCAAACCTAACTATTACTACTTAATGATGATAATCATTTGCGGACACAAAGTTATACAGTTTCAACTATTATCATCTAATACTAATAATATGTACACATTTATACAGTTTCAACTATTATCATCTAATGCTAATAATGTGTACACATTTATACAGTTTCAACTATTATCATCTAATGCTAATAATATGTACATATTCATACAGTTTCAATAAATTTATAATAATAATTCTTTGTAAATAAGCATAGCTTCTAGAAACTATTCTTAATACAAATAATTTGCACTGATATAGAGTTTAAAGCATTCCTACCTAATATTAATAATTTTACAACTTATCTATTTAACACATAGATAAGACCCTAACAGATACTACTCCAGGTCTGAGGGGACTTGGGTGTGATCACAACGAAAATATGATGCCTCACTCTTTAGAGTACCAGCACTGGAGTCTCACAACCAGATACAGTCTAGTGTCATACAGAGGACACATCTTTAAGAGATGTTTTTACCCTTTGGTGAGGATAAAATCGGTGTATTGTCAATCCAGGCAAAAGCATGAAATTCAGCAAGTGGTACTAAATGAAATTGTTCAAGATGTAATTGAAAGAAAGATGGCTGGAAGATTAAAAAGTTGCTTAGTGGCAGTTGTTGCAAGGCCAAATAAAACACAAAAATTTCAGAAGTTGGTTTAACATGCTAGCAAATTCTCTCCTTTAAGATTTGTGTAACACATTCTGCACATTCCTATGTCGCCTTTTACTTACCCTTGTGCCATACTAATTTTTATAAAAAAAAGATAACCTGGTTTTGTTGTGGGGGCACTATTCATGTAGCATGTCATCGGCATGAATAACCAGATGATGCCTATCTCTCTCTAGATGTACAACTGGTTTGAATTTAGAGTTTCTCTTCTTTTAGACTGGTTGTCATACCAAGATTAAAGAGCCAAGTCTACTATTTATTCATAGTTGGAGAGAGAATAGTTGGATTCACACCTTTCCCAAAGGTATTAGCGTTATGAGGAAATGCTAACAGCCTCGTTCAGGATTTTGAACACAGATAGCTTTATCTACTACTTCTGACGATAACCTCGACACCACGAACACCTCTCAATAATCTTTATAAAGTTGGCGACCGTAGTCGAGGGCGACCAGAAGGCTACCTTTTCAAAAGCTACAACAACAAGGTCCAGGGGAGGGCGCTATTCCTTTCCCTGAATTGCCCCACTTTACCCTTGATACGTACCTTATATTGCTGAATGTTAAGCAAGGAGGTATCAAGTACTATTTTTAAAGTCTTTGGTATGAAGCGACTTGGGATTGAACCCAGGTCTTCCAGACCATTAGGGAACACTCTACCCACTTGACCAATGAGCCGGTTAAACGGGTCTTCTTAGAATTCATTCAGCCTTGCTTAGTCTGGCAAAAAGCTTTGGGTTTCTGACAAGACCTGCTGTTCTCAATTGGACACTATTCTAAGTACAGAATTTTTTTTTAAATCAAGGTCTAATTCGAGGCTGAGATAGTTGTATGTTTCAATCATATCAGAGATAAACAAAAAACAAATAAACAAACAAAAACTGTTTCTTGAATGATGATTTCTTAAACAGAACTACCCGACTTAGCAAACTGGGGCTTGATAATGTTTTTATTTCTATTTGACTTTTTACAATTCTTTAACGAAACTTTAAAAAATATAAGGCTGAGCAGAACGGCCCCAAGATTAAAGTTTTGGAATATGATGATCCTAAAATACTAACCTAAATCAAAAGTTTTGCAACACTTGCAGACGTGCTAGTTTGCGGTGCGTATATCACGTGACTGAAGGAAGGTAGCCACTGTGGTTGGTAGTATCGTGGTAGTTGGTGCGTTGACATGCTGGGCATTGCTTCGCCTCGTGTGTAATTCGAAAGTCGCACAGATAACGTAAAACGAATTCTAATTCGGTAACTTATACGTCATGAGTTTGAACTAGGCCATAACGCCTCGAAAGCAACCAAAAACATTTGTTATACGAAAGGTGAAGACGCTCGTGTTGCAAGAACTTCGACGATCAGGAAAGGTCAAGTAGACCAAAAAACCGTGGCATGCTAGGTTGTGCAAGCCATAGTATCAAGCGTGATCAATATCTCAGTCCAGTGTTGTTTGTCAGCTTCACGACCTCGGCAAAAAGCATCCGTTACTACCAAATTGTGCTGCAAGCTACCAAAATATTGCAAAACTTTTGATTCAGCCTCGTAATACGATAGCTGAAATGAAAGCATGTTTTTACACCAGTTGCAGAGGTAAAACATGAGGAACTTAAATGCTGAGTTTCGAAAACGATAAAGCAACTCAAATTTGCATGTTAGAGCTATATAATCTTCCTAACCTCTTTGGCCTTGTAAACTAAACTTAAAAAATAATGATTAGAACAGCCCAAAGATGAAAGTTTTCGGTTCAACAACAACAACAACAAAGAAAGAAAAGAAGAAAAAAGCAACAGATATTCTTATGCCAGCCTTATATCAACAGCTTCCTTGTCGAAGAGATTTATCATTTTTAGTCAAGATAATTGAATCAGTCCTCGATACGAGGGGGTAGTTCATATATCAATGCTTAGCTGCCGTGTCAGATTTTACAAGTACTTTACAACAGGAAAAAGTAAATATTAGTACAAAGTCTTCTTTTAGATAACTACTTTCGTTGACAGATCAACATTCTCTATTACTGTAGCCAAACCAGAAAGAAGATGCAAGCAGGGTGAGTTGAGGGTGGATAATCAGGGTAACAGCAAATTAAACCAAGGTGAGAGTAAGAGGAGTTGCAGAATAGGTGACTGGTGTGACAGTGGGGAGGTTCGTGGGAAGGGTCTGTGGTTAAACGATGATCATTTATCAGCTTTCTCAACCTGTTTATGACCAACAACTGGATCCTGGGAAATAACAATTAGGTAGACCCCCAAAGAAAATCAAACTGCGTCGTTGTTCTGTTTGCCTTGTAATTTTCCCTGACATTTTCTGAGATAGGCGTTACACCATAAAACACCAAATGTTTTTGCTTGTTTAGCTTCTGGCTGCCAGCAATAACAGAAAAAAGAGCAAATCAGAATTCTTGCTAGATGGTTCCCTGTAATCTGTTTGGTTTGGTTTATTTGTTTAACGGCATATCACCTCCTTATGGGTTATTTAATGCCGCAATTTTTATTCGTTTGTAACTAATTTTGAATTGCACAATTTTTGTTAGCATACAGATATAAATATAGCAAGAATTCCTATCTAATGATTTATACACAATCATATGGCTTAAAGTTACTATTGCTATTTAACAGCAATCCTTTATTTACACAGTTATATGGTATCAAGTATTCCTATCTAATACTAATAATTTGTAAACGGATCTATTTGACCCATAGATAGGACCCTAACAGATTCAATCACTCCGGATAAGAGTGGACCAGGGAATGACAGCAATGAAGGAGTACTCCACACTTCCCAAATCTCCAGAATTGGGGCCTTACAATTAGATGCAGTTTAGTGTCATACACAGGACACTGCACTCTGTTGGGTAGTGCAATACTAGAGATAATGTTTGTGTTAACAACTATGGATCTCTTTAGTGGAGTCATTCATTATTTCAGACTTGGAAAAATCTATATGTGATCTTTAACAACTTGAAAAATCTTAATTATCTGTTTAATTATTTACTAGTTTGGAGATGTATGTGACATAACGATTATGGTATTAGGAAGTAAAGACAGCGAACCAAGTTCAAATCCAAGACAAAGCAGTCTGTGTTTCATTTCGAGCTAATGCTCTAGGAAAAGGCATTAATCCATCTGTTTTTCCCCATCTATGAGTAAATAGTGAAGCAGACTAGGCTCTTTAACCACAGAATGGCAACCAATCTATGAAAAGGAAAACTCTTAATACAAACCAGCACTAGTACGCTTAAAAACTGATCTGGTGTCTATAAATATCAACACTTATTAAGTCCTCAAGATTTTTCAATTGTTTAAATTCTAAAAATTATTTTCCTGTATTTTAATGTTGATGTTGGTGTCCCTTGAGGCAGGGAAAATATACAGTCGAGTCCCTACTCACCAAGGATGAATATTAGTATTAGTAAATCTGTGATATACTAATGTAAGGAGACAATGAATAATTCTTTTTCTTGGAGAATGGGGCGTGTCTTTTGGGCACCTCATAGTCATATGTGACAATCTCAGAATCCATCTCGAGCTCTTTTGTCTATTCCTTTTACAGTACTCTTCTCCTAGCCATGTTCATTGTACTGTACATTCAACACAACCTGCCAAATGATATGTTCAGCCAATCTATTAATTAACAAATAACGGAGGGGTTGGGTAAATACATATTTTATACTAATTTAACCTCAACCTGTCAGCGAGGCTTAGAATATGCTGACTATATCCCATGCAGAAGAGTAAGACTCATCCAAAAAAGGGTATTCTGGGTATGACACAACTAAATCTGATAGTAAAACCCCTGTCATTGTCATTACTCCCAAGCTATCTCTGAACTGGAGTGGTAGTACCCGTTAGAATCCTGTAGATTGACCAAAATAGATCTGTTTGCAAATTATTTCTGTTAGATAGGAATACGGGAAAATATATAAAATTGGGAAAATTTTAAACAACAAAAAATGTAGATATAAACATACAATGTACGCAATTCCCTAACTTACAGGTATGAAATAACCCCAGACGGTCTGACATGCCGTTAAAATCAACTGATCATTTTCAAGCCATAACCTATTGGGTAGCTATGATTCCTTTATGTACTATTTTACTTGGTCGAGCCCAAACGGCTAACTTGATTGTTGGGTATGTGATGTGAATATGAGATTATAAAAAGACCTACTCAGTAAAAATGGCGAGATTTTCGTGAGTAATGAATTTGTCAAACGAATCTAGGTTCAACTCATCTTCTGCCAATTTGATTGTGTCAATCTTACTAGAGACTAGCTGCGTGCCATCTTATTACAAACTAGTAATTTCCCATCTTATCACGAACCAGTCGTGTGCTACCTCACTATTAACTGGTTGTGTACAATTTGTTTTACGAACAAGACGTGGCAAAACAAGAACATATCACTGGTGTTCTTCCATGGCCACTCATCTACACTGATCAAGTTCAGAGTTGTTTAATTTTGGCGTTTAGATAAAAACATGAAAACTAAATCAGTTTTTCCTGGCTACATACCGGACAATATTCGGTATGGGATAACTGAAACTATGAATAGTCCAAACTAATTGTGCTTTAGGTTGTTACAGAGAAATACTGATGAGCCATAGGAATTTGTGTTTGTTTATGATTTTGTTATTCCTAATGTCTGCTTATTGTTGCATTTTTGTACAAAAATTTTTATGTTCGCCAGACCAAAAGTAAGTTATATCTACGGTCCAAATCAACTAATGTGTCGCAAATACTTCTGTTTTATACCGGTACAGAGAAATAACCACTGGTATCTGTGCATTTTTATAATTTTGTTTCTCCAAATGAGAACTTATTTTTGCCACATTGTTGTTGCATTTTTGTTTGAATATGTCAATGAGTTTGCTCTAAATGTGTAAATGATTTGTTTCAAAAAATAAACTGTATCATTTTTTTTTAATTTTTAGTCTACACGAACTGGATAAAAAGTTAAACAAATGTTAGATTTAGCTGCTAAAATCATAAAAAGTAGGTGCGTATTATATACAAGATACTTTTTTTTTTCAGAATTCTGTCGCGAAAATTTAAGAGTGCATATTATACGTGAATAATTATGGGAAATTCAACACAATCCAAATACTACTACTCACATGAGTAACCGGGCCATTGGCATAACGGTGAGAGAGATCAGGGTTCAATCCCAGATCGAGTCATATCAAAACTCAAAAAATGGTACTTAATGCCGCCTTTCTTAAAACACAGCATTATAAGGTACGGACTTGTAGTGAAGGGAAATTTCGTATTTTGGTTTGGCGCGCAAATTTAATTCGACACTTAATTTCACCCAATCAGGATGACTTATCCTATTCAGTCCGGACCTTCATTTCCGGCTAGTAATTGGGTAAGCTGCCAAATCCACTCTCTTTGGCTAGAGAACGTTGTCCAGTGCAGACGTCACACTGGCCGTTCTTCAATAGCGATGTTTTTTAGCTGGACAACCCACCCAGTGCAGACGTCTCACTGCGGCTCTAGAATAGCAGCAGCAGCAACATGGACACACGAGGGAACCCATCTAATTTATGGATTCCTTACAAGGAATCCCAGTTGAATATAAATTAGATACATTCAACATGCCTCGCACAGGCACAACTTTATGTCACCCCAAAATTGGCTATGTCGATCCGACGCGTTATCCCTCTCTCGACACGCTAGCTCTCAATTCACCTCTGGGCCACTTTAATGGAGACCACGGACAAAAACCATGGTGACTCTAAAGCACAATCCCTCACACGTCCGACGACACACGCTGCCATCTCAACATTCTCAACTTCTCATAACGCCATTTCGTCTCAATACTCACAACCTTTCACGAGTCTGGCAGCACCAAAAGCAAACCCAATATTCCATCCTGCAAAATAAAACTTATTTCTAAAAACACCTTTCGACTCTCGCCATACTTCTTCATCATCCTCCTTTTATTTCTCACAAACTAGCGAGGGGAATTACACTAAGCGAGGAAACAACTCAACGTAAACACATATACGTTACACCATTTCCCTCGCTACTAACAGATCAACTTCTCCAGCTAAAATCACCGGCTAAAAATACTCGCTAAAGACTAAAGTTAAAATGGAGCAATCCAGGGAAAGGAGTAGTGCCCTGCCCTACACCTCGGTGTAGTAGCTACTGAAAAGAGAGACTACGGTTGCCAACTTTATTTGACTAACTACTCACATTCGGACATTTAGATAAAGGAATTCAATTTCTGTGCTGGGAATTTTGCAGATATATTGGTTATCTTGTTCTCAAACTCAAGCGACAAAGGAACAAACATATCACAATGTAGATAGAACAAACAGATCAAAGGATGGATGGATCGATGTGGTCCCAAAGAAACAAACTGAGCAACAGTGTGGACGGATCCGGATGGTTTCAAGGGGAACAAACACATCACAGTGTGAATCGATTAAGGTGGATCATAAAACAAGAATCTTAAGTTAAAAGATGCTGGATGCAAAAAAAAAAAAAATCAATAAGACAACCTACTCGGGTAAAATAAACACATTTTCTTAAAAACTACTCAAATTTGCTAAGATGCAAAAAACTCTAAAAGAGGACAGGAGATAAAAATGGCAAACATCATAAAAATTGTTTTTTAAATCGCTGTTTATAAAAGTTCCGATTAACTACACGGTTTATACAAATTTATTCAACACAGAAAGAGTATCATACAGTTATGCAATCAATGTACATAAAAAAAAGAAGAAACAAGAAGTAGGACAAATCAAAACATGTACATGGAAGATCAGAAAGATAAAACAAAATAAAGAAAATAAAACAGTCGAACACTATAAAAGTAAAGTTGGCGACCTTAGTCGAGGGTGACCCGAAGGCTCCCTTTTCAATAGCTACCACACCGAGGTGTAGAGCAAGGCGCTACTCCATTCTCTGGATTGCTCCACTTTACCCTTGATCAATACCTTATAATGCTGAGTGTTAAGCAAGGTGGCATCAAGTACCGTTTTTTGAGTCTTTGGTATGACTCGACTTGGGATTGAACCTCGGTCTCCCGGTCCATTGACTCATTAGGCCAATGGCCCGGTTTACTTTACTTACTCGAAAACTATACAGTGACTAAGTATATATTGGAACTGTTACGAAATAATTTTAAGCTTCACAGAGTGAGTATTTCAGGTCAAGTTCCAAAGGAATCCAAGCATCAACTGGTGTAAAGGAAACTCCAATGAGTCCACAATACATTATCATCACATTGGTAAAATGGTTTGGTTTGATTTGGTTTGGTTTTATGGCATATAAACCATTGTAGGTTATTTAAAGCCAAGTCCATTTTTAAACATATAAACATTTCTTTTTCAAACAATTCAGTTTAGCGAAAATACAGTTTCAATGTCAAAAACATTTCTATTTCTAACAATTCAGTTTAGAATACAAAAATAGTTCCATTTCAAACAATTCAGTTTAGCATAAATATACAGTTTAAATGTCAAAACAGTCCTATTTTGAGCAATTCAGTGTAGCATAAATATACAGTTCAGTTCTATTTGACCCATAGATAGGACTATATTAGGTGCTACCACTCCTGGCCAGATTGGAACTGGGAACAATGACAATGAAGGGATACTCCACATTTCCCAAAGCTCCGGTATTACTGGAACCTCACTATCAGATTATTTAGTGTCATATCTAGGACACTCGTTAGTGGGGGGGTCTTACCCCTCTGCAGAGACGCAGTCAGGGTATTATACAGCCCCAGCTGACTGGGCAAGGTAAAATAAAGTTTGATATTGAAGTAATTTTGAATATTTTTGTTCTTTTAAGATCCCCAGCATTCCTGAGAGAAAAAAAAGACCATCTTCAACCCTCTGTTGAAGATGGTCTTTTTTTTTTCTTTGTTAAAAAGAAGCCAAATTTAAATACGGATGTTTTTTTTATAAGTTGGTTATTCTCTTCTAAAGCAATGATAATTAATTTTCTTGGGAGTCTCATAACATGTTTTCATTATCTTTTTTTTATCCACATGAAAAGAAACCAATATCCTGGTATTAAATTGCCACAATAATTTTTCAATAAACTTTGTTATAGTGTAGTATCATTAGTTTCAATGGGATCTATAAGTCAAATATAGACAGTGGATAAAAATTATTAAAAAAAATTTTTTTTAGTTCAAAATCGATTGATAATCACAAACTTTTTTGCATTGCTGTCAATTTTCACTGCCTTAGCAAAATGCACACACTGTTATATGATGACTATAATCATCATCAAGGCTTGCAGACAGTACAGATTCTTTTCAAACTCTCTCACCATCTCTCCCTATCAGTCATTATTCTTAGCAAATCCTCGAGGAGTCATCCAGTGTTTACACAGAGCTTATGAATGCAAGTTTTTTCTGGTTAACTGAGACTAGTGTATCCATATGAAGGAGTTCATATAAGAACGTTACTTAGGAGTTCATCCGTACTTCTTCAACCGTGCCTGACATATTTTGTTCATCATAATACATACACATACATGCACAAATATATGGTAATGGTCTTCCCTCAGATTCTATAGGGAGTGGGGAGATATTTATATACAGAAACCAAATTCGATGAGGGGCATTATTTTTCTTTTTGCAAGATTGGAAATTAAAACCACATTGAAAAAAAAGAGAAAATGGAAGAACAAAGTGCAGGTTTTATGACTGGCATATATATATATATATATATATATAAGATTGTAGTTGAGGGCGACCCGAAGGCTCCCTTTTTCAATAGATACAAGACCGAAGAGTAAGGGAAGGTACTACTTCTTTCCCTGGATTATTTCTTGTGAGTCATCATTATATATATATATATATATTGTGACGAGGAAATATGACACCCTAATACATTCTCCGGGTTGTGGGGGAAGGAGGTGCAGCTCGCCGGCCGACTATGGTAGCAAGCAAGAATCAGCAAACTATAGTAGTAAGCAGAATAATGGAAAGAGAGACCATCTCTTTCTCCCACCCTATTATTACAAGGTGACATGAGCAAGGGGAGAACCTCACTCTCTATTAGCCGTGTATACGCCAGCGGAGAGGCAAACCGGTGACCATGATTGGTACTGAGGAAGAAACCGCCGAAAGCCAACATGTGGTGAATTTTGAAACTACGGAAACGAGTTACTTGCCGTTTATTCATCAAGGGGTGAAGACACATAATGAGTTGCCGTTTATTCATCAAAGGGTGGAGACACATAATGAGGTGCCATTTATTCGTCGAAGGAGGAAGACACATAAGGAGTTGCCTTTTGTTCGTTGAGAAAAAAAAACTAAGAACCGAATTTGGGATATGGAAGAAACCAAAATTCCAGTCATGCCGGACAGAGAACGCTGAGAGAAAAGAAAAAACGTATCCTTTGAATGAACAAGCACTCCAATGGATGGTGAGCCTCGTTAAACGAATACCCAAAGAAAAGACTTGTCGACGAGGAAAGAGACAATTATTAATCTTGGTCTTATCTGAAATAAGACGTGTATCCTTCGACCAACGCGTTAAGGAAACCCAATAATGAGGGGGAAAAGAGAAGAGAATAAATTCCACAAAATCCTAAGTAAGTGAACATACAGTTTAAGTATATTCAAATTTATCTTGATGCATTCACGCTGACGTGAACAAAAGACAAATTACAAGAGGAAAGAATAGCTCTGATAAGATAGAGGAGAAAAGAGGGAATATTCCCCAATGATAAATTCGAAATTTAGAACACGAACTCAGCCATTGAATCCTAAGGTCTGAGGAAAAAGCGGAACGTGTCCACCGCTGATGAACAATATCCTCACCTTTCACCATTAACAGATATTAAATGAGGGACCTCGTCCAGGATACGGATATTTTAATGGAAGTTCTTCCGAGATACAGAAAGACTTTCTCGCTCATGAATTTTACCTGAATTGTTTTTTTTTTCTTTGTTTCTTTCTTTTATTCAAGAAAAGAATATTGTTATTAATCTTGTTAACCAAGCACGGCAGTTCAGAGTCCTTTTTTGTTGTGGAAGTATTATATTGTTGAAGACCTTGTAGTTGAGGGGGAAAGCTAGCCAGTTAGCTGTGTTGACTTTTAATAATTCACCTATAACTCGCCTAGTGGCTTTAAAATGTGGTTCCACTAGGGAGTTGGTGATATCTGTAACATTAAATACCGTTTGGCAAACCACAGCCAACATCTGTGCCCTGTATTAACTGGTGGACTTGGCAGGAATGAACAGCACCCAGAACAGCACACGGCAGCATAACAATATACGTGGTGTAATGGCTAACGTCGTAGGAAATGGACACGGCGACACGAGTTCAAATCCTAGATGAGACTGATTGCATTTCACATAGCACTAATACCCTTGGGAAAGGTATGAATCCAATTATTCTCCCTCCAGCTATGGGTAAATAGTAAAGCAGACTAGGTTCTTCAGCCTTGGTGAGGCAACTAGTCTAGGAGAAGAAAATCTCTGAATTTAAACCAGTTAAACTCCGCTTAGAAATTGACCTTGTGTCATATCCTGCCCAAGCGGAGGGGTTGGTAAATATGATAACAATATATATATATATATAGAGAGAGAGAATGGTTCATGGTTAGTTGTTTGGGTTTTATGGCATATCAACTTTTGTTGGTATTTTAATGCCAAATCCATTTTGATACAAATAATCATTTCTCTTTCAAACAATTCAGTTTAGCATGAGTACACAGTCTGTCAAAAACATTTCTATTTCAAGTTATTCAGTTTATTCAAACAGTTCTAATTAAAACAATTCAGTTTAGCTTAAATACACAGTTCAAATATCAAAATAGTTCTATTTCAAATAATTCAGTTTAGCATAAGTATGCAGTTCATCCATAGATAGGACCCTATCAAGTGCTACCACACTGGGCTAGAGTGGACCTAGGGAGCGATGGCAATGAAGGGATACTCCACATTCCCCAAAGCTCCGGCAATTCTGAAACCTCACCATCAGAATATTTAGTGTCATATCCAGGACACTGGGTTGGGGGAATCTTACCCCGCTGCAGAGATGTAGTTGGTGTATTCTGCTGCCCCAGCCAACAGGGCCATATAATGGTTCAGTTTTCCCTTTTTTTGTCCAATACTATATATATATATATATAGAGAGAGAGAGAGAGAGTATTGAACTAAAGAGTGAAAAGCTATACCATTTATTATTATTATTGTCACAAATTATAATGAAATTTCAATGGCTCAGACACACATAGGAAGTTATTAATTTCCTTGATTATCATTGTCAAAATTCCTTTACTTGTAACAAAAGGTCCTAATTTTCTAAAAAGAAAATTCTCAGAAATACCTAAAATTAGAAATTTTCAATTGGTTGACTTGATATTCTTATTTGTAATAAGTTCTTTGCTTAAGGACACCCTACTAAATATCAAGTGGTCATAAATTGCCCTAACATGTCATAAACATCATTAATGGTTCTTGTGAATTTTTTTATCAGCTATCTTTTTTTCTTTTCTTTTTTTTTTTTTTTTTGTCCAATACTATGTATTACTTTATACAGCCTTAGTACTGATACTTTTTGAACACACCCCACATATAGAAAATTAAATTGACATGTTTGGTTTTAAGAATAGCTGCTTTTTATAGTGAAATATATCAATTTGATTTGCCTTACTGACTTCTTTTCCTTATGTATATGATATACTTATAAAAAATGTCTTAAATCTTCTGTATCATTTTCATTTTTTATACCATCAGATTTTATTCTGAACTTCTTCCAATCCCTCTTACCACACAAAGACACACGCACACATCTTTTACTGGAGGCAAGTGGCATGACGGTGATCCTGTAAGGTAATGGATGCGACAAGTAGATTTCAAATACTGGAAGAAGCTGTTGGAATTTGAGTTAAAGCCTTGGGAAAGGCATAAATTCATCGGTTCTCCTCATCTAGCCAGGTATTTGTAAATAGTAGGGCAGACTGAGTTCTTTAACCTTGGTGAGGCAACTGATCTAGGAGAAAGAAAACTCTGAATTCAAACCAGCACTACTCCACTGAAAAATTGACCTTGTGTCGCATCCTGCTCATAGAGAAGGGACTGGGTAAATGCTTATACATATCTTTTGATATGATATGAATACATATAATTACATATGCCATTTTGTAGGGTGCTGCTTTCAGGATTTGTTGAAAACAGCCAACAGCATTCTTGTATTGTTCCCATCAAGATTTTTCTTTGAGCATTACATTAAAGTCCAAGTAGTGCAACCATACAATTGTACTGACATGGCTACAGCTTGAAAGTGTTCCTGCTTTATTTTATGAAAGAGATCCAGTTTCCATATGGTTGTTAACCAGTCAATAGCATTCCATGATTTACCAATGGGTCTTTTGATATATTATGAATACATATTAATGACATATACAAATATAGTTATTTTCTAAAGCTTGGTGTAATCACTATTAATAATAATATTGACTAATATTATCCTTTAACTTCCTTATTATAGTTGGTTTTTATTACAACTTACTTGGGTCGTCACATTTTAGGAACATCAAACATTAGGAACAAGAATAAAAAATAAGATGCATACTGGTCTTTGTTGTCATAAAAGTGACAATCCAAGAAAGTTTAATAAAAACCAACTAGAATCAGAAAAATGAAGGATAACACTTGCTAAAATTATTTATAATTATAACTAGGATTGACAGAACTTCATTTTTGTTAAAAGTAAATAAAAAAACTTTGCTTGGTTTTACAGGACACCAAAACTTGGTAGAACCTAATCAGGATCAAACCCATCATTTAGCAGTGACAATCATTGTATAAAAATATATGTCCACCTGTTCAATGAGGTCTAGAATATACTTAGTCCAAAAAAGGTGTCCTGGATATGACACTAAATTGAATCCAGTTCTGAGGCTCTAGCTCTAAAGTTCTGGGGTGTAGAATCACCTCTTTATTGCCATATCTGACCTAGAGGTGTAGTACTGGTTAGGGTCCCATCTATAAGTCAAATTGTTGGAAATAATGTTTACTCAAGTGAAACTCGGAGTAATAGTATTGATTACATTGTGGAGATTTTAAGTTTTAAACCAGCTCAGAATCCATTTTGAGATAGTGAGACTCTTTTAGATTTACAGTTGCCAACTATACTCCCCACAAAAAATATACACACTCACATAAATGTATATAAGTGTATATGTCATCATCATCATGGCGTACCGCTTGCACAGATTTCCCTGAGCCTCTCCCGCCACTCGACCCGATCATCCATCACTCTCGGTAGGTCTTCCAAGCTACATCCTAAATCAGTACAGAGCTGTTGTAGATAGGATCTAGCAGATCGTCCTACACTTGCTCATCTGTATAAGGAGGCCCACTGGAGTATATCACTTATGAGCTCGCCCTTACTTCTCCAGCAGTGTCCTGCATGTCTTGCTCATCTAATTTGGATGGTTTTAGAGATGGGTAGTAGTTGTCTGCATAGCGGCTGTTTTGAGGGATGCTGTTCAATACAGCTCATAGCATTCTTGTGCAATTGCCGTCAAGTTTTTTCTTCATATCTTTGGTCAGCATCCATGTAGTGCATCCATACAGCAGTACTGACATGATTGCTACTTGGAAAAAACTGTGCTTTATTTTATTTGATAGATCTGACTTCCATATGACCGATAGTCTATCGATAGCTGTCCAAGACTCGCTAGTCGCATGTTGATACTATTTTCAGGTGCCTGTGGTGTAATGGTTATTGTCGTAGGAAATGAACATGGTGACATGAGTTCAAATCCTGGACGAGACTGATTGCATTTCACATAGCACTAATACCCTTGGGAAAGGTATGAATCCAATTATTCTCCCTCCAGCTATGGGTAAATAGTAGGACAGACTGGGTTCTTCAGCCTTGGTGTGGCAACTAGTCTAGGAGAAGGAAAACTCTGAATTCAAACCTGTTAAACTTTGCTTAAAAATTGACCTTGTGTCATATCCTGCCTGAGCGGAGGGGTTGGTAAATATGGATACCATTTTCAGTACATGAGACACTGTTTCTGAAGTAGGTGAACTTGTCGACAAGTTTCAGAGATCTACTATTTTATATGGAGATGTCACCTCTTTGATAAAAGCACATGAACTCTGTTTTGTCTGCATTGACATGGAGGCCTATGCCACCTGCTACCCATTCCAGACAATGCAACTGGGATTTGGCCTGGGTGGATATATTTGTCAGAAGTGCTATGTCATCATTGTAGTCCGCATCTGTAGTCGTTCATCAGTGGCATTACCTTTGCCAGTGTAAAGCCATTTTCTTTCATTAAATCTACCGATGTTTGAAGCACGTAGTCTAGGCAGATAATAAACAGGTATGAGGCTAAGTGTATATGTATATATACTTATATATTTCATACAAAAAAAAACATAAGTATGTAGAAGCATGTGTGTGTATATATCTCTCTTTTCTCTCTTAAATGGCATTCACCTGATGTAGGTTAAGCCGGCTCCAGACATATATTTATGTGTGGAGTCTCATGGAGATTGATGTCCAAATGGGGTCCCCAGCCACATTCATGTTAGAATTCAGTTTTCTTTCTCCTAGATTGGTTGCCGTACCAAGGTTAAAGAACTTAACCTGCTCTACTATTTACCCATTGCTGAGAGAGTAGATGGATTCATGCCTTTTCTATGGACATGAGTGCAAAAGTTAAACACAAACAGCCTTTTCCAGATTTTGAACTTGTGTCACCATATCCATTTCTTACAAAAATAATGTTTGGCCATACACTTCCATATATGTCATATATATAAAACAACATTTAAACATAATGGTTAATGCTATCGGAAATGAAAAGAGCACCCTGAATTCAAATCCTGGATGAGGCTGTGTGCATTTCACATAGTCATAATAATACTCTTAGGAAAAGTATAAATCTAACAATTTTCCCTCTAGTTATAAGTAAATAGTTGGGCAAAATGGAATCTTTAACCTTGGTATGGCAACCAGTCTAGGAGAGGGGAAACTCTGAATTCAAACCTGTTAAACTCTGCTTAAAAAACTTGTGTCATATTCTGCTCATGCAGAAGGGTTGGATAAATATATATATATATATATAAACAAAAAACTAATATATATTTATATATATATATATTATAAATACACACATATTGACAAGGAGATTGACAACAGACTCACCAAACCAAACAGTGCTTTCGATGTAGAGTATCAACATCAGAGGAGATCCACCATGATCGGTATCTACTGAGCAACTGTTATCATCACTCTTTGTGGGTCATGAATCATGTACTGTACCAACAACTCTTTGAACACTTCCACTAGCAATGTCTCTACATTATACTCAACATCCTCTGGAACTCTCTGAAAAAGTGTCCTGGGTACCTGGTCTACACTAGTTGCAGACAATACCTAGCATCATGCCATCCACCAGGCTGCTGCTTCCTCTTTTGAAATCTCCCACAGAGCCAACCTGGAGGAGAAAAAAGAAAGAATCATGCTGACTCAGCCCCAGTGTTGATGTTCAACTGTAGCCACTATGGCTGGGACTGCCAATCCTTCATTGGCCTTGTCTGCCATAAATGAGCCTGTAATCATTGTGGGTGCCAACCTTTACAATATGATTTTCATGTATAAAGCAGAAGTTACTTGTAACAGAAATACACACATAACTCTATATATGAAAAAGACATCAAGTGAAAATCCAGAAAAGAAACTGAAAATTATATACTTATATTATCTATATTTTATGTATTGAGAATTCAATTTGAGCTAATAAAAAAATTTGGTTAATGGGTGGGGTATCCATTATTTTTTTAATTCTAAAATTTTGAACTCTTATCTTTAAGCAAGAGATAATAACAAGCATACGCAACACAGATTCCCAGAGTAACAAACATATTTTGTTTCAGTACAAAGAGGTGAATTCTTCTAAGTGACATCAAGAAAATTTTCATAACAGAGCAAAACAAAATAATTACTATTGTTTTTAAGAAAATGTTGAAAGTATCAGTTCAGATATGGTTTTTTATTTTCACCAATTTTTAAAGAGAATCTTTTGTACACACCTAATAAATAATATATGTAAATGATTTGTGTTTGACTGTGCAAACAAATTGTACAACATTAATAAAAAATTCTTCTTAAAAGAAGTAAGACAATTTTAGGAATTTGAGATCCATTCAGACTGCCCAATCTAGGCTAGGTGTTTCAGGTGCATGACCCTATCTAGGCCAGGTGATTCATTTCAACCAGTTTAACAAGGTCAGGAGATTTAGTTGAACCAGTCTACCAAGGCCAAGAGAAGCAATTAAACCTGTCTACACAGGCCAGAGGATTCAGTTGAACCAGTCAATAGGAGATTCTGTTGAACCAATCAACCTGGGCTAAAAGATTATGTGGCAACAGTCTACTTGAGCCAGGAAATTCAGTTGCAACAGTCTACTCAGGTCAGGAGATTCAGTTGAACCAGTCCACCAAGGCCAGGAGATTCAGTTAAACCAGTCTATCCTGAACAGGAAATTCAATTGAACCAGTTCACACAGGCCAAGAGATTCAGTTGAACCAGTCTACCCAGGCCATGAGGTTCAGTTGAACTGGTCTATCCAGAACAGGACATTCAGTTAAACCAATTCACACAGGCTAAGAGATTCGTTTGAACCAGTCTACCCAGAACAGGAGATTTAGTTGAACCAGTCTACCCAGACCAGGAAATTCAATTGAACCAGTCTACTTGGTCCAAGAGATTTAGTAGACAAACAGAGTTTGAATTTCAGTAGTGGCTGTTAGCATTCACCTACAAGTAATATCCTAAGGAATGACATGAATTTATCCATTCTACTCTCAGTTATGGCTAAAATAATAGGATATACAGGGTTTCCTTGCTCTGGTGGGGCAACTAGTCTAAGCAAAAGATAACTCTTAATTTCATTCCCTTACCAATATGCTAGCATGGCAGGATAAGGCTCATTACTCTTCATGTTCCTCTTTGGAGGAAGCTTGTCGAAGAGAATTCTGGTGGGAAAATACTGGGAAATACCTTTATTTAATATTACTTCATGTGCAGGTCAAAATCAAATGTACAATGTCACTCATAAATAAACAAACCTTTAACAATTTTTTCATGAAAAGTTTATATTCTTCTAAACTAAAGATACCAAGAGTTTATAGTTTTTAATGAAATATTATACAATCAAAATGGATATTATTAGGTATTATTTCTTGCCAAATTCTACAGCATTGAAACTTTGTAACTAAAAATTGAATTATATATATATGTATAAGAAGTGTATTTATTCTTAGTTCAAATTCTGACAAAGGCTATTTCAATTCAATTTGGGAATGGCAGAAATCCATATATTTTCTCTACAATTATAATAAGGCAGACTGGCACTTTAGTAGAGTAACCAGTCTAGGAGAATGAAAACACCAACCTGCTAACACATCATGGATCTGCATGGTTCATTACTCAGGTTTTACAGATCTTGAAGAAGGTCTTCCTCCTACAGTGAATTGAGAAAAGGACAAAGGATGAGGGATATATTTTGTGAGATCAATTTGCCATTTACTAAGCTGAGCCTGGTTTGACACAAGGCTAAAAATATTAGGCATAATGAGAGCATAGAACTCATTAACAATGATCACTTGCCTTGGTAGCTAACCATTACACCAATCAAGGTGCTTGGTGGATTCTGTTTGTTGGTTAAGATAATTACATGCTTTCTACCATCACCTGAGGTGGATTTTCAAGCTTAGGTGAATGTCAGAATATTTATTTTTGGGAAAGGAAATATTCATTCAGAATATTTGTGCCATATAACTGCCTATTTTCGGTAACCTTAATAGTTTCCATATACCAGAAGCACCTTAGTAAATAATCATATGAAGGTCATTTAATCAGAGCAATTTTTTTTAAAAAAGCAAAAATTCTTTTTCAGAATTTTTTTCCATAAATGCAATTGTTTGGAATTGGCTTATAGCAAAAAATTATCTTAAACTTGCAAAAATATTTGTTATTTGAGGCTATTCAAAATAGTAATAGATTAGAGTGCTCCATGCTTGAACAGAGGTCTATCATGAAATTTTTGCTGGCTTTGAAGTGCAAACCACATGAAATTTATAAAAGAATGTTTGATGTGTACAGAGAAACATGATTTAGTCAAAAATATATTTCCAAATGGGTTAAACATAGATTTTCCACAACAAACCTGAGTTAAAAAGGCAGTCCATAAAGTGGAAACACACTGACTCTCAGGTAAAGGAAAAGTTCTGGGTGCAGCAGTCAATAAAGAAGGTAATGCTAACAGTCTTTAGGGATTAAAAAGAACCCATCAATTTTCATTAAAAAGGAGGTAACTGTAAACAGAGCTTCCTATTGCCAACTTTTTAGACAAAATCTACCTTATTTATTGAATGAACCTTATATCAATTACTTAGTTGTTTTTTTTTTATGGGGGGAGTTCTAACTTTAAGCTAATGTACCATGGAATTTCTGTGGATCAAAAAAGAAAAAAAAGTAGATAAATCAGCAGAATTGGAACAAGAATATCTATACTTTGTCTGTGAATAATTTGGTTTAAGAAAACACTTGTAACTCCCTTATTAAATGGAAATGTTGAAAATTTTCAAAAAGATCTATTTGCCTCATAGATAGGACCCTAATAGTGGACCTGGGGGTAATGATTATGAAAGGGTATTCCACATTTCCCAGATCTTCAGAACTGGAGCCTCACCAGTGGATTCAGTTTAGTGTCACACCCAGTAGACTTTTTTTTTTCAGGATGGGGTGGGTGTCTTACTCCCTCTACAGGAGATACAGTCAGTCTATTCTAAGTCCCATCGACAGAGCGAAGGACTTTTAGGTCTGAGTGCTGACACAAGAGATAACTGTCAAGAGTCAGTTAGCAAACACAGTGGGTGTGCCTATTTAACACCAATCACTTAGCTTAAAAAGATATTTGAGGAAAAGATAACCACAGTGTATAACTCACAAGTGGAACAATGATAAAAGGCCTGAGGACCATAATATGAAAAGAAGTTTGTTCAATCCAAAGAATCCCGGATTTTATAAGTATTGCGCTTAAACAATGCACTACAGTTAAAGATTGGTTTAAGTACTTATAGTGCTTAATAAGTACTCTATATATCTACATCAGCTGACTTCTAGTTAAGAGGAACAAGGATTCTCTTCTCCCTCTTAAGTGAAAACCTTCATTAACATTCGCATGTTTGTAATAACAAGTATAACCAACCCAGCCCTAGAATGTAACCATCCCAAGTTCTTTCTTCAACCACTTGATCTTTATTCTTAAGTATTATATATTTACACACTATTTGTACTACATGGGTGTCATAGATTTTATAAGCACTAGGCCAGGGCTTTCCAAGCTATTGGTGGTATACTTTTTTTTTGCAATACACAAATTTTATTAGCAAAGTTAAATATGTAAATCAAAATTAACATAAAAAATAATTCAATGAAATATTTATAATTAATTGATTTTAATAGCAAGTCAACTTTTCTCAGGTTATTTTATTTTCTGTGACCAAAAGTAACATAAAAAATAATTCAATGAAATATTTATAATTAATTGATTTTAATGGCATGTCAACTTTTCTCAGGTTATTTTATTTTCTGTAACCAAAAAAAAAAAAAAAAATTGTATTATTATATAAAAGTGGTGTACTTATTTTCAAACTGTTGTATCCATATTTTTTGGTTTATGAATTTCATTGCTGTAGAGTTTAATTATAAATAATACTTAATAATATCCATTTTCATTGTATAATATTTCATTAGAAATTATAAAATCTTAGTATATTTGGTATATATCTTAAAAAAGAGATTACTGGAAAAACAACAAAAAACATTTATAGCTGACAATCCTTCTCCCACCCCTTGTACAAGAAATATTTAAGATTCTTCATGTTTTTAATTCACAGTTCTTATACTGAACATAATATAGATGTAAATATAAAAATATGAAAAATAAAATACATATATATATATATATATATATATATATATATATATATATATATATATTCAGAGTATGTATTTTCTTATATATGATAATATGCTAATGTTTCGGGTTTTTTGAGGTTTTTGTAAACCATCTGCAGGCTGATTAATAGCAGATGTCAAATGCTTCATACAATTTTTTTTTTTCATTTGAAAATATTTTTCAGATAGAACATTCAACATCTGCTATTAATTGCACTGAAAATAGTTTAACAAAAAAAATCCCAAACATTGGCATAACCTTATATATTTTCAATAGCAACTACACCAAGGTGTAGGGGAGGGTGCAACTTCTTTCCCTAGGTTGCTCCACTTTACCCTTGATCCATACCTTATAATGCTGAGTGTTAAGCAAGGAGGGATCAAGTACCATATTTTGAGTATGACTCGACCTAGGATTGAACCCCAATCTCCTGGGCTATTGGGAAACACTCTAACTATTATGCTAATGGGCCAGTTAGTTATCAGGTTTGTTATGATCAAATTCTCTAGAATAGTTGGTCTCAGTCTATTTAGTATCCTGTCTGCTGTTGATGAGACATAGTCATTTTTTGAAATTTTTTTGTCAGTGTTCTCAAAATATTCTTGTTATATGAGCATAAAGTAAACTTCTACAAGATTCTCAAAATATTTTTTTAGATAAAATATATACACTTTTTTTCAGTATAACTCTGAATTAAAATCAGCTTTACTCTACTTAAAAATTGACCTTGTGCACGTCCTCCCCATGATGAATATAAACAGAAGAACTGACTAAATGAAACAGTGATAAAAATTAAAGCACAGTCAAATACAAAGACTTTTCTATTTTCACATATATATTCCTCGTCACAATTGTTGTCATAGTCACAGTGCTTTGGCTGTTTTACTCTCCAGCCTTCTTCAGGCATCTATCATAGCCACTAACCTTCTGGGAATTTTAAACTTAACCCTCTATTTAATCCACAGGAAATAGATTATTCACACTCCAATGTTAATGCTTAGAGAATATCTCGTATTTGCAATTTTTTCTCTGTTTGCAGCCCAGTCAGCAGGGGCTGTAGAATATCACTGACTGCATCTCTGCAATGAGGTAACCCCCTCTCCTAACGAGTGTCCTGGATATGACACTAAACAATCTGATAGTGAGGCTCCAGCAATGCCAGAGTTTTGGGAAATATGAAGTACCTCTTCATTGCCATCACTCCTAGGTTCATACTGGCCTGGAGTGGTAGCACCTGTTAGGATCCTACCTATGGGTCAAGTAGAACAGTTTGACATTTAAACTGAGTGCAAACAAATGACTTATACTTAATTGAATTGTTAGAAATAGAACTATTTGATCATTTAACTGTATGCATCTACAAAATGAGTTTACAAATCATATATTTGATATATGTAAAAACAGGAATTGGTATTAAATAACCCACACTGGTTGATATGTCATAAAAACCAAACCCAACTCAGAAAGAAGAGCCATTGTAGAACAGTTTTGTTATGGCAACACATTACCACTTCTTATAAAATTGGAAAAATCTTAATCAATTTTTTTAGTTTTATTAGAAATAGCAGTGTGCTGCCACGACAAAAATGTTCAACTATGGCTCTTCTTTCAGAGTGAGGCTTAGAATTTTTTGAATAACTTTCATTATGATAATGATTGTTAATGATTTTACTATAGAATAAAGATAATGAATGCAAGCATCACTGATGCATGAACCTTCATTCCTTCTTTTAGATCAAGACTAGAGAGAATTCAGTCTGACACACTATTATTTACCAATAGCTGGGCAGAAAATAATTTATGGATTCATGCCTTTCTCAAGAGTATTAACAAAAAGTAAAACACCAACTCTTCTCCAGGATTTGAAATTAGATCACCAATTTCATTTTCTACAATGATAAACATTACATAACCTGCATTTTCAATGATCCATCTATGCAAGTAATATTCAATGCTCAATACTCACCTGGCATTCATACCTGAATGGTGAAAATCAATTAACTTAATTTCAGGGTATCTTTCTTCCTGGGAAGCACCTGCTCCTTCACTGGATTTATTGCCTGGTGCTTTAAGTGCTCTTGAAGAGGAATACTGATGGAACTAAGCAATTTTCATATATGGGGCTGGAGATTCAGTTTCTGCGGGGTATCCCCACATTAAACCAACCATGTGTCACATCTTGGCCAAGTGGGAAACCAAATAAATATCTATACAAGTAATATGTAACATGAAATTAAGTGCATTAACAAGGAAGGAGATTAAGTTGAAAAATATTTGCTGTACAAATGCTTTCTTTTATCAATTGGCTATAGACTTATTGATGAACCTGTATGTATAAAGACAAATACATTGATACCATGAAATGATACAAAAACTTACAACACTTGATTACCTTTGATCAGAAATTGAGCACTAATATATGAAAATTATTTATGAATTCAGACAAGCGGTGACTGAAGTAGCCAGTCTAGTGTAGATTCTTTGTTTCAGATGCACAATAGAGTTCAAAATGTTGTCTGTGACATGAAATGGCTAGACATATAGAAATTAACTTTAAGTGCTTCCATAGAAAAGAAAAAAAAATCACTTTGAAAATATAAAATAAAAGCAGAGGATAAAGAGACATTAGCAAGAAACAAACACAGAACATAAGAATTAAATGCTACGTATACTCAAATATAAAACTAATTTATGCTTGACTCTACTTGTCCTGTGAATGACCTTGGTTTTAAATCCTAATCAAGAGATCCTTACTTTATTTTATCTTTCGTGTAAAACTTAACCCCAGTTTTGATTCCTAATGGAACAATATAGACTGAACCTAGATTCTTTAGCAAGAAATCCTCAAATTTACAAGGGTCTCTCAATAAATAAGGTGAATTTTGCTTTAGGAGTTGGCAGTACTGGTTATAGTTGCACCATCCTCAAGTAAATCAATCATCATGGGTCTTTTTATGTCCTACAAGACTATCAGCATGACCTTCTTTACTGACTGCTATGTCTGGAATTTTTTCTTTACCAAAGAGTCGAAGTGTTTCCATTCCATGGACAATTTTTTCATATGTGCGTTAATAGTGGGAAACCAATATTTAGCTCACTTATAAACATTCTTTGACTAAAATATGGATCTCTGAACACATCAAAAATTATTTTGTAAATTTCCCATTATGTACTTCTCAGCCAGCAAAAATCTCAGGATAGACCTCTGTTCAAGCATGGAGAACTCTGATTTAAAGCCATTTTGAATATCCTCAAGTTACAAATATTTTTGCGCTAAACCTATTACCAACAATGTATAGCGGTGGTTGAGGATAACACTATTGTTTTTAGGGCACACAAATGAATTACGAAACTTTGCTTTAACAACACACAACAGCGAAAGTTTTTATTTGTAGCTTTGAGTATGGTTTGTTCTTGGTGCTGCAAGACTCGTGGTGGTTAGGCTTGTTGGATGTTTGAGACGAAATGGTTTAGCGGGATGTTGAAATGGCAGCGTGTCGTTGGACATGTGAGGGAAGTATTCAAGGTCCCCGTGTAGTTTTGTGTGTCTGGTAGTTGGGGAGAGTAGGCGTTATCTCCATTAATGTGGACCAGAGGTGAAATGGGAGCTAGTGTGTCGAGAGCAGGATTGCGTTATCTCCATTAATGTGGACCAGAGGTGAAATGGGAGCTAGTGTGTCGAGAGCAGGATTGCGCTCAGATCGACATAGCCAATTTTGGGGTGACATAAAGTTGTGCCTGTGCGAGGCATATTGAATGCATCTAATTTATATTCAACTGGGATTCCTTGAAAGAAATCCATAAATTAGATGCTTCCCTCGTTGAGTGTCCATGTTGCTGCTGCTAGGGTTAAAGCCACAGTGAGATGTCCCACTGGGTGGCTTGTTTAGCTAAAAAGCATCGCTAAGCAGGGACGACCAGAGACACGTCTGTTCTGGTCGCCATCTCAAGCTGAAGAGAGTGTGTTTGGCCGCTCACCCGTTTTGCTAGCCGGAAATGAAGGTCCGGGCTGAATAGGATAAGTCATCCTGATTGGGTGAAATTCAGTATTGAATTAAATTGCGCGCCAAAACAAAATACGAGATTTTCCTCTTCTCTACAAATGCATTTATGATAAAAAAAATCTTTAAAAAAAAAAGAAAAAAAAAAGGAAAGTTGTTGTTTTTTTTTTAAATTCACCTTATTAAGGAATAACAATTCTATATTACAAACTAGAAAGAGTTTGTCTGTCTGTTCTCTATATGTTCTCTATATGTATTAACCCAAACTCTCCACCACAGGCAGGATGCAACAAAGCTAAATTTTTAAGCAGAATTTAAATGGTGTGAATTGAGTGCTTTCCTTCTCCTAGACCAAAGTTAAAGAGTCAAATCTGCCCTGCTATTTACTCATTGCTGAAGGAAGAATAGCTGAATGCATACATTTTTCAAGGGTATTAGTGCTATGTGAAATGTTTACAGCCTCATCCAGGAATTGAACTCAGGTCACTGTGGTCACTTCCTACTATGATAACATTAAACCTTAAGCACCTTTGTTTGCTATAGATAGCCAAACCATATTTAGTATTGTATACTTATAGGATCCAAAAGGAGTTTTTTTTTTAAAGTTGTTCCTTACAGAGAAAGAGATTTTCTAAAAATAAACAATACATAACTAGGAAGCCATGTTGCTGGAAGATGCAACTAAAGTAAAAAAGTTGGCGACATTAGTCGAGGGTGACCCAAAGGCTCCCTTTTCAATAGCTACTACACCAAGGTTTTGGGCAGGGTGCTACTCCATTCCCTGGATTGTTCCACAACCCTTGATCCTTACCTTATAATGCTGAGTGTTAAGCAAGGAGGTATAAGGTACCATTTTTTGTGTCTTTGGTATGACTCTACCTGAGATTGAACCACGGTCTCCCAGACCATTGGTGAACACTCTACTTATTAGTCCAATGGCCACCGTACCTTAAAATTCCAAAATTATAGAGAAAAAATTAGCAAATTATTTGTCTTACTAAATTGATAAGTCACATTTCATTAAACACTATCAATTAGGTTTATCGGTAGTTATTCAAAGCAGGAGAATAAATAACTTTATAGCATTATTGTTTATTTAGAGCAAACAACCTGGGAAAAAAACATAATTATCTAGATTGATATATCTCTTAAAAAACATTAACTATTTTTTTTTTAATTACAGTCACACCATATGTCATTAATTGGTTCCAAATGCTTTGATATAAACTAGATGTGATATCTCAAAAGGAAAACAAACTCAGTAAAATTAGCATAAACAAATCTCAAAAGAATAAAGCTATCACTAATCCTTATAGAACACTAAAAACACATTTAAATCATATTTTTTAAAGAATAATCAATACCGGTATACATTTGTTCACATTTTTTTTTATTTTCAATCAGAAAAAAAATCTATTTTTTATTTGAAAATACACTTACTTTTTAGAAGGGAATACTTATTTTTAGACTGCTATATATCTGTATTTATTGGTTGGAGTTTCAATTCTGTAGAGTTTGGTAATAAATAATACCTAATAGAATCCACTTTGATTGTATAATGTTTCACTAGGAATGATAAAATTCAAGTCCCTTTGGTTTAGGAGGAATTTTTTTTTATATAAAAATTACTGTGTGGTGGGGTGTACTTTTTTTCAATAATACTGTATATGTAAACCAACAATCTATTTAATAGTGTCCCAAAATTCTATGTCCTTTGTTAAGGTTATGAAGAAGTAAAGAGTTATTGCCCTTGAGAAATCAGGTTCTATATAGGGTTGCTTGATTGGGTTAAAAAGTAGCAAAATGGGTTGCTTTGAAAAGCTTAATGCTACTAAATTTTTAATTTTACTTCCTCTGATTTTTATGTTACTTTTGAAATAAGCAGTGCTTAACTTGGATGACTAATTAGAAGAAAGTCAATGACTGAATATTTATGCATTTATAATGTAATTATATACCTTTTGAAGATGCATAATGATAAATATTAATAAGTTATCCTGTTATTGTATCTTTTATTAAATACATGTAGTAATAATCAATATTATAATGATCTGATTTTTGCATCTATGGTACCATAACACAACAAAAATATAGCACATTGTAATGATACTTTTATTATTATTAACAGTATTAAAATGCTCTTTGAGAATAAGATATTTTTCAATCCAATTTGTAACTCAGTGTAATAGTGTGGTGAAAGCAATTGTGTTGCCCCTGATCATTTAAATTTATCAAGGGAGATAACAATTAAATGCTAATTATAAAGTATTTCTCTTTTGTAACTTAGAGAACGTTTCACTATAGTTGAAACAAAGCAGCAACCTGTCAGATCTTCCCTTTTGACTTTATTCTCTTTCTCTTTCAAGATTTTTTTCTAGGAAATAGTAATGATTTTAATATATTTGACCAAATAAATAACATTTTAAACTTCTATTTTTACCTACCTGGTACAAATAGAAGTTTGAAATGTTATGGTTCTCAAATGGATGTTTATACTACTACTAAAACACAAAGATGCTTGTACCACCACAGTTCTTGACAGACACTTGTAACACTATGTCTTAAGTGTCAGTCGGACCCCTGCTGAAACCGCCACTGTGATGAAAAGAAGTAACAAACACACAAAAACCCCATCTTGGTTCACTAATGCAATTGTTTATTTATTACTACACTTTTTAGTGGTCTTTGAGAAGAGCAAAACAGCATATGAAAACTGAGTCAACCTCTTTAGCTAGACAGAGAGAAATAAAATGTCATGTAGAGAGAGAGAGAGAAAAAGATAGAGAGTGAGAGCAGACACAGACCTTGGATTATCTTTCTTGTTTTCTGTTGTAGTTCTAACATGTGCTTGCTCACTGGTTTCATCTTCACAGCTTTGCAGTAGGTGTGGGACCCCTTCACAGGAGCTCTCCCAAAATGGGCACCATAATTTTTAGCTGTCTTCACATCATCATGGCAGGAGTTCAACTGTCATTTTTACATCATTACATCTTGTCGTCAACAAACTCTTTTTCTGTTTTCTATCCCATGCTCACTCTTAACGGCTTTTCCATTTAAATTTCCTCCAACCAATCAGAACCAGCAACAAATATCTCTTGATAAATTTCTATTTTTAACTTGTGTACCTGTTGGTATGATGATCTGGATTTCAGGAACCTACCTTTCTCTTTCCTATTCATTTCTCCTTTTTCCTATATGTTCTTTTCTTTTTCACCATCTCATGATGGACCAGTAAATCTTACAAGGAAACAACTCACAATTAACTGGAGTCCCTGATTATTTAACAAATATAGTAAAATCATGCCTTAGACAATGTAGCAAAAGATCTTTTTGTGAAGACATATTATAAAACCAAGTCTTTCAAGATTGTTCTAACAAGATACTGAAGAAAATTCAATTTCAACCCTTTTCCAAACAGGAGTCAAATTTTCAAGCTGGTTAAGAACTTTGAAGCTCATTGTACTCGTAAAGATCATAGGGCAATGAGCTCTTCTCTATCTGAAAATTGTAAAATACCTTGTATGGAACATTGTAACAAGGTTTTTGTTTATGAGAACAAAGCAATTTCCAGTCAAGTGTGCATTTAATAATAGTGTAAAATAAGCATTTGTGCTTACTCTGATCATCATAATTTCCAAGGGAGATAATAATCAAATTCTAATTATGAAGTACTCTTTTTTATTTGCAATTAATTGTGATATATAATTCTGTAAATAAGATGTGACTACATAAAACTAAACAACCACTGAAGGCAGCCTTAAAGCGAGTATTACTAAAACCAAAGAGATCCTGAAATCTATATATTCAAATTTATATTTGGTTACTTTAATAACAAATTGGTCTTTTAGTTTGCTGATTAGATCTATCAAGCCTGGCTTTATAGTTCAAACAAACAATTGTTTAAAAGTTCCATCAAATCACAAAGAAAGCACTAGTTCACATTAGTTAAGGAAGTGATAAGCCTATTCAGTATTTAAGTGAATAACCATTTAGAAGTAGCAGCAACTGTATGTATTTATTCAACCCTTATGCCATAGACAGGAAGCAGCATAAAGTCAATTCTTAAGCAGAGCACAGCTGGTTCAAATTCAGTTTTCATTCAAGTTGAAGTCTAGTCTGCCCTACTACTGACCTATAGCTGAGGAAAGAAGAAGGAGATTACCACTCTTGTCAATCAAGCAATTTCTGCTAATAACCACTGAATGGCATTGTTAAAGCATTATAAAAGAAGACAGTGCAAAAGTCTCATTGTCTTTTACTTGCTGTGTGCCTTGAAATAAGACCTGATTCTTGCCCCTCACTATGAAGTTTGGCAAATTAGTAAGTTAATGCTCAACTGTATGACCAGTTGAGTGAGACAAAACTCTTAAGTCCCAGAAGAAAGATAATTGTGACATAGAAGACTAGAATGTGTCATTATGCATACATGGCCCAGTCCATTCTCTGGGTTCTGATTGCTTGCTAGTCTCTGAGTGGATATATTGGTGCATAAATATCTAGCTCCAATTGCATAACAATAGCATGGAATCAGTATTTGGTCACATCCAGATATTTCTCGGCCAACTGGACACTAGCTGGAACCCCTAGGCCAGTAAGAATTACTGTAATTCTAAGTCTCGTCCTCCCCCATTTCACATGTGTTTAGAGGATTGAGTGATATTGTTTGATGCTGGTAAGTGTTACTGTAATACTATACTCAGCACAGGGACTTTTCAGTTCAAACAAATTTGTGTCACATTGAACATGACACCATAGAATAGTATAAAACATACAATGAACTAATTTTACTTGCTTATGCCGCAGTATATTTCAATCAACACATTCAAAAACAAAGTGAATCACCATGGTGGAGTGACTAATATGTGGGACGGCAACATCATGGTAAATGAGTTAGAGTACTATTTGCATTACTATGTTCCCTTTTGAGTTAATACCCTCAGGAAATATATGAACCCCTATGGTTTAAACAATACCACTACTGTTCTACAAGGTTGACTTTGGCATTAAATAACCCACAAAGATTGATATAACATAAAACAAAGAAACTGAACAAACAACCAACAACTAAGGAACACTTATCACAAAAATTTTAATTTCTCTTAGAATTCATATACACATATAAGCCAGTTGGCTAACTGTTGTTGAGAGCAACCCGAAGGCTCCTTTTTCAATAGCTACTGCACTCAGGTATAGGAGAGGGTGCTACTCATGGATTGCTCCACTTACTCAATGATACGTACCTTATAATGCTGATTGTTAAGAAAGGAGACATCAAGTACCATTTTTTGAGTCTTCGGTAGGATTCAACCAGAGGTTGAATCCTGGTCTCCAGGACCATTGGTGAACACTTTAATCATTATGCCAATACACTGCTCTGTTCACAATACTTGTAACTGATCTCATTTTGTATTCTATTAGGTTTGCCAAGGCAATAAATATATTATTAATTGTATGCAATTGTTATTGTCAGTAAGGCTGCACCACTTGATTTCTTACAAAATTCACACAGAAAAAGCTAGACAGGAACTACACAAGGATGTTACATGCTGCTTTGAACAAATCCTGGAAACAGTACTCTACAAAACAGCAATTGTACATTCATTTACATCACATTACATAAACAATCATAGCAGGATAAGTAAGGATGAATTCCTAAGTGACATTTGTCTATGGACACACCAGTGTAAGCTGGCCAGCAAAAACTTAAATTAACCAGCTCTGTAGGAACACTGAATGCCATGTAGAGGACTTACCAAGAGCAATAGCTAATAGGGACAGACGGATAGAGAGATAGAGAGGGTCAAAGGAATCCATGCTGTCGGCATGCTTTGATGATGATGTTTTTCTTGTATTTATTCTGCACAAGCAATAAGTATACTCATTTCACTATTCTATAGACTATTATTCTTCTCCAAAATATATACAAAGTCCATTCCTCCACAAGTGTGAGGCTTTTTGGAGTTTGTCAGGGGAGGTGGAACAAGCAGAAAAAGATTGGAATGCATTCGTTTCATCAAGTGATAGCCCAATAGCTCATGCCAAACAAAAAGAATTAGACAGTTTGATTAGAAACAATGTTTATACAGAAATGATTGATTTAAGACAGTCTAGAATCATGACAAGATGGATTATCACAGACAAAGAAGTTGAAAGAAAAGTAGAAAAGAAGGCAAGATTAGTGGCCAGAGGATTCCAAAATGAATACAACAATACTGTTAGGAGAGAGTCACCAACTTATTCTAAGGAGGATTTTAGGATAGCACTTACCATTAGAGCATTCAAGACTGTCAAGAATTAACCCATTTACAACTGGATGGCATTGTCAAGGTGGTATATAAGAGGAGAATGTGAAAGTTGAATAATCTTTTGCTTACAGAATGCTTTAAGACCTGATTTTGATTCTCTAAGATAGGAACTTTTTGACCTCACTAAACCCATGTCATATTGAACAGATTCAACAAATAAGGGTTTCAGGACAGCTCTTATTATGACATCCAATAATGTTAGGAATGAATCTGTTAACTGCTGAATCAAGGTTGTATATAAGAGAAGAATGCAAACGTCTCATTCTCTTTTACCTTCAGTATTCCATAAGACCTGATTTTCATTCTCTGAATCATGGACTTTTTAATCCAGTAAACCTATATCATATTGAACAGACTTAACAACTTGTTCTAATGATGGTTTCAGGACAGCTCTTACCATTATAGAATCCAATACTGTTAAGAATGAATTTGGTTGGTTGGGTTTTATAGCATACCGATCCTTGATGATTATTTAATGCCAAATCTTATTCATTCATATGAATATTAAATATATGATTTGTAAATGGATAGTTTGTAGGTAACATTTTTAACATGCCAGGGCTCATTTGTTTTCACACAGTTAAATGGTTTCAAGTATTGCTATGTAACATGAACAATTCAATTTATCATGTCTTTTGTTTATATACAGTTAAATGGTTAGACAGTTCTATTTGACCCATAGATGGAACCCTATAAGGTACTACCATTCCAGGTTGGAGTGGATGCGGGAATAATAGCAATGAAAGAACACTCCACATTCCCTAAAGTTCCAAGACAGAAGCCTTGCCATCAAATGGCTTCATGTCATATCCAGGATACTTGTTTGGGTGGGGAGGTCTACCACTCTGCAGAGATCCACTCAACATGTTCTACAGCCCCAGCCAACAGGGCTTGAAGTCAACTTCATGGGTAATGATGTCCAACAAAAATAATTGTTTAGAAGTTACACACTTACAGTATTTGTTTATTTTCAGCATGAAAACACTGTTTTATACACAAATGCAGTGTTGATGATAAAGTAAAAGTTCATCTCTGATCTTTAACTCTGCCATGGAGCTATACATGCAAATGCTCAAGGCTGTTATGGCAGTAAATGTAAACAGCTCCATTACAAGGCACCTACCCTGTTGTAGTTTGCGTTTCCCCTTTGTGAATTGAATCTGTTTGCCTAACACGAAGATGAAGGCAGAAAAAAAAGGAAAGAAACAAAGAAGTATCATCAAGCAGTGGCTGTTTTGTTCATTGAGCAACTCTAAGAATTCAAGTGTAGGTTCTATTAATATCTCAAGATAATCAGAAGTGAAGTTTCAGGGAGGGTAGAGAGTTCAAGCAGAATCCCATCACATACCCAAATAGCTGTACGTGATTACTCACCTGGGAAATGCATGTCCGTGGCAAGTTAGTTCTTTCTCAGATTCAAGTCTCAGAGGTTATTAAACATTGTTATTTTGGAAAAAGAAAGTCTATGGGGACAAGAAAGAGTTCAGAAAGACTTATATTATTTGAATACATTGGAACATATTAGGATGTATCAAAAGTATTTTCGTTTTTTATAGACCTTTTACTAAAGATAAGTTCATATACATATCTAAAGACTATTACTCAACTACATTTTCAAAGTGAGGATTATTTAATGTCAAATCCTGTTTGCATAAAGCTGTATGGTTTCAAATAACTAATAATCCAAAATAAATGATTGACCCATAAATGGGACCCTAATAGGTACTACAACTCCTGGTCACAGTGGACCTGGGAGTAATGGCAATGAAGGAGTCCTCTATATTCCCTAGAGTGCTAGAACTAAAACTTCACTATCAGATAAAGTTTACTGTCATACCCAGAACATGAAAACCACCAAAAATGTTCAAAACATTTTGGCTTGTTCTATGTCATGCCTACCTTTGTTGGATCACTTAATGTCATCAATGAGATTTTGTGAGCAATTACATAGTTTCAAGTAACTATTCCTATTTAATAATGATAATTATCATTTGTAAACAACCACAGTTTCAAGTAACCATTTTTAATACAAATAATTTGCACAGAGTTATATAGCTTCAAGTATTTCTCTCTCAATAATTTGTACACAATTATATGGTTGTAAGTAGCCATCCCTATTTAATAACTAGTCATTTGTAAACAACTATAGCTTCAAGTAAACATCCTTAATACAAATAATTTTCACATATTTCAGCAAAGATTCGTTTATCAATTCCAAGCCTTTATATAGCTTAGAGTAAATATCTATGTATAATACAAATGATTTTCACACATTTCAGCAAAGATTCGTTTATCTATTTCAAGCCTTTATATAGCTTAGAGTAAATATCTATGTATAATACAAATGATTTTCACACATTTCAGCAAAGATTCGTTTATCTATTCCAAGCTATATAGCTAAGAGTAATTATTTATGTATAACACAAATGATTTTCACATATTTCATTGATACTTCCACAGCTTTGTGATAAGTAAAATCACTTATTTTATAAAAGAAATATTAATTTTTTCAACATAATCACCTTTTTTTAATTTATTGTGAATACTACTCACACTGAATGAACACAATATGGTTGAAATTTCAGATCAAAAATTAAAATTCAGCTAATAATTATATCTCAGATTACAAACTTATTGATTTACCTTCATATTTATATATATACTATCAGGTTGTTCAAAGAGCACTACTGGTACCATATAAACCAGGGTTACCTACCACATGATCAAATGATCAGTAATTACACCAGCTTCCTCACCAAGCTTATATGATGGAGATGTTGGTTAGCTGGTTGATTTTTTTTTTTATAACAACCCTTGTTGGATTATTTTAATGTTGAAGACAGTCCTTATTTCAAGTTATTATATGGTATCTGAGAGTAGCAAAGAAGGTGTGACTCCAGACTCTCTAGACTCCTTAGTTATTCAGAAATGTAGCCTGACCACCAGATGCAGTTTAGAATCTTACCCTGAACACTTTTGAGTAAATCCTTGAGAACATTTAACTTAAAAAACCAGGAAATCATTTTTATACACTCTAGTACTATATACTTTAGATTTCTAATGTGAATTTAAAAAATGTATCCAATTCTTCTAAAAATCCTATTTAAATCGACAAAAAGATGCTGAAAAGTCCTCAGCAAAACAAAGAAAAGAATCACATTTTTTAAAAGCTCTATTTGAATTCTTTAAAGAAACTTGAGAATAATAAACCAAGTGTGTTACAATCCTTCGATCTTTTTTTTACAAAAGTTAATTTTCTTCTGAACCAAAGATACCAGGATTTTATTATTTCTGGTAGAACATTAAATAATAAAAATAGATATTATTAAGTATTACAGTATCACCAATAAATAAGTACACTCCAAATAGTTTTTCATAAAATATTAATTCTCTTCTAACCAAATGATACCAGGATTTTTATTATGTCTTCTGGAACACGATACAATCAAAACAAATATTATTAGGTATTATTCATTACCAAGCTCTGCAGTAATGAAATACTGTAATGAAAAATAGAATTGCTTAAATATCAGTAAAAGAAGAATTTAAACTGGCCCATTGGTCTAGTGGGTAGAGTGTTAGTGGTATAGGAGACTGGGATTCAATCTTAAGATGAATCACACCAAAAAACTCAAAAAATGGTACTTGATGCCTCCTTGCTTAACACTCAACATTATAAGGTAGTGACCAAAGGTAAAGTGGAGCAATCCAGGGGAAGGTGTAGCACTCTTCCCTACAGCTTGGTGTAGTAGCTAATGAAAAGGGAGCCCTTGGGTTGCCCCCACTCAACTATGGTTGCCAACTTTACTTATTTGCATATTCCTATTGTCGTTTACAGAGTTACCTTGCTTCAGAATGTGGTCATAAATAATAGCTAATAATATCCATTTTGATTGTATAATGTTCCACTAGAAATGATAAGATTCCTGGTATCTTTGATTCAGAAGAAAATTAACTTTTATAAAAACAAAAACAAAAAATTGGTAAGGATCTACTTATTCATGTAGAATACTGGGTTTGTTCTTAGCGAACGGAGTCGAGGGCGACCAGAAGGCTCCCTTTTCAATAGCTACTACACCAAGGTGTAGGAGAGGGCACTACTCCTTTCCCTGGATTGCTCCATTTTACCCTCGATACATACCTGATATTGCTGAGGGTTATGCGAGTAGGTATCAAGTACCATTTTTAAAGTCTTTGGTATGACGCGATCTGGGATTGAACTCAGGTCTCCCAGACCATTGACGAATACTCTACCCACTAGACCAATGAGCCGGTGATACTGAGTTTACTTTAGTCTTTATATTTTTAACAGAATATATAAAATTATTCTATGGTACAATCCATTTTGGCACCTGATATTCTCATTTGTGATGGAAAACTAACAAAATCTCATAATAAGATGAAGTATTGTTAGGGTGCCTAGGTAATCATGTCTAAACTCTAAAATCATGATTTACCCAAGGCCATTATCTGATAAATATTATGTTAAAAGCATTATCATAGTTGCTTCAAATATAGAAGTGCATGCTGAACACTTTTTGGTTTAACCAAGAAGAGAATGTCATACATACTATTTCACATATAAATCTTGGGTACCTCACATGGTGTAATAGTTTGCAGACCATTGTTAGTGAGTTCAATTCTAACTGGGTGACCAGAACTTCTACCTTGTGTCACAACCAAACTAAGCTTAGTAAATAACGATTTCACATATTCATCTTCAAAGTTCAATATATTTCTCGAGTTTATTTAACTCTTCAAAAAAGAAAAGTTCTATAATTAAAAAAATGGTTACACCTTTCTTAGATGAATTGAAATCTTTTTAGTAAATGAACTTCTATTAAAGTCATGTTTTTTTTTTTTTTGAAGCTTTAGACTCTTGGATAGGACAGATTAAATATAAGGAATATGCTGCTTTTGGTTTTAAAATGATAAAAATGAAGTAATCTTGGTTTTCCACTTCAAGAAAAAAAAGTCCTTTGAGCAGATTTCTATTGAAACAAAGAGTTATTTCCCTTGAGTGAGAAATTGAATAAGAATTTTTTTTTCAAATTACTTCAAACTGAATTTATTAATTGTAGTATAAAACAATAAAACTAATAAATTTTTAAAAAATCACTGAGAAATGAAATCAATTTCATTTTTGGACAAATGTCTGATCACAGATTTTTCTGTCAGCCACAAGAAGTTTTTTACATGTCAAAAGTCAAAGACAAAAAAAAGAAGAAAAATATATTCCCCCCACCCTGCCAACCTTATCTTCCTTCTCGGTCTCTGTCTCTCTATCTGTCTGTCTGTCTCTCTCTTTTTTCAATGTTCATAAGAGGCAAATATTGACTAGAGAATTAAGTAAAGAAAAACTAGAATGTCTGGCAGAACTAATCTGTACTTACACCTAATCAGAAATGACAGGTAGCTTTGAGGTAAAAGTAGAAATCCTTCAATTTTGGAGGTTCAAAATCTAGCTCTTACTACAATGAAGGAAAGGAAAAATATGCTTGGCAGAAAAAGAGAGATAAGAGGAGAGGGCATGCTAATGTTCGCAGAGCAGGGGGAGGGGCAGTAGAAAGTAATGCAGTAAAACAACCAATGAAATCTAGGACAGATGAGAGGGAGAAAGAGTTGGGAAAAGATGGCAATTAGGAGTAAGAGGAGAAAAAAAAAGACAAAATAACGGAGACAAAGCAAGGGAGAGAGACGAGTTTCAAGAGGTAAAAAAGAGAGAGAGAGAAAATAGAAGAGGAAAAGGATGAGTAGATAAAATGACCAAAGAGAGAGAAAGTAAGACCATTGGAAGAAATAAGTATAAGTGAAGGAGAGATAGAAATATAGAAATCTGGAGGACAATGTAAGAAAAGAGTGAAGAAGGAAAAGGTTGTAATGAATTGCATCTGAAGAGGCCATCAAAGAAAAAAAAGAGAAAAAAAAAACAATTTTTTTTTTTAATTATGATAAAAATAAAGAATACAAATTAATATTTTTCTCATTATGCAAGGGATTTTTGTCTCTTGACTCCTGGGTTCCAAATTTCCAGTCAAGGATTATGCTCTCCCTTAGATCTTTTCTGCTCTTTTAATTTACCACCAGTCTCATTTGAGGAAGGGCACTTTTCTCAGAGGCTCCTAGAACCCAAAGATATCAAAGCAGCACACAAGCACTCCAAATCAGTGATACATTGACGTGGCCAGTTTTGTACCTCAACTACACTAACCCTTCATACAAACAAACTGAACAGTAAATTCAATGATGACTTTCTTCCAAGGGATATAAAATAAATTCGGTTTGTGAAAAGAAATGGTGTGTTAGCTTCTTTATTTTGTAAATTGTTTTCATTTTACTAACACATGGAACACACATGTAAAACACATCCATAAAATACTATGAGTACATTATGGAGAGAAAGTCCTATCATGTAGTTGAAGAGTCTTTAGAGAATGAAAGTTATTGTAAGAAGACTTACATCAAAGCATGGCACAATGCATAGTATGACACAAGGTATGTGGAGATGTGAGTCCTCCCTGTTGGGAGATGCACACATTTATGCATGTTTTTGGGTTGTCGAAAGAGGAACAAAGAGGGAGAGTTTCAACTTTGCCATGTGTTTTATAATGCTACTTTGCTCATGCCACCCAGCAGCCATAAAAAGTACAGTTTCATAATGCTACTTTGGTCACACCAAAGGATACAAGAATTACATGAAATACTAAGAGTCAATTATGGAAAGAAAGTCCTATCATGTAGTTGAAGAGTCTTTAGAGAATGAAAGTTATTGTAAGAAGACTTATATCAAAACATAGCACTATGCATAGTATGACACAAGGTATGTGGAGATATCCTCCTTGTTGGGAGACACACACACTAGTCAAAGCAGGAACAAAGAGGGAGAGATTTAACTTTGCCATGGGTTTTATAATGCTACTTTGGTTACACCACCCAGCAGCCATTAGAAGTACAGTTTTGGAAAACAAGAGATGTAATCTTTACAAAGTGTTCATATCTAATTTATATACAATGACTTAATTTCTAGAATAACACTCAGCATTATAATAAGGTATGGATCAAGGGTAAGTGGAGCAATCTAGGGAAAGGAGTAGCACCCTCCGCGGTGTAGTAGCTATTGAAAAGTCGCCCTTGATTTCGGTCACCAACTTACATACTTACTATTTAACCAACCCCTCCACCGCAGGTAAGATGTGTGATATAACAACAATTTTTAAGCAGAGTACAGCTGTTTTGAATTCAGGGTTTTCTTTTTTCTAAATGGATTGCTGTACCAAGGTTAAAGAGCTCAGTCTGCTAAATTATTTACCCATAGCTAAGAGGAGATAGATTCATGCCTTTCCCAAGAGTGTTAGGGCAAAAGTAAATCACAAACAGCCTCATCCATACATGGTTTCTATTCTTAATCAATAATCATCATTTGTTTGCACACAGTTATATAGATTCAAGTATCCTTCTGCAATACTAATAATCTTCAAACATATCTATTTGACTCATAGATAGGACCCTA
Organism: Sepioteuthis lessoniana; assembly: GCA_963585895.1. NCBI lineage: Eukaryota > Metazoa > Mollusca > Cephalopoda > Myopsida > Loliginidae > Sepioteuthis > Sepioteuthis lessoniana. Next base: position 51,625,421 of record OY757932.1, on the reverse strand, counting down.
ACAGGTACTCCCACTCCAAGTCAGAAGAGTACTCAACACTCTTCAGAGCTACAGGAGTGGTTAGGTTAAGTTATTTGGTTTAATTTCATATGAACCCTTGATGGTTACTTTATACCAAATCTTGTTTATATAATTATGATCTAAATGAATGGTTTGTAGGTAACTTTTAAATGAGTTAGAGCTTATTTGCTTGCTTAGAATTTAATCATTTCAAGTATTGCATTAATCTTTAGTTATAATTTCTTTATTTCATCGCTATAAAAGAAAAAACAATAATATGTATTTACATTTCTATATCAATTCTGATTGCTTTCAGATATACTTTATATCTTCTAGATTAAGGTTTGCAATTATGTTGTCAGTTTCAATATCCATACTTTCCACACAATAGGATCCATTTAGGGATTTGGTTGATCCTTGGATGTTACATTATTTATTCTTTTAGGTGATTTTATTCTTGATGTTGAAATGTCTCTGTCAAGTTTGGCTGAGGGTAGTTTTAACATGGTCTTTCATTGTTCCCTTTGGTACTGATATGAATTTTTCGAGATTAAAGAAGGGAACTTCTGGTTTTTATTTGATTGGTTCTGGCTTTTTGGGAGAAAAGTTTTTTAGTCTATCTAGGATGTTTTCTAGAGGATGGATTGAAGATTTATGTAACCTTTGTTTTGCAGGAGAGTGATTTTTTTGTAGTATTGGTTTGTGTTTGTGCAATAGATTTTGTGTATGTTTTTCTTTGGTTATCTCAGTTGATTTTTTTCTTGGTGCCAGTTCTTTTAGTTTATTTTGTGCTTCTGTTTGATGAATTTTGGCCAAGTGTAGGTTTTTCAGCTGTTCCTGAAACTTAGACCAATCATTTGGTTCCAATTGAATTAGTTTCTTAACAAGAGCTCTATAATTGTCTGGTTGATTACTTTTTCTGATTGGGTTCACACTTCATGCTACAGAAGCATGTTCTCTCCAATGTTCTCCCTACTATGCTCCAGGCTTCAAAAAAGGTCACATTTCATTTATAATTAACTTCAAATATTTTGTGTATGTCACAAGGTCTTAAGAAAGCAGGGTGGTTTTCTAGACAGTTTGGGCATTTAGTTTTATTTGGGCTACTTTCTCCATGTGTTCCGTGTCTTTTTCACCACACCTTCCATATGTCAGACATTCTCCTCAGCTCTCTTTGTGGTGGTTATATCTTTGACACTTAAAGTGTGTGGGTGTATTGTTCCACCCTCTTGAAGCAATATCCAATTTGTACTCATTTGGATGTTTTAGGTGGATTGAAACTTAAGATGGATGTATTTGTTTGAATTTACTCTATACCCCTTCTGATGGTCATTCTTTTGTAATCTGTGACCCCTTGATTTCCCAAGGCAGCTCGTATTTCTTTTAATGTAGGCAAGAACAGCTCCTTACTAATTATAACCCATTTTGAGGTATTAAACAGGTATACTTTCCTTTTTATAGTGAGGAAGATCTTCATTTTGAGAATATTTTCGGCTGTCCGCCTCCACAAGCAAATTTCTGCTTATTATCCATTTGACAGTCTGAGGGGTTGCTCTGCTCTAAATAACCTTCTCCATTAAGAAAGGAGATAATTTGGCTTGGCAGGTCTCTTCAAAAGATTTAAGTACAATGAATCTTGGAAACTCTGCAGCATCATTCTCCAAATCACTCAGATTTTGTTTTGAAGCCATGAGTAGCGTTTGTTCTTTGTTGATCCTGTGTTCCACTATCCATTATGAAGTCCAACTAGAGTTGGGAATTTACCAAGAGGGAAACCTATTCACCTTGGTTGAGACAGGGATACACTACCAGTATACTCAAAGTGGGAATAGAATTTTGAGCCCCTGATAATTGCAGGTTCACAGTAGACAATACATCTGCCATACTATTTAACAGTGGTTAAAGTCTTATTCTCTCAACACAATTGACCATCAAACATCACCTTCTCATACCTATAAAATAAAAAGGGTTAGGAATTTGCAGCAAGTGCAGATGGAAGAATACAGTCAGGACTATACATATAGGTGCTTTGGCTTTTACATGGCCAGCTGAATAATCATATCAGGCCTGACCAACCACTCATCTAAACCAGTAAGAGCCACAGTGACATGTTGCAAGTCATTTGCCAGGTCAAAGATTGCTCAACTACCAGGATCCCATCTTTAACCATTACAGGTCATCCACCATGGCCAACAGGTAGCCTTATTTGCGAGGGGCTTACAACTCTGCAGAGGTGCAGTCAGTATATTCTACAGCCCCAGCCAACAGGGCGGTAATAGAGTTGATCCTAATCACTGGATGCTGCTCAGTGTCATACTTTCTGCATGTTTACAGAGACTAAATAGTGGATATGAGCACAGTTAGATGGTGGGTAATGTATAATAGGAATAACAAACCATGATTAACACAACTGTCATCCCATGAAATAAAATGCTTTGATCAATGCATCAATATGAATAGGGTCATTGAAAGATGGACAAAGCAAAATAATAGGTACTACCACTTTGATAAGGCATAGACGGCTATCAATAAGCTATTGATCATATGGAAATCAAACCTGACCAATAAAATGAAACGCAGTTTCTTCTAGGCAGCGGTCATGTCGATACTGCTGTATGGGTGCACCACTTGGACACTCACAAAACAGCTGGAGAAGAAGCTAGATGGCAATTACACAAGAATGTTGAGAGCAATATTGAATAATTCCGGGTGGCAACACCCCACAAGGCATCAACTATACGGCCACCTGCCTCCCATCATAAAAACTATCCAAGTTAGATGAACCAGACACACAGGACACTGCTGGAGAAGCAGAGACGAACTCATAAGTGATGTACTCCTCTGGACCCCCACATATGGCCGAGCAAAAGCAGGATGACCAGCTAGAACATGCAGCTATGTGAGAATACGGGATGTAGCCCTGAAGACCTGCCTGAGGTGATGAACGATAGGGAAAAGTGGCAAGAGAGGGTCAAGGATATCCGTGCTAGCGGCACAACATGATGATGATGATGACCACTTTGATACAAAAATGCATTTTAAAAATGATTTTAAACTAGTAAACACTTGCAATATGAATGCTTTAAGAGCCGATATATCAATGTAGTTCACAGTCATTTTAAAAAAGTAAAACCTTTATATTTACTTATAGTACCAAAGCTTTATGAGCCATTGTATTAATGTAGTTCAAAATGATTTGGAATATTATCCAAAACTGATCTATTTAATAATAAGATGGAATCCTAACAGATATTACCACTGCAAATCACAGTGGACCTGAAAGTAATAGCAATGTAGGAGTACTTCACACTCTCAAGAGCTCCAGAACTGGAGCTTCACCACTGGATGTAGGTTAGTGTCAAGTGAAAGAATAACAGGAAGGGGAAGAAAGAGAGGAAAAAAAAAAACAGGTTATATGAATAGATAAGGAAAAAGACAAGAGACAGCTGCAAAAAAACTAGGAAGAAAATCATGATGAGAAAGAGATCTGTCAAAATAAATAAAAGAGGCAGGTGTGAGAGAAAAAAAAATGAGGCAATCATAAACATATATATATATATATATATATATATATATAGGTAATAAAAAAGAAGACGAAAAGAAAGTAAATGAAAGCAAAAGCAAAAGAAAGAGAAAAAAGTATACAGAGAGAGGAAGAGAAAAATAGGAAAGTACAGGGAAGTTTTAAAGAAAATAAACTCAGATCTTCACATATATATATATATATATATATATACCCACACAAACACATATACATATTTATAAAACAACTATACTATTATAAGATAAACCATTGAAAATTATATATATATATATATATATACACACACACTTGTGTAATGAACAAAACCAAATTTTTAGCCATAAAAAGATGTTTTATTATATATTGCGTGCAATGAACAATGGTAAGCTTCAACATGTTCAAAAACATATCTCATTTAATAAATGACCTTGTTTTTGAGGTGAAAAATTAGTCATAAAAAGTCGTTCATCACACAATTATATATATATATATATATAGACACATACATATATATATACATGCATATATATATTCATATATACATACATACATGTATATATATACATATATACCTACATATATATATATATATGCACACACACTGCATTATTTAAGAAGACAGTGTTTTATCTGAGAAGTATCAGAGCTAATTTTCACAGTTTATATACAAATTGCTTCCAGTATAGTCGAATTATTTATGAAGAAATCAGTAGGATTCTCAAAACATTTGTGTTACCAAAATTTATAAATTTATATTTGTTTGTTTGATTCCCATATATGGGTCATAAAGATCTATTAGAAAATTATTTGTATTACATAGGAAGAACATGAAACCATATCACTGTGTGTAAACAAATGATTATTATTAAATAGAATTATTGATATTAGATAGGAATATTTAAAACTATTTAACTGTGGGCAAATTATTTGTATTAAGAATAGTTACTTGAAATTACAATTGTTTGCTAAAGATTAATAGTTCTATAATGGTCTCCACCAACACCCTCAGCACTCTATATAGTAGACATTTGAAAAAGAATGACAAGCAGGTGACAGGTTGAAATTCACCACTACTAAAGCAAACCTGAGAAATTGTGGGAAAGTATTAAAATCAAATGAGTACTTGTTGATTGGCTATAGTTAATCACATGGGATTTGAAAGATTTAGTTAGATTCTGAAAGTAAGTTGGGACTGAGACTGTGAAGAGTTTTGTTGTGTACCTAGGAGGTAAGGTAAAACTGTTCGCAAGGGAGGTAGCGGTGGCACAGTTTAACTGTATACATATTATTTGTATTAAATAAGAAGAGTTGATATCATATAACATATTGTAAAAAAATAAAAGTGTAGTTTAAAAAAAAATGCTATGGAACATTGAAAATATAGTAATTATTACAATCAAACATTCACTAAGGAATCAAATATTGGCATTAAATAAAATGATAAGTTGATGTGCTATTAAGCAAATAAACCAAACAATTTTTGCTCTTGATTTCAATCCATACCAGATTTCCTACTTGTATCAAATTAAAGCTAAATCTCTCATTGGTAGTGTTAGTGTTAACAAGCTTGGTTCCAAGACTCTTGCTAATGATGTCAATGTTCACTGAGTGCCCCACTAATGAAGTAGGCTAGGCTCAACCACACTTGATAAATGTGTATGTACATATAACACTTTTCAATGTTAACAGATGAATGCATTACATAGTAGACTCTTTTGATGATGATGAAGAAATATAGTCACAACATCAGGCTCATGTTTCTAATATTTATAGAAAAAAAAGTGTGAAAAGGAATTCACACAGTTCTATATATTGATGATGCAGAAAATGAATTTTCCATGATTTTAATTTTTTTCCAGCTGCTAAATATTAAATATTGCCATCATTTTTTATGGGCTGGGTAAACTTGAATTAAATAATAATGATTTGATAATATTTATTAAAGAAAGTTCATCAATAATCCCTGCCCATAGTATCTATTGATCTATAAAAGCATTGAACAGAGAGATATTTCTTATCTTATTACTTTTATTAATTATAACATACTTCTTTATTCTTATATAAGAATAAAGTGTGTTATTATATAAAAGCAATGAAGTATGTTATTACTAATATAAAAAGAAGTATGTAATAACTTATATAAGAGCAATAACATGTTATTACTTATACAAAAACAAAGAAGTATGAAATTACTCATATATAAGCAATGAAGTATGTCATTATATAAGAACAAAGAATAGCTGTCTAAATTTCTGAGATGAGTTATTACTTACATGACTCTGAATTGAGTGAATATAACAACGAAAAGGCTGATAATAGCCAGAGATATGTAAATAATGTCAATAAAAAAATAAAAGTGTCTTTTTAATTATTAAACAACAAGGAAGTATATTATTATCTAAGAACAAGTACCACAAATTGCACCATACAAATCAATATTTTAAGCCAGGAAAAATCTCTAAAAAAACAAAGGGTCAATTTATACAACTGGGCTAAAATCCAAACTCTTACTACTGGTTGACCACTCTGAGGTAAAGATTTGGATTTTCGCCATATAAATTGACCCCTAGTTTTTTTGAGATTTTTCAGGCTTAAAAGATTGAATTGTATGCCACAATTTAAGGAAAATTTTTTTTTCTTTTGGTGGGGGCGGGTATATGACCACAGATATTTCCTCAATATTCTGGACTAGTAACCCTCTTTTCTATTATGATTTATCTTTTATCAAAACAACTACAACTTGTAAATGTTTAATGCAAATGTTTAATTGATGAAAATTGCAAAAATTGCTTATTATTATTATTATTATTACTATTCACTCCTAAGAGTTTTTCACATCGGTGTTAGCTGATGGTTTTTCACTGGAGTTTGAGAGACAGCAAGTCTCCTCAAGTCTCCAGGACTCTTCTCAGTATTCTGGCCATTCTCAATAATGCTGTCATTTGGATGGTCTCCACTCATCTGCCAACTTCCAAGTCCTCCAGTCCCTTTAGTAATCCTTTAGTTACTGTTCCAAATGCACCAATTACAATTGGTATAATTGTCACCTGCATGTTCCACAGTTTTTTCAATTCCCTAGCGAGGTCAAGGTACTTATCCTTCTTTTCACATTCTTTCAGTTTTATTCTGTGGTGAGCCAGGACAGCAAAGTTGACAATTTTGCAAATTCTCTTTTTTTTGTTGATTATTATTAAGTCTGGTCTTCTGGCCGAGATTAGGTGATCCATGTGTATGTCAAAGCCCCATAGGAGTGTATGTGTTCTAGGACAGGTGCTGGATTGTGCATGGTGAGATTTTCACACGATCTCTCACTAAATGTTTTTCACTTGAGTTTGAGTGACAGCAATTCTTTTCAGGTCTAAAAAACTATTCTAAATTAATCCGAGCTAATTTTAGTAGTGCTGTGGTCATGATGGTTCCAACTCTTCCTCTAATCTCCAGTTCAAGTCTCTTTCAAAGATTCTCGGGAACTGTTCCAAGGGCTCCAACTACTATTGGTATCACTATCACCCTCATGTTCTCCAATTTTTCAATTCTCTGGCAAAGTCCAGGTACTTGTCCAGCTTTTCGCCCTCCTTGACTTTCACTCAGTGGTCTATTGACACAGAAAAACACTAGACTACAAGTTCTTGTTTGGTATGTTATTACTTATATTAGAACAAGGAAGATTGTTATTACTTATATAAGAACAAAGAAGTGTGTTATTACTTATATAAGAGCAAGGAAGTATGTTATTACTAATGTAAGAACAAGGAAGTATGATATTACTTATATAAGTACAAGGAAGTATGTTATTACTTATATAAGTTTGGTTTTGGTTTAGTTTCTTTGTTTAATGGCATTTCAACCCTTGTAGGTTATTTAATGCCAAAGCCATCCTTCATGAAGAACAGTAGTGGTACTATTTAACCTATAACTGGGAGGGTAAGAGGGTTCATACCTTTCCCAAAAGTATTTGTCCGAAAGTGAATATAACAGCGTGACTTGAGTTTGAACTTGCTTATTACAATTCCGCAGTCCATCACTTTAACCATTACACCATGAGGATACCCCCCTTATATAAGTACAAGGAAGTATGTTATTACTTACATAAGAACAAAGAAGTATGTTATTACTTATATAAGTACAAGGAAGTATGTTATAATATAAGAACAAGGAAGTATGTTATTTCTGAGCAGTTTAGTTGTTGGGTTTTAAATCTTTAAAGTATTGATCAGGTTTTATGGGAAAATCATTGCTGATTATTATCCATACAAAAGCCCAAATGTTTCTGATACAATGTCTAAAATTCTTGAAACTCAATTTATCATTTAGAATTCTTTATAATCCACACCAAAAGTTAAGGTCATAAAAAGAGAAACCCAATATTAAAGATACTGATTTCAACTTGGACTTATACACTTTTTTATAAATCCTCAGCTCATTCCAGTTTGTTATGTTGTAACAAAAAGCTTAGTAAATTAGTCAATAAAGAAAAAAAAAATAACATTCTCATTCTGCATTCTTGCAGAGGCACCACAATTTTATCTTGTCAATGCTATAGAGTTGCATAATAAATAATTCCTAATGATATCCATTTAGACTGTATACTATGATGTTGCATGATAAATAATACCTAATGACTGAATATTATGATATTGCAGTTCAGCCCATTAGCCTCTAAGTCATGGGGGCACCTTACCTCAACTGGAAATAATAAAAGGCAGGTCTCTTCAATATGAAAGTAAATTAACATTTTATAAAATATTGTTAAGAGGTGTACTCATTTATGAGTGATACGGTATATAAAAATCTTATAAGGCATCTATTGTTGCAAATGATAAGAAAATTGCAGATCATAATGTAGCAAATACAATCTGCATAGGGTGTTCAACGAATGCGGCCTAGAACCAAATTTTTAAGAATATTATTGAAGAAAACCAAAAGGAATAATAATAATAATGATAATAAGAAGAATAATATATGTGGTGACAGATGAAATGATCAATCACATAACAAGTGAATGCTATAAATTAGTGCAGAGAGTATAAGACAAGACAAGACTAGGTGGGAAAGATGAACCACTAAGAATTGTGCAAGAAGTTTAAATTTGACCATACGAACAAATGGTATATACACAACCAAATTCTGTCCAAGAAAATGAGACACACACGGATCACTTAATCTCAGCCAGATGACCAGACCTAAAGTGAACTTTGCTGTTCTGGTTAACCATATGGTAAAACTGAAAGAAAATCAAAAGAGAGAAGTACTTAGACCCAGCTAGAGAACTGAAAAAACTATGGAACATGAAAGTGACGGTGATACCAATTGTAATTGGTGCACTCAGTATAGTCAACAAAGGATTGGAACAGGGACTGGAAGTCTTGGAGATAAGTGGACGAGTGAGATTGGCCAAAATACAGAGAAAAGTCTAGGAGACAATAGGACACTTGTTGGAACTCAGACTCCAGTCGAAAACCATCAGCTAACACTGGTGTGAAAAACTCTCAAATGAGTAAAATAATAATATCAATGATTCCTTCAGATTTCACAGACGGAATGATGCTGTTTAATTTTAATATCAAGGACCTTAAAATATTCCAAATCAGTTACTTTCAGATTAGCAAAACATGACCAATATATAAAGGTTTCAGTTTCTCCAAGGCTCTGAGACTGATACCTTACCTTCAGGGTTTAATGTTTTATCCTGGACACTCGTTGGAGGTGGAGTCTTACTCCTTCTGCAGAGATGCAGTCGGCGTATTATACAGGCCCAACTTTCTAGGCTTCATAGACTATGTAGGCACTACAGTTGTTAAGTCAGGGGAGAAATGAATACAATTTCAGTTTCTTTGCTTAATGGCATATCAACCTTTATGGGTTATTTAATACCAAAACCATCCCTTTAGAAGGACATTAGTGGCACTATTTAATTCATAGCTGGACAAATAAGTGGGTACATACTTTTCCCAAGAATATTAGTCTAAAAATGAATATAATTGCACAACTAGAGTTTGAACTCACAAACTACAATGTTGCAGTCCACCCCGTTAGCCATGACACTAATACATGAAGAATATGTCAAAATTAAAATAATGATGTCTAGTAATGATCAAACTTCAAACTGACCTTTGAGATAAACCATTCTGTTAAACAAATATAAAAAGTGCCATGGTTAACCTAACCCCCCAGCCCTATCTATTTTGACAGAATTATAACAGATACTGGGAGCACAATCACACCATCAGATAGAGCAAGTTTTCAACTATGAAAAAATTATTTTCCATACATGAAATATCATTGGTGACAATTTTTCACAAAGCAATGAGTAAGATGCTTGCTCCATAAGTAGTCCTTCTGATTTTATTATATTATCTCAGAGTAATATAATTGGGAATCTTAAGAAAAAGTTTGTCACTTGATCCTGATAACAGGAAGAAACAGAATAATCACAAAAAATCCTTCATTTATTTCCATTTGTTACATTTTTTTGGTTGGTTGGTTGGTTGGTTGGTTGGTTGTGTTTTATGGCATATCAACTTTAGTAGGTTATTCAATGCCAAATCTTGTTTATACATATACAATTTGTAAATGAATAGTTTCTTTGTAACATTATTTTTTAAATGAGCTAGAATTCATTTGCTAGCACGCAAATGATTTCAAGTATTACTATTTATTGTTTGCACACAGTTAAGTTGGCCGACCATAGTCGAGGGCAACCCAAAGGTTCCCTTTTCAATAGCTACTACTCCAAAGTGTAGGGGAGGCTGCTACTCATTTCTCTGGATTGCTCTACACCCTTGATCCATACTTTATAATGCTGAGTGTTAAGCAATGAGGCATCAAGTACCATTTTTGAGTCTTTGGTATGACTTGACCAGGTTTTGAACCCAGGTCTCCCAGACCATTGGTGAACACTCAGACCATTATTGCAGACTGTTAAATGGTTTCAAGCATTGCTATGTGATACCAATAATTCAATTTAGCATTAATTATTTATTTGCACATAGTTAAATGGTTTAAATATAGTAAATGATTAGATAGTTCTGTTTGACCCATAGATGAGAGCTGAACAACTTCTACCACTCTGAGCCAGAGTGGACATGGGAGTAATGGCAATGAAGTAGTAATCCACATGCCTCAAAGCTCTAAGGCTGGAACCTCACCATTAGATGCAGTTTAGAGTCATTGTCAGGATACTCATTGGGGGAGGAGGTATGAACCTTCTGCGGAGATGAAGTTGGCACATTCTATAGCTGCAGCTGACTTGGCTGTATTCAAATGGAAGAAAAAAGAAAGAAGGAAATGAAAGCAAATCTTGAAGTTATTAACTCATGCTTGTATTTTCTCAATCCCCCCACCATGAGCAGGATGCAGTGCAAGATCAATTTTTTTAAGCAGAGTACAGTTGGTTTGGTTTGGTTTGGTTGCTATGTTTAATGGCATATTAACCTTTGTAGGTTATTTAATGCCAAAGCTATTCTCCTAGAAGAACAGTAGTGGTACTATTTAACCCATAGCTGGGAGGATAAGGGGGTTCATACCTTTCCCAAGAGTATTTGCCCGAAAGTGAACATAATAGCGTGACTGGAGTTCAAACTCGCTTACAATGATTCCACAGTCCATCGCTTTAACCATTACACCACGAGGACACCTCCACAGTTGGTTTGAATAAAGTCTTTCTTTTTTCAGACTGCTTGATTTACCAATGCTAAAAAGCCCAGTCAGCTTAATTATTTTATCCATACTTGGAGGAAGAAAAGATGGATTCATGCCTTTCCTAATGACATTATGGTGAAATGAAATTAGCTTTGTATAAGAGTTGAACTTGGCTAGTTGAATCCATTTCTACAGACAATAACTGCTATGTCATGCACTCCATGTTAGCATCATGCATATCCCCATCCTCAAAAGCCCAGTAATCTGGAGCTGTAGAATACACCAACTGCGTCTCTGCAAAGGAGTAAGACACCCCAATGAGTGTCCTAATGTGACACAAAACAATCTGATGGTGAGGCTCCAGAATGTGGAGTACCCCTTCATTGCCATTGCTCCTAGATCCATTCTAACCTAGAGTGGTAGCACCTGACATGGTCCTATCTATGGGTCAACTAGAACTATTTGACATTTAAACTGAGTGTAAACAAATGACTTTTGCTAAATTGAACTGTTAGAAATAGAACAGTTTAACCATTCAACTGTTTATAAACAAATGACTGATGTTTAATTGAATTGTTAGTGATACATAACAATACTTGGAACCATTTAACAGTATGCAAATAAATTACTAATAAATTATATAACTGTGTGCAAACAAATGACTGATGTGACATAGTAATACTTGAAACCCTTTAACTGTGCAAACAAATGATTAACAGTAAATAGAAATATTTGTGTTACATAGAATTACTTGAAACTATTTAACTGTGTACTGTGGCGATTTAGGAATTACCAAAGAACTCCCAACCGGATGTAGACTCGTCGGCTGCCTGATACGAAATGTATAAATGCGTCGCCATGCATAAGGCTCCACGCATCCATCCGGTTAAAATCAAAAAAAAGAAAAATAATAAAATGTAAAGTAGCCAATGAGAAGCGGTCGCGCCAAAATTAGAAGGATTTTGGCGTGGCGAATTTGGAGCCGGTGAAAAGAGATAAATACTCAGGTTTTCTGTGAACCGATCTCTTTTTCGGGTATTGACGTCGAACCGACAACACCGTTTTTACTATCTGGTGTTTTGGGCACCACGCTATGTCTTTAGACATAGCGTTGGTTAGTCCATTCACCAGGTAAATAAAGGAAAGTATGAAAGAAATGTTTTCGTCTCCTATCTGTTCCTATCTTTTCCTTTTGTATATTTCTTATGGACCTTCTTTGGGCAAGGCATTGCGCCAGCCAGTCAACGTGGGGTAAAACTAAATAACCAAAATATGGAGTCAGATATCTTACGGCAACACAGCCTTGCCCTTAGCACCTGACTACCATAAAAAACCTTCAAACCCCACAGTACAAAAGAATGAGCTTAGACTTGTTTAAAAATATATCTTCAAAATGACTTAACAAATCATATATATTCAATATATATGTAAAAACAGGATTCAACATTAAATAACCAACAATGGTTGATATGCCACAAAACCCAACCCAACCCAACCCATGAACCACCCTCAAGTCACAAACTTAAAATAAGCTAAAGATATTCCATAATAAAACCTGGTGTTCTGGTAGCCATGTTGTGGACCAGTGTCAGTCGTACTGAGAGATAGAATTAAGACATACCTGCTTACACATAGTTCTACATATAACACAACAAATATAATAGCTTTTAAAACTTTATCAGGAACTAATGACCAATGATTGATGATAGTTCAAGTCATCAAATGATTATCAGAAGATGAACAGATTGAAATTCTGATGAGGATAATCAGTCAAATCCTACTGGTGCTTTAAAAAAAAAGAAGCTATCATTCACAAAATCACTGTTATGAAACAAACCTCAGATGCAAATGGACAGTGTGTCTGTTATGATATCAATAACAGACAGATGCAAATCTTAAACTGGTAATGAGCATAAAATAGTGTTACTTGCTAAAGAAAGAAAAGTCCATGCGTGGACTAAAAGCACCAGATAGAGGACAGCTGGACAGTCGGTCAGTCTCAGCTTTGAATGCAGATACTCTGTGGCCAATGAGCAAATAATTTGATTGTCTTTGAACATCAGGTCTGATAAGCAGAAGACCAGAAAGCAAAGCAGATTATTGGACCATCAAAGATAACATCATTAATGTCAATAACTGTTGCTGTTGTTGAGCAGAAACAATGACAGAAGGGAAATGTGTTATAGATATTAATAAAGAAATCTTTCGTCTGGCAGAAGTGTATTATTTTTATCTGGAAGAAGAGGAGGATCTGTGTCATAGTTATTCTTGAGAGGAAGAGGAAAAAAACCAGAGACAGTACCGTAGAAGAAGTAGTTGTTTGAGGCACTCATGGTGTAACAGTTATCTTTATAGGAAATGGACACATCAACCAGGAGTTCAAATCCTGGACAAGTCAGTTTGCAATTCATTTAGTGCTAATACCTTTGGGAAAGGTACGCATCCAGTTATTCACCTTACATTTATAAGTTAATAAGAAGGCAGACTGGGCTCTTTAATCTTTGTATCGTAACCAGTATAGAAGGAACACTCTGAATTCAAATCTTTTAAATGCTGCATTAAAAATCAACCTCATGTCACATCCTGCCAGTGGAGGAGAGAGGTTTGGTGAATAGCAAGTTTGATACTCACCAGATCCCTAAATTATTGTGACCTTGTGCCAAATCTAAATCACCTGCAAGATTCACCTTATTTATTAAATTACTCTTATATATGCTCCCCCTCCGGGAGGGGATTGAGCACTCTTGAGAAGGTATTACTGATTGCCACCCATGTAATGTAAAGCTCTGCTATGAATTGAGCACTATGTAACTGTTAAGCTTATATGTAAATAGAAGAAAAACAATACATATATGTTAAATCTCTCCACTTACTTTTATAATGTTAGTTCAGACAAAATCTTTGTCACTTTTATTATGTTATTGTATAGGAAACTTCGTAACTCACTATTAGTGAGTTATAATATTCCTGTATCTTAGCATAAAGTCAATAATTCTCTCAAGTAATTTACTCAGAAACAATCTCTTCACTAATGTACAATACAGAAAACCAAACTACTGGATATCCATGTTCAACCACACAGGTCAGTATTGACACTTTCTTCCAAATAACACTTACACTGAGGTTACTGATGGATGTGCAGTAAGATATCTAATGGCATAAAGTCAGCTGGGTTTTGATCCCCGGTTGAATCATCTTGCGTGTCTAGCCACACTGATGAGTTGTGATACAACGAAACAGTCTCTGGATGACAATATATATATATATATATATATATATATATAATGTAAAGAGTATATATGCATATATATGCATACACACATACAAATATATAGAGCCCTCTGATCACCCTCGACTATGGTCACCACCTACTTATATGTATATTTAAGGGTCATTCAAGTAAACATTGTTTACAGTTGCATTTTTTTCAAGGAAATCAATACCGAAGACTCTCAGCATAACCTTCTTTACTGATTATTGCACCAGGAACTTTTAATTTACCAGAGAGTCACTGTGTTTCAACTACATGAATTGTCTTTCTAACTCGGGTTCTTCAGTAAATTTCACATGAATTGCATGTTTCAGCTACTAAAGACTTGATGACAGACCTCTGTTCAAGCCTGGAGCAGCCATTTTGAATAGTATCAAATCAAATATTTTTGTAAGATTAGAATAATTTTTCCCAGCATATAAGACAACTTTTTAACCTTTAAAAAAGCACCCAACAAAATTGGGTGTCATCTAATATGCCCAGTATAAAATATGAGTTTTAAATCCTGAGGAACACAAGACGTTGTTCGCATGGTTAATGACTGATGGTAGGCTTACCCCTGCTATGATAGCAACACAAATATTGACTACAACTAGTCATCTTATATGCTGGAAAATATGGTAAACCAATTCCAAACAATGCAGAGTTTACATTTATTAAAAAAAAATTATTTTGCTTTATTAAAAAAAAAAACATTTATTGAATCAGCCTCGTAAATAATGTAAAGTGAATACAAACACACACATATATATATATATATACACTGAGCACAAAGGTACATTGTCATCTCAATTACACAGAAATGAAAATAACATAGACATCTTACTTCATCATATATATTTACCAAAATTACATGAAAATATCTTGAAATAATACGGATTAAATTTACTCAAAGAAATTAACATAGGCTTCAACCACAGCCTCCAGATGACTTTGGAATCTCCTGCAAGCTATTCTGATGGACTCCTTATTAAAATTAGTAAATGCTGCCATTATCTTTGCCATCAGTTCATCTTTAGTGTTGCACAATTTTATTGGTCTCTCACTCATTTATGCCTCATACATAATGATCAAGAGGATTAAAATCTGGGGAGTTAGGCAGCCAGATGTTCAGGATAATGTGGTTCCAGAAATGTTCTCACAGCCAAGAATGTTTTTTCCTGGTTGTTTGGTATGGTGCAGAGTCCTGTTGCCAGACACAGAGTCATCCAGCAGCCACCTTGAATATCCAGGACAGCACTACTTCCATAAAACACCAAAGATGAATTAAAAGCATTTCTTCTAATTCTGCTAATTATATATATATATATATATATATATATATATATATATATATTTAAGTAAAGTTGGCGACCTTTGTCAAGAATGACCTGAAGGCTCCCTTTTCAATAGCTACTACACCAAAGTTTAGAGGAGGGCACTACTCCTTTCCCTGGATTGCTCCACTTTATCCTTAATCCTTACCTTATAATGCTGAGGTGCCCGTGGTGTAATGGTTATCGTCGTAGGAATTGGTACACGACGATACGAGTTCAAATCCTGGATGAGACTGATTGCATTTCACATAGCACTAATACCCTTGGGAAAGGTATAAATCCAATTATTCTCCCTCCAGCTATGGATAAATAGTAGGACAGATTAGGTTCTTCAGCCTTGGTGAGGTAACTAGTCTAGGAGAAGGAAAACTCTGAATTCAAACCTGTTAAACTCCGCTTAAAAATTGACCTTGTGTCATATCCTGCCCGAGCGGAGGGGTTGGTAAATATGATAATGCTGAGTGTTAAGCAAGGCAGCATCAAGTACCATTTTTGAGTCTTTGGTATGACTTGACCTGGGATTGAACCCCGGTCTCCCAGACCATTGGCAAACACTCTACTCATTAGGATAATGGCCCAGTTATATATATATATATATATATATATATATATATAAACCTGTGTATACAGATATTCAAACTCCAGGTTCATTTATTTATCATCTTTACTTTTATTTTGTTTCTTAGAGAAAATTTATGACTTTTTCTTGGTGGATATTCATATTTTGTTTCACCAAAGAAAGTTGGAATTTAAATGAAAATAAAACATATTTGCTTCATAGGACAATAATTTTTCTTCTTTTCCATTCATATGTCATCACTTCTCAAGAGAGAGAAAAAAAAGATGAAATATAATTCACTGCGAAGCTATGTAAAAGGCATGTACATAATTTTCAGAATGTTTTAGGACAATTATATTCAAATATTTCAATGTTTAGTTTGTGATCAGAGGGGTTCCACAAGGAAATGTCTTCAACCACCCATGTACAGATGTTTATGTTCTTTAGTCAGAGATTAACCATATCACAACAACAACAATAAGAAGAAGAAGAAGACATTGGCCAACCACAGTGACACTGCTGATTCAACGTGGGTGAGCCAAAAAATAAGACAAAACAAAGGGAAAAAATTTAGCATAAAGAGAAAAACAATGAAAAAAATTACTTAAGAAAGAGACAAGAGAGAAGGATGGAGAAAATGAGAGGGAGAAAATGAACAGAGAAAAATAAGAGAGCCAGTATTGAGGGGGAGGAGAAAGAAGGTGTGAATGAAATATCAGAGTGAGAGATAAGAAGCATAGAGAAGGAAATAAGAGACAGAGAGGGAGGAGGAGAATAGAGCAATGAGAGAGAGAGAAAGAGAGAGCGAGAGAAGGAGGAGGAAAGGAAATGATGAGGACATAAATAAGAAGTATATGAAAGAAAGAAATAGAGAAAGATTGATCTGTTGGCTTTTTTGTTTAATGGCATATCAACCTTTGTGGGTTATCTAATACCAAAGCTGTCTTTGAAGAAGAACAGGAGAAATACTATTAAACCCATAAATGCAGGGGATAAGCAGGTTCATACCTTTCCCAAAGGTATTAGTCCAAAAGTGAACACAGTAATGTGACTGGAATTTGAACTCATTTACTTCAAGGTTACAATCCAGCACATCAGCCATTACCCCAAGAGAAAAAGAGATGGAGAAGAAAGAAAGAAAGAAAGAAAGAAAGAAAGAAAGAATGGAGAGAAGGAAAAAGGAAATAACAGAAGAGAAATGTCAAGAAAAAGGTACAGAAAGGAGATAGAAGGAAGAAATAAGGAAATGGCAGAAAGAAAGAAAGAAAGAAAGAAAGAAAGAAAGAAAGAAAGAAAGAAAGAAAGGAGAGGAAAGTAAACAAAATAGAGGGGAGAAAGAAATGACAGAAGGATGAAAAAAGAAAACAACAAAAAAAGAGTTAAGAGAAAGGAGAAAGAAAGTAATTACAGAGAGGGGAGAAAGAAGGAAATGACAGAGAGAGAAGAAAGAATGAAATGACAATGAGAGAAGAAAGAAACAAAAGAGAAAGAAGAAAGAAACAACAGAGAGAGTTAAAAGAAAGAAATAACAGAGAGAGGAAAAAGAAACAACAGAGAAAGGAGAAGGAAGAAGGAAATGAGGAAAAAAAAGACAATGAATAAAGAAAAGGACAGAAAGAGTAAAAGTGTGAAGAGAGAGAAGGAAATGACAGAGGGGAAAAGAAACAAAAGAGAAAAAATAAAGAAGTGACTGAGAGAGGGAAAAAACAGCAGAGAAAGGAGAAGGAAGAAGCAAATGACAGAGAAACAAAAAGAAGGAAATGAAATAGAAAAGTAGAGGAAAGAATAAATGAATAAAATAAAAAAATAAAGAGTACAGCAAACATTAAAAAAAATCAAACCCTGAAAACTAAAAAGAAAGATATAGAAAGAAAAAATACAATTTAAAACTGTGAGGAAATAAAGAGAAAGTATATATATATATATATATATATATATATATATATATATATATATTAATTCTATTGTTTATAAACTTCTTGCCATCTCATTAAATAGAATGTTGAGATTTAAAACTGTCAGATAAGTAATAATCCATTTGTTATTCTAAGAAACCTCACAAAAAGATAACTTTTCTTTCATTCCAAAAAGTTTCCATTAATTGCTTCTTTTTTTCCTTTTAAACAGAAATTTAAAATCTTGCGAGCCAACTTCTACTACATTATTTGAGATCATTTTTATTTTTTATGTGTTTCTTCATTTTGCTTTTGGCTTTTTATCATAAGATTTTCAGCCAACCTATTCTTCAACCATTAACTTAAAAGTAATAAAAAGCAACAATAGAAGAAGCCAGGCAAACTTTAAAATATATGGGATAATGAAAATACTTTTTCTCAGAACTTTGAGACCACTTGCAGTATTAACCCAATAAAAACCCATGGATTCATTACCAAAAAAACTTCATTATTTCTGTCAAAGAAACCAAAATCCAACTTTGCTTTTAAAATATAGGATAGCCACTGATATTTCCATGATTAAGGTTATACTATCACTTAATTTTAACATAAAAAATAATGAAAGTAACATTATTCAATAGAGAAAAATTGTAGGGAGTTTTGTAAATACTTCCATGTTCTCCTACCTTTAACATAGTTGGGTTAGTTAGAACCAACATCATGGTAATGCTTAAAAAATTGATTTTTAAAACATTATTCTTTTTTCAAATTCATTTTCAGAATAGTATCTCAACATAAAGTTTGATTGTTCCCCCACCACCACCACAAAAAAACTATCTACCTCACCCTCAGAGAATAATTCTATAAATGCTAATAAGCAATGTGAACTATAAATAAAGTTTAAGTCTCCAATGAGAATTGAATTCCCATCTTTTATCCTTTGGCATCCACCCTTTAGGAGGTAGGGAATCCCTATAACATAGTGGCTAATGTAAGTAGTTGGTGACCATAGTCGAGGGCAACTAGAAGGCTCTCTTTTCAATAGCTACTACACTGAGGTGTTGGTGAGGGCACTACTCCTAATGTACTGGATGGTAACATCATAGAAAACAAGTTTGAACTCCAGTCACACTATTACATTCACTTTCAGGCTAATACCCTTGGAAAAGGTATGAACCCCCTTATCCATCTAACTATGGGTTAAATAGTACTACTGTACTTTTACAAGGATGACTTTAGCATTAAATAAGCCACAATGGTTGACATACCATGAAACAAATAAACAAAACCAAACCAGATTAAAATGACTGCAACTGTTCAGTCATTGTAACTAAATCAATAAGATAGCTGTCTTAAAAAGGTGGGTTTGGTTTCTTTGTTTAATTGCAAATCAACCTTCATAGATTGGAATTGTTTCTTGGCATATCAAGCTTCATGAGTTGATATTGTTTAATGGCATATCCACCTTCATGGGTTGATATTGTTTAATGGCATATCAACCTTTATGGGCTCACATATCAACCTTCATAGGTTTATATTATTTAATGGCATATCCACCTTCATGGCTTGATATTGTTTAATGGCATATCCACCTTCATGGCTTGATATTGTTTAATGGCATATCCACCTTCATGGGTTCACATATCAACCTTCATGGGTTTATATTATTCAATGGCATAGCCACCTTCATGGCTTGATATTGTTTAATGGCATATCCACCTTCATAGCTTGATATTGTTTAATGGCATATCAACCTTCAAGGAAACTACCTTACTGATTTAGTTACAAAGGTTAAGATGTTGCAGTCATTTTGTTTTGTTTCATTTTGCTTGTTTAAAGGCATATAAACTCCTTATGGGTTATTTAATGCCTAAATTTGATTCATTTGTACATTTGTTTGTAAAAGTAAAGTTAGTGACTGTAGCCTATGGCGACCTGAAAGCACCCTTTTCAATAGCTACTACACCGAGATGTAGGAGAGGGTGTTACTCCTTTCCTTGGATTGCTCCACTTTACCATTGATAGGTACCTTATAATGCAGAGTGTTAAGCAAGAAGGTATCAAGTACCATTTTTTTAATCTTTGGTATGACTCAACCCGAGATTGAACCCCAGTCTTCCAGATCATTTGCTAACACTCTACCCACTAGGCTATTTTCATTGTATTTTTTTAATTACACTCTTTATTAGTCTCTAATAATTTGGTTTCATTTGGTTTGTTGTTTTAATGGCATATCAACCTTCTTGAGTTATTTCATGCCAAATCCATCCTTCTAGAAGGACAGTAGTTATACTACTTGACCCATAGCTGGGAGGATAAGGGGGTTCATACCTTTCCCAAGGGTATTTGTCTGAAAGTGTAATAGCATGACTGGAGTTTGCACTCGCTTACTAAGATTCCACAATCCAGCACTTATAATCATTGTACCACAAGGACACCCCCAATCTCTGATAATTTGTTTTCACAGTTAGGAATAATTAATATCATATAATACAAATTTAAATACTCACAACTCAGAGTTTCACTGTGGGAATAACATATTTAAAATTTGTTCAAGTAACTGACAGCATTCAGTTTATATTGCACGTTGAAAATAAGAAAAAAAGTGATAGTCAGCAGTAAATAATAGTTCTTTTCTACTTGATACGAAAATTCATATGTGTTTGAGGTTTTTAGTTTAGCAATAGATGAAATAAATAGTTTATATTATGATCACTTTTTTGCATGATACTCAAACATTCTATCTACTATATATGAAATAAAATGTGACTATATATAGATATAAAAAATTTAAGGACACATGGCCCAGTGGATAAGACATTTGGTTGTAAAGTGCTTGTGAATGAAACCACCTAGAGGTTGCAGGTTCAATTGTAACAACAGTTAAGAATAACAAGGAATACTTATTACAACTTAACACTTGTGCATGGTCATGGTCAACAGAATTGCAACAGTCTACTCCTCCCTCCCCTACACCTTCATGTAGAAAAGGGAGCCTTCTGGTCGCCCTTGACTAAAGTCACCAACTTTACTTACTTTTATCCCTGTGGTTCAAATAAAGGGTTCAGTTTGAAATTCTGTGTGGACTCCAAAGTTTGACATGAAACACCTGAAGAAGGCCAAAGGACATATCTGTAACATATTGACCTTCGACCCAGCCGTCAATCAAGGAACAGGTGCATCCAGTCGAAGATATCAGGGTATAACCATGACTGTAGACGGGTTGAATTGGGTGCAGATGCGATGCTCACAGGAAGCAGGTGGGCATCAAACAATGATATAACCCGGTGCGACAGGAAGTTCAGTTAGTTGGAGTCAGTCAAGTTGGAGATAAGATGCTGTAGGGAGAACCAGCACCCAGCAGAGGGCTATGGACCCTCAGGACCCCCGATTGAGCAGCCCAGCAGAATGAGAAAGAAGTGCTGCTAAAGGCAAAGGAACTGGGGGTCAATATGTTGCAGTTTGTTCAGTCTCCAACTCACCTCTCACACATAACCCTTTCATAACCCTTTTGCAACCATTTCGAATAAAGTGTGAGAGGTATGTTTTTCTAAAGAACTGTGTTCGTTCGTCATTATTGTTGACTATGTTTCCGCACGTATATGCGTATAGTTGTATATGTATTACGGCTAAACAACATATCAACCAAAACATTGTGACTATAACAATAAATATGAGGTCATCATCATCATCATATCGCGCTGGTAGCACGGATATCCCTGACCCTCTCTCGCCACTCCTCCCTTTCGTTCATCGCCCTAGGTAGGTCTTCAGGACAACATCCTGTATCCTCACATAGCTGCTGAATGTATGTTCGTGCTGGTCGTCCTGCTTTTGCGCGGCCATGTGTGGGGATCCATAAGAGTACATCTCTTATGAGTTCGTCCCTACTTCTCCAGCAGTGTCCTGCATGTCTGGTTCTTCTAACTTGAATAGTTTTCGTGATAGGGGGCAGGTGGCCGTACAGTTGATGTCTTGTGGGGTGTTGCTGCCAGGACTGCGCGCAATCCTGAACAAGTCCTGAACAAATATGAGGTAAATAGTCCAAATATTTTAAGTAATGACAATTATCAAACTTCACCTCAGAAACTTAGACACATAATAAAAATTTAATGTTAAAAGTATTTTAAATCAGTAAAATCTTCACAGTGATCGATGCTTAACATTTTCAACAATAAAATAATAATAATAAAAATAGGATAAAATCTAATGACTGAGTTTCCCGACTGCTATTCCTCAGGTGAGCCAGTATCAACATATCTGAATTCTTTTGGATTGGCAATGTGAAACACAAGTTGTGAATTCTTAACCTGTTTTTATTATTCAATAGTTGAAAATAATCTGATATTTCTCTGCATTGTTGAGCATAGCACACTGCAAAGATTTTACTGTTGATAACACTTTTAGTTTTAAATTTAATCATAATTATATAAATATATTAATACAGATGCATATACATGTGAGTGTATCTACAAAAAAAAAAAACTGTTTCAAAAAGCTATTAAATAAGATGTTGGCACTGTTCATTATATAGATTTTTGTAGAGAGACACTGAAAGTTTATTACAGCAACTTAAAATTAACTCATTGGTGAAAAAGTGGATACTCTATAAACCTATCATCATCTTCACAATGGTCCATTTCTAAAAAAAATCAGTCAATATAACTTAATGAGAACACTTATTATTCAGTATCAGTATATACTTTTGGTTTAATGGGTAGAGATTAAAACTTTTTGGATGGCCCCTGTGTACATGAGTATATATATATATATATGTGTGTGTGTGTGCATACAAAGGTCATTCAAAAAGTTCTAAGCTTTACCCAGGAAAAAAAAATAAACATTGCTGAACATTTTTGTTCTGAAAGCACACTACTACTTCTTAAGAAACTATAAAAATCTGTATTAGGTTTTCTAGTTTAATAAAAAGTGATTGTGTGTTGCCACAACAAAAATATTTAGCTATATATAAATAAATATATATGTAAGTAATTCAGCTGACCATAATTCGAGGACAAACCAAAAGCTTCCTTTTCAATAGCTACTACACCAAGTTGTAGGGGAGGGTGCTACTCGTTTACCCGGATTGCTCCACTTTCCCTTGATCCTTACCTTATAATGTTGAGTGTTAAGCAAGGCAGCATAAAGTACCATTTTTTGAGTCTTTGGTATGACTCAACCTGGGAATGAACCCCAGCCTTCCAGATCATTGGCAAACAGTCTAACCACAATGCCAATGGGCCAGTCATCAATTTAGAATATACATATGGTGACTGAGTGCATATATATATATATATATGTGTGTATATGTGTGCATTCATGTGCATATATATATATATATATATATATATATATATATATATATATATATATAGACAAGTTCTGTTCAATACCATGGACTGTTATTCTTTATCATCTTCAAATGAAGACATTCAAGTCTTCTTACAATTCTTTATATTTCCAGGTCAAGATGGTGGAGAAAAAACCCTATGTTAGCCTAAGTGCTTTTGACCATTTCACTGGTCATCTTTAAGGGTAGTGTTAAATTGTTTTTTGTTTGGAAAATTGTGACTTTTATATCTATTCAGAGTGGCTTTTTTTTATTATAAATTATAATCTATTTCTTATAATAAATCATAATTTATAATAAAAAAAAAACCCACTCAGAATAAATATAAAACTCACAATTTTCCAAACAACAAACAATTTAACACTACCACCGAAGATGACCAGCGAAATGGTCGAAAGTGCTTTGGCTAATATAGGGTTTTTTCTCCACCATCAAAACCCAGAAATCCGAAGAATAGTAAGAAGACTTGAATTTCTTCACTTGAAGATCATAAAAAAAGGTCATCCGTGGTATTTAACAGAACTTGTCTAGATAACAATTTGCTGCCTATATATATATATATATATATATATATATATATATATATATATATATATATATATTGCACCCAGTCACCATATGTATATCCTAAACTGATAATAAAAAATATTGATATATTGGATAAAATCCCAGAAAATTTTGTTTTTATTAAATGTTCTTATAAGTCAGTATATCAGGTTGTAAAGGAAAAAAAAACTTATATCTTCATGAAACAGATACTATAATTAAAATACACATAATGATATAAAAATGATATATAAATAGTGATCAATGGCATGAATTGATTTGTTTTATTTTGTTTTTGTTTTTTTTTTCTTTCTCTCATTAGAAATTACTTTTTATGTTGATATAATCATCATCTCTATTTTAAAATATATCACATAAACCAGCTCATTGGCCTAGTGGGTAGAGTGTTTGCAAATGGTCTGGGAGACCTGGGTTCAATCCCAGGTCGTGTCATACCAAAGACTTTATAAATGGTACTTGATACCTCCTTGCTTAACACTCAGCAATATAAGGTACATATCTAGGGTAAAGTGGAGCAACCCAGGGAAAGGAGTAGCGCCTTCCCCTACACCTCGGTGTAGTAGCTATTGAAAAGAGAGCCTTCGGGTCACCCTCGACTATGGTCGCCAACTTTACTTACTTACATAAGTTGTTCACAAACAAAAACCAACCCATTCACCTGAGGCTGTAGAATACACAGACTGCATCTCTGCAAATAGGTAACTCCCCACCCCAGATGTTCTGGTGAGATTCCAGTTCTGAAACTTTGGGGAATGTAGAATACCTCTTTGCGTAGAAGAATCTGGTAAAATCCTATGTATGGGTCAAATAGAAATATGTAATCATTTTCTAATCTTAAAACCATTTAACTGTGTGCAAACATATCACTGATGCTAAGTTGATTAATAGTACTACATAGCAAGTCTCGGAATCATTTAACTGTGTGTAAACAAATGAGCTCTGGCTTGTTTAAAAATGTTACCTTCAAAATATTTGTTTACAAATCATATATATTTAATATAAATGTATATGCAGGATTTGGTATTAAACAACCTATAAGGGTCGAATATACAATGAAATACAACCAACCAATGTGACAAAAACACTTGGCTCTGCTGGGGCTTGTCGTACAGAAAAATTTTGACCCAGAATAGGTCCCCAAACAATATATAGACTCCAGCAAAAGAATGTGGATGTCTCAGGTGTAGAATCAGTTTCCTCTGCACAGGAACCACTATATAAGTATTGTTATATAAACAAATGATCCTGAAAAGAAGTGACTAAGACAGATTTATTAGAATGAGATGTCTTTTTAATTTCAAATATATATATATATATATATATATATATATATATATATATATATATATATTTCATTGAACATAATAGACATTTTTTGTCTACAAAGTAAATGACACACAATACAACAGTACAGACACTTTTCTTACAAAGTAGTAATGTACATACAAAAGTTACATCACTTTTGTAATACATACTCCCCTGAAGATGACCCAAAGTCAGGCAGAAAGTACTTGGGAAATAACTAATTATAGAAGATTTATCAAGCAATTCCTTCCGAATATCATAAGATCAATATGGCAATTCGAAAGGATTAATAAAAAAATATGTTGACAAAAAATGTCTGTTATGTTCAATGAAATATGTATTAATGAAGGAATGTTGATGTGACACTAGGTCAGTTTTTAACTGAAGTTTAATGGGTTTAGATTCAGAGTTTTCTTTTTAGACCAAGTTTCCATAGCAAGATTAAAGAGCCAAGTCTGTCTTTTATTTACCCATACATGTAAGGAGAATAAATGGATTCATGCCTTTCAAGAGGGTATTAGCACTATGTGAAGTGCAAACAACCTTGTCAAGGATTTGAATTTGCTTCACTGTATTCATTTTTCTGAAATGGTAGACATTACACCACAAGCGCTTCCTATGTATATATGTATAGGGTTCAATCCCAGACCGAGTCATACCAAAAACTCAAAAAATGGTACTTGATACCTCCTTGGTTAACATTCATCATTATAAGGTATGTATCAAGAGTAAAGTGGAGCAATCTAAGGAAAGGAGTAGTGCCCTCCCCAATACCTCAGTATAGTAGCTATTGAAAAGGAAGCTTTCGAGTCACCCTCTACTATGGTCTCCAACTTTACTTTATATATATATATATATATATATATATATATAGAGAGAGAGAGAGAGAGAGAGAGAGAGAAAGAGACAGACAGAGAAAGAAAGAAAGAAAAAGAGTGTGTATCTTGGCAGCAAATCATTGTTTAGACAAGTTGGGTTAAAGACCATGGGGAATTTTCCTTTTTTCATGATCATACATTTTTTAATTAGTTTTCTTGCTTGTTTCTTTATATCAAGGTTCAATTGATAGAGAAGTCACCCTAGGTTCAGCTTCCAGGCACTTCTGATCATTTATTTATTTATCAAGTTTTTGTAAGTATTGTTTGTTTTGGCATCCAAACAAAACAAAAACAAACAACACTTCAAATAAAAATAAATATAAATCCACCAGATGATGAGTTGGTATGATCAAAAGTGATTGGGAGCAGAACCTCGGGCAACTTCTCTATCAAGTGGACCCAGACACAAAGGACTCACTAAGGGTTGACAACAGACAGCAAGTCTACACACATTAGCAACACTTTGAGTCTTCTGTAAGACATTTTAGGCATTTTTTATCCCCCACAAATTTTTACCATATGTCCATGAAATTTCATCATGCCATTTCTCAAAGTTAAAACACCTGACCCTTGAACACCAACATGCTTCATTTTGTGATTTGTATTATATTTCCTTAACTGCGAAATGGTTTTCTCAAAAACCATTTTTTTTCTAGATATGGCAAATTAACAAAAGAGGATAAATGTTTGATTAATCTTTGAACGTTTTAGTAGCAATTCTAAAATATTGATATAGATATATAGAATTAGAATTAGATAGATAGATAGATAGATATAAACAGATTGAGATAGATAGATAGATAGATAGATATAAACAGATTGAGATAGATAGATTTGGATATCTATTAACATGTATAATTAAAAAGCTAACTAACCTAAAACTTGATAAATACATGTGTATTTTTGACATTTCTTCTGTAGCTCAAAAAATATGTTGACATTCATCATGATAACAATGTTAAATCAAAAACTCTGTAACTTTTTACTTGACAATATTTGTAACAGTTTATCAAAAATTGAACAACCAAAGTATAAGCAGCATGAAAATTTCACAGGTTTTCATCATTGTATAGCAAAAAAATGGCTCAATCTTGGCTGGAGTTGTGAATACTTATGACGCAACAGAAAAAAAATTGCAATTGTTTTGGATTTAAGAATGGACAGCATCATCATGTAGTGTCAAATTTCTCCATGCCAATAAATACTAATTTCTTTTCTCTCAGCACATGTGACAGTATGCAGTTTAAGAAAACAGGTAGGCATCAGCACCCATGGGTTATACCCACTCATCATTGGCTGGGACCCTTGTTCCAGTATAACTTTTATTGGATATGAGTGATCTCCAGGAAGATCTCCAGGGGGACCTGGAAGATCTAGATCAAATCAGATTCATTGATAAAGAATAGAAAAAGATGCAGAAGATACATAGAAGCTCCCCATTACCAAAAAAAAGGAGGTTTCCAAGAGAGAATACTACCAAAAGCCTTCTATCTGTCATTTAGTCCAACTTAAGATATTTGCTCATATAACAAGAAGAAATACTATATATGAAACGCAAATGGAAGAGAGTTTTCTTCCATTTACATTTCAAATATATTCACTCTGTATGTGAGGTTTTTTATATAGATCCTGAAAGACATATATAACAATAGCCATAAATCGAGCACTCCCATAGAATTATATGAAATCCCTCATATATTATATATATGAATATTCCATACCCATAGTTTTCTGGACTCTTACTGGATATATATATAAATGTATATGTGTGTGAGCGTGAGTATAAGTATAGATACACATATCTACATATATATATACAAATTTTTAAAAATTCACATATATAAACAAATATGCATACACACACATACAAATATATAAACATATTCAACCAAATATATATATATATATATATATACCCATACAGACTCATATGTATACATATAAACACATACATATATACTTAGCCCATTTGGCTGGGGCTATAAAATACACCAACTGCACCTCTGCAGAGGAGTAAGACCCCCACACACATCAACAAGTGTCCTAGATATAATACTAAACGATCTAATAATGAGGCTCCAGTAATGCTGCAGCTTTAGGGAATGTGGAGTACTCTTTCACTGCCATTGCTCCCGGGTTAACTCAGACCGGAGTGGTAGCACCTGATTTGATCCTATGTCTGTGTCAAATAGAACTGTTGGACATTTAAACTGCGTGAAAACAAATGACATGTTAAATCTAATTGTTAGAAATAGAACTGTTTGATTATTTAACTGTGTGTAAACAAATGACTGATGTTTAATTAAGTTGTCAGTGATACATAGCAATACTTGGAACCATTTGACTGTGTGCAAATGAATGAATAGAGTTCAGTAAAATAACCTGTGTTAAATAGCAATACTTGCAACCACTTCACTGTTGGCAAACAAATGATTAATATTGAATAGAATTATAAGTGTTAGATAGCAATAACTGAGAAATTTAACTGTGTAGAAACAACAGCAATACTAGGGTGCAAGCAAATTAGTTCTAACTCATTTCAAAATTAAATTATCTACAAACTATTCCCTTGCAATTCATATGCATATCTATTTACATGGTGCATTCAATAAAGTTTCCAGACTTTTTTTTGTGCAGGCATTTAAAATAGTCATAGACTCTTGAAAATTCTGTATGTTATTGCTATATATCTTATGAGATGACTGATCAATTTTTATGATTTCAGATTCAAATGAACAACAACAGCAGGAATTGGAATACACCCTACTAAACCCTGATTGTCACAGCTGGTGAATTTCAAAAATGCAATCAGGATGTGAGGACACTTTAGAAGAACG
This sequence comes from Sepioteuthis lessoniana, assembly GCA_963585895.1. Lineage (NCBI taxonomy): Eukaryota > Metazoa > Mollusca > Cephalopoda > Myopsida > Loliginidae > Sepioteuthis > Sepioteuthis lessoniana. Next base: position 51,596,279 of record OY757932.1, on the reverse strand, counting down.
ATATGCAATGAATATATTTGCATGAATAGAGTATCAGTTTTTGAGTGGCATAAGAGATTCAAGGAAGGTAGGGAATCTGTGAGGGATAATGAAAGGTGTGGGACGAGTAAGGAAGTCAATACACCAGAGTTGATTGGCCAAAGGGCTAGGGTTAGGGTTACTATGTTGAGGTTTTAAGGGAGTTCTGGAAGAGATTCTGTCAGAAGAGGACAGCACTCTTCAAATCGGGTCAGTGGCATTTCTACCAGGACAATGCACCAGTCCACAACTCCATCCTTTTCACAGACTATTTGAGCAAGATGGGCATCAAGACAGTTTCTCAGCCTCCCTATAGTCCAGACCTTGCTCCCTGGGAATTTTGGTTATTCCCTAAGCTCAGAGACTGTCGTTATCAGACAATTAAGGAGATGAAAGAGGCTGTGGCGAAGGTCATTGACACGCTGTCACGTGATGGCTCACAGAGACGAGGAGGTGGGAATGATACCCCCCCCCCGGTGAACTAACATTATCTAGCAGTCAAAAAGTGACCGTTAGAAATGATTGTGGGTCACACAGATGTTTGCACTTAAGTGACCTTGGGTCGCCGGACATCGGAAGGGGAAAGAGAAAATGAAGCCAAATGATTGGTGGGGGGGACCCCAAACGGAAGTAGGGTTCCCTTCCCCTCAACGGAAGGAAAATACAAAAAAAAGACAGTTTTTTTGGACAAGTCTCGTGGCAGACGGACGATAGCCATTTCACTCCGGGCTAAAGACAAAAAGACTGAGACATGAGAGACCTGAGTCTCTCAAGCCAGCATTAAAAACAGTACCAAGTCTATTAGCCCGTGAAAGAAGAGAAATTCTCCAGTGAACCCCGTCAAAAAAATAAGATAAGTAACTTTGGGACATTTTCCCTTTACACCCAAACTTTGTTTACCACTCTCTCTCAATTTGAAAAAGGATAAAAGCCAAGAAAAGACATTTATATTCATGGACTATCCTATTATATATTTTTGACACTTTGAACATATATATGTATATAACCGTAGTAAAGAAATTGTGTATTTTAATTTTACCATGTGGTCTATGTTATTATTCCATGCTTTCCTTTCAGCTTCTATTCGCCTTATATTATCTTGCTTAGAACTGTCCAAATAATTCCTAAAGTATCACACGGAAAACCGGAGTTACCGACTACCACTGTAGCAATATTAATATTATTACAACTAAGACCTATAGGCTCACTTTCTTCCATTATCTCGGGGAAAGAAGAAAGCGACCTGGTGGGTGTGTGATAGTGTGAAATTTGGAACCCCTTGCCAGCGGCGGTCAGTCTGGCCTTACATTATTCCCTCACGTAATATGCCAGTTCTTATCTGCCTGAGAAAAGAACTCTGAACAGGACTTATTTCTGTAGGGGATCAAGTGCCAACCTGCCCCGTCTTCACACGTGCGAAAACAAAGTCCCATTTTGGGATTTTAGTTAAATTTGCCGTCACAGACCTAAAATGGGGGCTCGTCCGGGATGATTATTAATAATATTTATTGCTAGTAGTCGTGTGACAATTCCTGCCGTTTAAATCTACCCTGGGAGACCGTGAAAGAAAAAAAGGAATATTGTTGAAACAGTCAAATTACTTGTTGATATAACTGTTTGAAAAAATTTTTTAAAAAATGGACAAAATAGAGAACTTTTTAAAAGAACCCTCCATGGAAAAGTTGGAGAGGCTGAGAAAAAGCGAGATAATAAAAATTGGCGAGAAGCTTGAGTTAAATGTTCAGAAAACTATGAGGAAACATGAACTCGTTATAAAAATAGCAAGTCACATGGTCGACGAAAATGTTTTCGAGGAAGCAGTATTAGAAGAGCTACCAACGGAAATGATAAGAATGACTCCAGAAGAAATTGAACTGGAGAAAATTAAAATACAAGCACAAATGGAACTACAGAGAAATAAAATGGAACTGGAGAAAATAAAAATTCAGCAAGAAACAAGGCTGCGAGAAGTCGACTTGGCAATAAAAGGACGCAAAGAAAGCCATGACAGTTTCGAAGTAACGAAACAAGCGAGGCTAGTCCCAAAATTTGAAGAGACCAACGTGGACGGGTACTTCGCACATTTTGAGCGAACTGCACTAAATCTTGGATGGCCGAAAGAATGCTGGTCGATGCTACTCCAAACTGTGCTGACAGGAAAAGCACAGAGAGCATATGCAACTCTGCCGACAGAAAATTGCGCCGACTATGATTTGGTGAAAGCAGCGGTTCTTAAAAGCTTCGAGTTGGTTCCAGAAGCTTATAGACAGAAATTCAGAACACAGAGAAAAACTGAAAACCAGTCTTATGTGGAATTTCTGCGGGAAAAAGAGAACGCGCTGGATAAGTGGTGTGACTCTAAGAAGATAGACGGAGATGCTGAGAAACTCCGGCAGCTAATATTAGCTGAAGAATTCTTAAACTGTGTGCCAGAAGAAGTCAGGGTTCACCTAAGTGAAAGAAAAACTGACGTGACCTATGAAATGGCCGCACTAGCAGACGAATACATCCTCACACACCGAAAAACAAAGGAAAAACCGTACACGGGAAGTAAAGTGAAATTCAAAGCTGAATTAAGTCCTGAAGGAAGACCTAAGGAAGGAAATAGAAGGACCTTCCAAAGTAGCAGCAGAACAGTGGTCTGCTACAAGTGTGGAAAGGCTGGACACATAGCCATAAGGTGTCAGCTAGGAAAAGGTCCTGAAAGAAACCAGACCCAGCCGAGAAAACCTCAAGGAGCTGTAACAACACCTAGAGGGAACCAGTCCTATCGACCCTGGACGAAAAAAGGGATGATAAGAGGCCCACACGGAGGACCAGTGGAAGTCTCAATTTTACGAGATACCGGAGCATCTCAGTCGTTACTTCTACGAAGTAAATTACCTAAAAGGGTAATAGAAGCAACACGTGAGACTGTGATGATAGAGGGTATCGGCGGAAAGAGGGTAAAAATACCGCTGTGTAAAATAACCCTTAAGTCCCAGTGGAAAGATGGACCTATTAAAGTTGGTGTGGTAGACAAACTACCTATGAAAGGAATTTCCCTTATACTGGGAAATGAAGTAAAAACTAAAAAGTGTCACCCGAAAAAGATGGCGAAAATAAGCGCCATAAATGAAGAAAGAAAGATGGCGAGGATGAACGCCAAACATGGAAAGAAGTTGGCGAAAATGAGCGCCAAAAATGAAGAAAGAAAGATGGCGAGAACGAACGCCCAGCAAGAAGACAAGATGGCGGCTGAGCCACGTGGGCGGCACAAACGACATAGTCGCTCGCAAAGTGAGAAGGTGGAAAGAAAAGAAGTGAACCTTCCACACCTCAATAAACAAGATAAAAGGACCAGTCGTCAGAAAAAGGATGAAGGTCCAACGAATATTAGGAATAAATTCCCTAATACTTATCGAGAGGATAAGAGGAAAATAAGAGGACCCTCACAAGTGACTAAGAAGGAAGAATTTAAAAAGGGCGACGAAGTCCTGCTACTGTCATCAAATAAAGGACCCCACGGTGGTGGACGATATATAGGTCCTTATGTAGTAACACGGAGAATAGACAAGAGGACATACAGAATTGATACCAACGAAGGAAAGAAGAAGACACAAGTGTGTCACACAAACAAATTGAAGAGGTATGTCCGTCAAGAAGGCCAACCTCGAAAAATTGAGAACTCGGCAATGCCGAATAAATTCGAGGAAAAATTAGGCCAGTTGTCTGTTTCAGAGAGAGAGGGCTTAGAAAAATTAATAAAAAAGTACCCAAATTTATTTCTCTAACGCCCCACAAAAATGTAGTAGCAGAATATTCTTTCATAGTTGTTGAG
>OY757932.1:51504941-51587441 GCA_963585895.1 Sepioteuthis lessoniana | reverse complement strand
GACCCTATCAGGTGCTACTGCTCCGAGCAAGAGTGGACCTTGGTGCAATGGCAATGAAAGGGTGCTCCCCATTTCCTGAAGCTCCAGCATTACTGGAACCTCACCATCAGATTGTTTTGTGTCATACCCAGGACACTTGTTGGGGGGGCCTTACAGAGGTGCACAGAGCTGCATAGTTTCGAATAACTGATAATAATAATATCTAGTAAAGGACTGAACAGTTCTATTTGACCCATTGATGGGACCCAAGCAGTTACTACCAATCTAGATCAGGGTGGACCTGGGAGTAATGGTAATATAAAGGGGTACTCGATATTCACCAAACTTCTAGGAGATGACCCACACCATTAGATAATATTTAGTGCCATATCAAAATATTCGTTGGAGGTCTTACCCCTCAGCAGAGGTGCAGTCTGTGCATTCTACAGCCACAGCCGACAGGGCAGTACTACGTCTTATTTTGTCAGATTGTAAACGTGAGCTGCTCTCTCATTAAGTCATAAATTCTTTCCTAGCATACTTCAGCTAGTATATATGTCGTGAATCCAGTTTTCTAAAGTTTTGAGATTATTTTCAATATTCCACACATTTTTCTGCTTATTATCTTTATTTTCTTTTTTGTGGATTTTTTTTTTTTCCGAAACATTTTGACTGATATATTTTGGTCTTCTTGTGGAGTAGGTCGCTTTCTTGAGAAGCCTGAAGAATATATTATCTGAAACATTGTGTTAAATAACAAATAAAAAAAAAGAAAATAACAGACCCATGGAAATACACACTCACACATATATGTGTGTATACATATGAACAAATATACCCAAACGCATGCCAACGTATACACATACACACGTATATATATGCACAAAGATCTACATATCTATATATATATTTATATACAAAAACAAGTACATATATATAATCACACATACACATACAAACATGTATAAATATATATATATATATATATATACACATCTATACACACACGCAAGCATATATATATATATATATATATATACCCATACATACAAAAATATGTAAATACATACGCACATACATGCAGACATATGTAAATACATACACACACACATATGCAAACATATGTAAATAAATGCACGCACATATGAAACCATATATAAATATATATATACATGCACGTGCAAATATATGTAAATATATATACACACACACACACACATGCAATCATATAAACACACACACACATGCAAACATATGCATATTTAAATACATACACAAGCAAATGTAAGCACATGCAAACAGATGTACATATACACTAAGGAAAACATATGTACACACACATACACATATATATATATATATATATATATATATACACACACACACAGGTATGCATTATACGAATATACATACATACATGTATTTATACATATATAAACTCCACACAGAAACACATTAGATCAAACAATGTCTACAGATTCATATTTTTTAAAAGAAAGAAAGACACGCAAGAAACAAATAATCTTCATGTATTCCAATTCAGGAGTGAAAACATTTTTTTAAGTTATTGATGTAAAGAAAGAATTCCTTACGTCGCATGTTACCATTTTGTGGCTATTGTTTTTGTGAATATGGTAAACATGAGAAAGGCTGAATTAAAATGATATTTTTTTAAAATCAGACAAGGCGGCGCCTTTTAAGATAAGCAAGCAGAAAACAAGTCTTGTTATTTATTTCCTGCTTGTCTGTCTTTAAAATAAAAACAAAAAACCTCAAAAGTGCTAGATGATTTTTAATGAAATTATATTTGTAGATAGGTATCACTGCACAAGAATTCTTTTAAACTGACATCGTCATCTTGGTTGTTTTTATTTAACGATTTATGTCTATTTGTCTACATTCCTTTGTCAGGTGTACCTGCAATAAATTTCAGAGCAGATGGAACAAATTGTGCTTCAAAGAACAAAGATGAGAATTCTAAGGATCATTGAATTGCAACAATGCAGATAGAAATATTTTGACGACGTTTATTTCCTACATAATTGAAGGCCTCATTCTCATCTTATAGACAAAAACACGAGTATTCTTCAAATATTTATTGATTTAAAAATAGATCACAAAATACCGAACAGAAGGTCGAACATGTTGTTAATTAAGAAAAGAACTTGTCATCTCGAGGATTTTGCTGTGCCAGTGAATAACAAAGTGAAATTTGAATCTTGCCGAAGGAATGAAAAAGTTGTAGAACATAGAAGTGACGGAGATATGTGGGGTTTAAAATTTTTATGAAGGCCAGTGGCTAAGGGCAAGACTGTGTTGCCGTAAGATATCTGACTCCATATTTTGGTTATTTAGTTTTATCCCACGTTGACTTGGCCGGTGCAATGCCTTGCCCAAAGAAGGTCCATAAGAAATATAAAAAAAAGAAGAAGATAGGAACAGACAGGAGACGAAACATTTCTTTCAGACTTTCCTTTATTTACCTGGTGAATGGACTAACCAACGCTACGTCTAAAGACATAGCGTGGTGCCCAAAACACCAGATAGTGAAAACGGTGTTGTCGGTTCGACTTCACTACCCGAAAAGAGAGAGGTTCACAGAAAACCTGGGTATTTATCTCTTTCCATCGGCTCCAAATTCGCTACTCGAAAATCCTTCTAATTTTGGCGCGACCGCTTCTCATTGGCTACTTTACATTTTATTATTTTTCTTTTTCTGATTTTAAACCGGATGGATGCGTGGAGCCTTATGCGTGGCGACGCGTTTATACATTTCGTATCAGGCAGCCGACGAGTCTACATCCGGTTGGGAGTTCTTTGGTAATTCCTAAATCGCCACAGATACCAATTGTAATTGGTGCCTTTGAAATGATCACCAAAAGCCTGAAAAAAATGGGTGAATGTCTGGTTTGTTGGCATATAAACCCTTATAGGTTATTTAATGCCAAATCCTACTAATATATATATATAGATGTATGTATATATATACACACACATATATACATTAGTATACACGCATATATATATATATATATATATGTATATATGCATACATATACATACACACATACATATATATATATACACACACACATACATATATATATACACACACATACATATATATATATATATACACACACACATATATATATATACCAGCCCATTAGCCTAGTGGGTTCGTCAGTGGCCTAGGAGACCGGAGTTCAATCCCAGGTCGAGTCATACCAAAGATTCATAAAATGGTACTTGATACCTCCTTGCTTAACACTCGGCATTATGAGGTCCATATTAAGGGTAAAGTGGAGCAACCCAAGGAAAGGAGTAGCGCTCTTTCTTACACCTTGATGTAGTAGATATCGAAAAAGGAGCCTACAGTCGACAACTTTACTTTTAAAAATACATTTATATATATATATATATATATATATATATATACAAACGTATGTGTGTGTGTGTGTGTAATATACCTTGTAAATGAATAGTTTGTAGATAAGCTTATTCTTAAACGAACTAGAGCTCATTTGATTGCACACAGTTAAATGGTTTCAAGCATTGCTATCAAACACTAATAATTTTGTTTGCCATAGTTAAATGGTTTCAAGCATCGCAATTAAATGCTAATAATTCTATTTAATATAAATGATTAAACAGTTCTATTTGACCCATAAATGGGACCCAAACAAGTAGTACTAGTTCGCGTCAGGGTATACCTAGGAGTAATGGGATAGTTTAATGTCATATACAGGACACTCGTTGGGAATATTCTTATTCCTCTGCTGAAATGCTGACAGCGTATTCTCCAATTGACTGGGCAGTGGAAGAATAGTTACTATCCACACTACATCGCTATAAGAATCAGTTAGAATACTGAAATTACCGGAGACCTGAATTAACTTGTTGTCACCCAAATTTCAGTCAAAACGAGCGTAAAAAACCTGCAAGGAGTAAAATAAAAACAAAAAAGTTCCAAGATTTTAATGAATAAAGAAAAATACATCGTAGTGAATTTTGGGAATCACTATTTAAAGTGGTATTGTTAAGATTCGGTAATTAATCTTGCATAAATGTAGCATTTAAATTTAACAATTATGCACCTTTTTATCTCGTATGTATCGACTAAAATTAAGAATTCATATGGTTTATATGATGTTTCGAAACAAAAGTTACACTATTTAAAACAAAAGTAAGGACATGTTCACACGAAAATATAAAAGAAAACTTCGGCGATATTTTCGAAGAGAAAAAAAAAATTATAAAAAAACACCAATTCTACGAGCCATTTCTCTAATATGGTAAAAAACTGTTTGTTACACATTTCTTAGTTTGAACCATAAGTATACTAAAAAATTCAGTGAATTGAAATATTCAGTTTTTTGCGAATAACTTTTTAAAGTAATTTAAATATAATTTTAAGTTTCATATTTCTCGTCCTAATTTGAATTCTAACAGTTTACTCTTAACATATGTATATAACATATATCAGTGTAACCCGAATATAAGAGACCCTGATAAAATAGACACCCTGATATAAGAGAGATTTTCACTGATCCCAAATTAGAACCTGTGTTAATGTAAATAAAATAAACCAAACCCAGATATTAAGATACTTAGCGGGTCCCAACAACTCTCTTATACCCGGGTTACACTGTATATGAAAATAATCTGGTAGTATTTCTCTGACAAGCCAGTTCTTTTTGAAATGCGAATTCTTTTTTAAATTTGAAGATTGCTATATCTAGTAACAAAAAAACAAGAAAAGAGCTGGTTTTTATCAAGAAAAAAGTATTAAAGAATACACTTTTGAGGAACTGTATTAGTATGTTGAATACTTTGTCAGAGCACCTTTTGCATTCACTATTTCTTTCATTCGTTCAGGTAACGAATTGATTAAATCTCAAGCCTATAGGGACACAAATACCACACTTGAATAATGATTTTTATCATTCAGGGTTTTTGGAGTATTGTCTTCATCTTTATTGTTATATTTGTAGCAGAAAGAACTTCGTATTTTTGTTTGGCGCGTAAATTAATTTGACCGTTATGGTCGACGCATATTTTCACCCAATGAGGATGACTTATCCTATACAGCCCGGATCATTTTTCCGGGCAGCACCAAATTGGGGAAAGCCCGCCAAACTATCTCTTCCTCAGCAGCTTTCGAAATGGACAGACGTACTTACTGCCCGCTCCCTTCATAGCAGCAGCATCACAACACCATGAGGAAAGCCGTCTAATTTACGGACCTCTCAAGTCTACTCTCTTAGACTAAGGGTTCCCAGTTGAATATGAATTAGATGCATACAACCCGCCACACACAGGAACACCTTCATTTCTCCTCTAACCTTATCTATGTCTACCTTGACGCGCAATTCCCCTCAGACATCCAGCTACTTCATCCCTGGGCAATATTTTCTGGAGACTTTCATGCTTCTCCTCTACAACAACCAGGACCATACATTCATTGGTGACTACATCATTCCTGTCCTTAACCAGCAAACATGACCTTTGCTACACCTATGGCGACCATATCTCACTCAGACATTCAACAATGTCTTATCGGTAGCGACGCACATTTCGCTCAAGCATTTAGCTGCTAAAATTCCTTCTCAACTCCAAAACTATTTCCTTCCTTCCTCCCTTCCTTCTTTCCTACGAGACTTCCCGCATAAAGGTACCCTTTATTCTCGCTGTCATTAAACCTTCATAAAAACTTTTCGATATTTTGGTTCTTCTCTCATTTATTTACCTTAAAACTTAGCGAGGAAACAACGTAACAACACATAACAATATTTCCTTAGCTAAATATTCATCACGTATCGGCCGATATGTCCTCCGACTTTCTTCAGATGTTTCTTGTTGAACTTGTGAACCTACACGGAACTTCGAACCACGTCCTTTATTCAATCCACGTGGGTCGCTTGCTCTGGATCCGTTAACCATAACCTGGTTGTGTTAAGTATTCCTGTATTGTTACTCGCCTGCAGTCAGGATTGAACTTGAAACCGCCAGATAATTGTCTCTAAGAGTGAATTTTTGGGATTAATTAACTTAATGTTCTTACGTCACAATGAGTATTACTATTTTGTATGATTTTTTACCTGAGTTCATATTACGTTTTTTTTTTTTTTCAATTATCTAACCTTTTTGATTATTGGTTATCATATTGTATTCATCTCTATACTTGGTCGGGTATGGTGGACGATATATAGAAGGTCAAACAGCAGCAACTGGGGCCAAAAATCAGAGACACGAGTCTCGTACTGATGAAGATGTGTATTTTTATTTGCGCACGTGTTCAGCGCAAAAACAAGCACACATTCTCCAACTTGAAAACTCTTTTTGCCTTGCAAGAGACCCACAAAGAAAAACGTCAGTCTCGCATGCCGGTCAATTTGGAAAAGACCGAATTCGCGGCAGCCGGTGTTCAGGCCGGAAGTTCCTCTCGCAGCTTCCACCCGGAAGCGACCGGTACGGGAGGCAAAGTTCAATCTAAAAAACAATACCGGTTGAAAAGTAAACCCTTACATTCACAGAAGGAAAAGGAAAACTCTTTGTCCTTTTGGATTGAAGTCAAAATGATTGAGAGAGAAAAACATTGGAGAATTAGACGCCTTAAAGAATCAGCACATTTGTTTGGCTACAGTGATCTGTTAAGCAGACCAATTCAGACAACTAATCTTTAATAATGACTTTCTTCAAGATTAGATGGAGAGTATTTTCTTAATCTCTTCTTGAGGATTCCCGATAAATTTTCTATAGGATTTGCATCTGGGCTATTTTCAGGCCAATCAAGAAAAGGCACCCTCTTCTTTTGTAGATTTTGCTGTGTCGCGGTAAGCAAGGCCATGGTTGAAGATGAATTCATTATCCCCAAACTAGTCCTCAATGCATGAAATAAGGAAATCATCTAGAACATCCTGATAGCAGCATTAATCGATCTTTTCTTCAAGCAGATCCTTCTGATACCAGTGGCAGATCTCCAACCCGAAACCAAACAAATTGAGGAAATGTCATGCTTTTTTCACGTATTTTGCTTCATATCTCTTGTATGATTTTTTCCAGACGTCGGGGCCACAATTACTGAAGTAAATACAGAATCTTGATTCATCGCTGAAGATGACCTGATTCCATTGATCAACGGACCAATTTTGATGATCTCAAGCCCATATTGAACGCTTTCGTTTCTGTTTAAATGTCAGTAGTGGCTTCAAAATCGGTATCCAGCTCTCACATCCGGGTTGATGGAGTCTCCAGAGTATTGTGGATCAAGAAACAGCTATACCAGCATCATTGCAGACTTTGGAAATTTCACCAAAATTGGCAAATCGATTAGAAATAACAATCTTATTCAGCTGACGTTCATTTCTAGTAGTTGTCTTGGGTATGGAATTGCAGTTGGACTGTCTAAAAAACAATATTCCATTTCACTGAATTGGTGAAGTAACTTGCTTTCGATCATGCAGTTCTGAATATCGCGAAGCATGTGGCCGAAAAAAAAGTTAATATTTAGTTTGAAACGTTACCTACCCTTCACACACACACACACACACCAGAATGCCTTGAGGTTTTAGCGACCATTGGCAACGCAGCCATAATAAAAGGCCGAGAGCGCGAATCATCCTCTTTCTTTTTCACTTGACACACGGTCGACCACGTATGTTGCGCGAGCTCATTCACATTTCTGCCGCACAGACCTCGGTCACAACTCAGTCACTTGCATTACACACTACTTCACGCTACAACCAAGAAGTACCTATTTCCGAGAACTCTACACCAGGAACACTATTCACAACACATAACACATGCCATCAGCAATAAGTTCTCATGTTTAACACGCACCTCTAACTTTAGGGCTGAAAAACTTCGAAAACTAGTGCGTCTTGTCTAGAAATAATTACGGAAACTAATATTATTTTCTATCAACGGTCACTAGATGGAAGAAAAGTACAATTTGTAGGATTTAAACCCTTGATCCAACCAAATGTACTCCTCTCCTTTTTTCCGGGGTCCACCTGGCGTTCGCGCCGGATGCATGTTATAATGCTAACCGCCTGGTTCCAGGGAGTCTTCTCCCCAGGCAATACTTTCTTTGCAGGGCTGAGTTCATAGCTTGACGACTAAGGTGCCCCAAAACTAGAGATGCCGACAAGATCAAGTATTTTTCAGGCGGTGCGCATGAATCTCGATTTGTGCGTAAACCCCCCACTATAAAATGACCTTATGTCAAATCCAGCGTGCTGAGAGGTTGAATAAATATATAACCCCGGATCAAAGCAACAATACCCCACTCCTGAAAAATGTCAGGTTCTTGGCAAGGTGTCTAAGACAGATGAACAATGCCACATGATCTTCTAGTTCATGTTTGTATGGTATGGTGTGGAATTGTCTCACCTCGACTTATCAGCTTTTTTGTTGTTGTTCCGGTGTTAGCTAAAATTAAGACATCTAATAAAAAAAGATTAGAAGATTCTATGGTTAAAGTGGAATGTTCATCCTCTCGGTTGAATGGTTGGTTAGGTTTTATGGCATATCAACCTTTGTAGGTTTTTTAATGCCAAATCCATTTTTATACAAATAATAAGTTCTATTTCAAACAATTCAGTTTAGCATGAGTACACAGTTTAATTATTGAAAACATTTCTATTTCAAGCTATTCAGTTTTGTCAAACAGTTCTAATTCCGCTAATTCAGTTTAGTATAAGCATAGATTTTGTTTCCACATAGTTAAATGTCGAAACAGTTCTACATTAAACAATTCAGTTTAGTGTAAGTACACTTTCAATGTCAAAAACAGTTTCATTTCAAACAATTCAGTTTAGCATAAGTACGCAGTTTAAATGTAAGTACACAGTTTAATTTTCAAAGACATTTCTATTTCAAGTCATTCAGTTTAGTGAAACAGTTCTAACTAAAACAATGCAGTTTAACATATGTATGGAGTTAGTTAACCCATAGATAGGGCCCTATCAGGTGCTATCATTCCAGGCCAGAGTGGACTTGGTAGCAATGGCAATGAAAGGGTGCTCCACATTTCCCAAAGCCCCAGCATCACTGGAACCTCACCATCAGATTGTTTAGTGTCATATCCAGGACACTCATTGGCAGGGGTGTCTTACCCTTCTGCAGAAGTGCAGTCGGTGTATTCTACATCCCCAGCCGACTGGGCAATACCCATAGATAGGACCCTATCAGGTGCTACTACTCCGGGCCATCTCTCGGTTTACAAGATATTTTTTGTTGTGATATATAGATTGGTTAATTTACATAGCTAAGAAATATTGACTATATAAGGTTTTTTGATTGCATTTTGTAGTATATCAACCCTTGTAGGATGTTTAAGGCTAAATATTGTTAATATAAAGTTAAAGTAAGTTGGCCGACTTTAATCGAGGGCAACTCAAAGGCTCCCTTTTCAAAAGCTGCTCCAGTGAGGTGTAGAGGAAGGCACAACTCCTTTCACTAGATTGCTCCACTTACCCTTTATCTTTACCTTATAATGCTGAGTGTTAAACAAGGAGGCATCAAGTAATATATTTTATAGTCTTTGGTATGACTCAACCTGGGATTGAATCCTGGTCTCCCGGGCCATTGGAAAACACTCTAACCACTATGCCAATGGGAATTTCTTAACGAATAGCTTGGAGGTAACATTTTTAAACGAGTCAGGGCCTATTTGTTTGCACAGTTAAATAGTTTCAAGTATTGCTATCAAACATGAAAAACTCCATTCAGCATTATTCATTCGTTTACACACAGCTAAATAGTTCCAAGTATTACTATGTAAATATAAATTATTCAATTTAACATTAGTCATTTGTTTGCAAACTGTTCAATAGCTTTAAGTATTGAAAATAATTAAATAATTATATTTGACTCATAGACGGAACCCGAACCAGAGTGGATCAGGGAGTAATCGCAATGAAGGGGTATTCTACATTCTCCAAGGCTCCGAGACTGATACCTTACCATCAAGGTTTAATGTTTTATCCAGGACATTTGTTGGAGGTAGAGTCTTGCTCCTTCTGCAGAGATGCAGTCGGCGTATTATACAGGCTAAGATTTCTAGGCTTCATAGACTATTCAGGCACTGCAGTAGTTAAGTCAGGGGAGAAATGAATATGATTTCAGTTTCTTTGTTTAATGGTATATCAGCCTTCATGGGTTATTTAATACCAAAACCATCCCTTTAGAAGGAAATTAGTGGTACATTTTAGTTTAGACGAGACTCAAAAAAGGTGTGTCAGCACAGATCTATTAAATGTAAGTTTTTGTTGGTCAGCTAACACTGGCGTGTCCATAAGTAGGGGTCCATAGGAGAACGACACTTATGAGTCAGTTTCAACTTCTCCAACAGTAACCAGCTTGAATGGTTTGTGTGATGAGAGGTAAATGGTCATGCAGCTGCTGTTTTGTAGGGTTCTGCTTTCAGGATTGGTTCAAAACAACACATAGCATCCTTGTGTTTACATCTAGCTTTTCCTCGAAGGTTTTTGTTAGAATCCAAGTGGTATTGTCATACAATAGTACTGACGCGGCTACAGTTTGGAAGAAATTTTACCAGGTGCTTATGTACCATCGGACCAACGTTTTGTGCTGTAAAGAAAGAAGTCCGCAGAAAAAGAAATACTCAAACTCGAAGGTAAGGGAAGAAAATATAGCAGTCGTTTATTATTCAACTTTGATTAGTGCAACTCGAAAAGTTCATTTTAGTTGCGTTCTTCTTCTCCCTTACTCTTGGTGGTGACAGGGTGTGAGTGATAGCTGGCTATTTTACACACGCCTGACAGATAGGTCGTAGCAGACTGGGGTAGGATGGATCGGGACCTCCGGAACCTTTAACGCACCCGTTTTGACAACTGCCCTCAACTCTGCCAAAATCTCGTTACTTATTTTCTTATATAGAGATTTTGGAGAACAAATCGAAGATCCTCGAATGTTCGATGTCACCAGTGAAACACGTGATAATACATCTGTGATTATTTTAAAATCACGTCTAACTTTGCAGGTCATTCTGTCCGCACGCGCTAGTCTCGTGACACCTTCACTGATTGACGACAGCGCCCGTCCGTAATATTGCACTTAGATTTCAAAGTCCCCCTACAACTAATAGAGCAGGCTGAAAACCAGATTCTGAATCTTTTTCTTTGTTAAAACATTCAAAATAAAACGATCCTTCTAATTACGAATAATACAATGGTACTTTCATTGAAGCAGACTTCCACTTCGCCACAGATTTTTCACCAATGCTTGAAAGGAAATATACTTAGGATAGGCAGGTAAGAGATAAAGACTAGTCTTCTCAAAGTGGCCCATTTAAACTCCTGGGTTGAATAAAAGTGGGTGTATTTACGAGTTTGCATTTATAAATTGGATAGTAAGTACTGAAAAAAAAAAAAAACTGTAGTAAAATATCTAAAGCTTTGTGCAACAATTGAACCAATTCTATTTGCTTATCCAAGTTAGTATATGGTGGAATATGGATTGAGCCATGTGCCTTATTTACTAAGCAAACAGAAAAACACTCTGAACATAGAATGTGGTGATTTGTGGTTCAAACTCACAAAACGGCAACATAATATTCCTGATTTTCTTAGTGTTCACCAAACTCATCTTTGCCATCAAAAATAATTCAAGAATTAAAGATGCGTTTATATTCCCGGGATTTTTTTCTAATGTAAATTGCATTAAACACCAGTAAATTAGTTATGTTCCGTAATTTGATATTCAGTTAACTTATTTGAGAGTAAATGGAAATTAAATTTGGTTACAAGAAGTGCGTCAAATAAAACTTTTAGAAACCCTGGGTTAATGCAAGGGTGCATCAAATAAAACTTTTAGAAACCCTGGCTTAATGCAAGGGTGCATCAAATAAAACTTTTAGAAACCCTGGCTTAATGCAAGGGTGCATCAAATAAAACTTCTAGAAACCCTGGGTTAATGCAAGGGTGCATCAAATAAAACTTTTAGAAACCCTGGGTTAATGCAAGGGTGTTCAAAGAACACATTAAGATTTGTCTACTCATGAGACTTTATGGAAACACGCTTAGCATAACGGTTATCGTCATAAGAAATGGATTCGGTTGCTCGAGTTCAAATTCTTGGCGAGACTGCATTTCACGTTGCGCTAATGCTCTTGAGAAAAGAATGAATCCATCTGTTTTCCCCCAGCTAAGAGTAAATAATAAGACAGACTGGGTTCTTGGGCCTTAGTTAGGCAACCTATATAGTTTGGTTTGATTTTATAGCATATCAACCATTGTAGGTTTTTTAATGTCAAATCCATTTTATACATATAAATAGTTCTATTTCAAACAATTCAATTTAGTATTAGTACATAGTTTAAATGTCAAAACGGTTCTATTTCAAACAATTCAGTTTATCATAAGTACACAGTTTAAATGCCAAAACTGTTCTATTTCAAACAATTCAGTTTAGTCAACAAAGTTAAATGGTTCCAAGTATTGCTATATATCACTAACAGTTCAATTAAACATCAGTCATTTGTTTACACACGGTTAAATGTAAAAACAGTTCTATTTTAGACAATTCAGTTTAATTTTAAACAGAACTGCGGTGTCGGACAAAAAAATAGCCCATCTTTTATCTGAGGAAAGACTAAGTGATAAAAAGCCTTCAGAATTCCTACGGATGCTAAAAGAATTCGCAGAAATTAATAAAGAGAACCCCATAATAAGGCACATTTTTAAGCCGGCTACTGAAGAAATGGCAGCAAGTTTTGACAGCCGTTAGCGACGGTCAGTCTTTGGAGAAACTAGCTCAGGCTGCAGACAAAATGGCAGACGTGACTTCAGAAGACGTCCACATTGCTAGTGTACAAACTAAGGACAGTCGCAACAACACAGAGGCCCTAGTTGAGGTAATGCAATGTTGTTTTTAAATTTACGAGAAGTTGGATACCCTAATAGACATCTTTAAAGATGATTATGCCTTAGTTTCGCCCGTCCGTGGACGTAATTATTCTACATCCAGGAATGGTCGGAGATATTTCGCACCAAGAGACAGGGGTTGTTAAAAGAGCCCGTCGAATACTAAAAATAAGAAAAAGAATTCCATGTGCAACATCCATAAAAAAATACGGAGACAGGGCACAGACATGTTACCCACCCAGTAATCTTACAAATTCGGGAAACTTTTAAGCCGGCAACATTCTACGACTATGAATGCCGGTGGGGCAACAAATATCGCCTTTTACATATTCAGAACGTCTCTACAGACTTAAAATTTTGGTAGATAGCGGGGCACAAATATCATTATTGCCAGCTACCAATTCAAACAGGCTTAGGGGTAGTGACAAATTAACCCTGCAAGCAGTTAACAAATCTTGTCATTAAGACGTACGGCCAGAAATGGATGACGCTGGACTTAAGGTTAAAACGACGATCAAGGGTTTCCCAGATATTGTGAAACCAAATTTCCCCCCAAAAAATGTCATAGTTACAATGTGACTCATCACATAATTACAAATGGCCCCCTGTACGTACAAAACCCAAGCGTTTGCTCATTGAAAAATTTAAATATGCGAGAGAGGAGTTCAACCAGATGATGCAGCTAGGAATCATTCATCCTTCTAGCAGTGATTGGGCCTCACCGTTATACTTAATTTCAAAAGGTAACCGTTCATGGCGCGCTTGTGGTGATTACTGTGCGCTTAACGCTATTAGAAGACCCGATAGGTACCCAATTCCGCATATTCATGACGTCACCACTATTATACAGGGTAAATCCATTTTTTCAAAAATAGATTTAATTAGGGCATACAACCA
Source organism: Sepioteuthis lessoniana (assembly GCA_963585895.1). Lineage (NCBI taxonomy): Eukaryota > Metazoa > Mollusca > Cephalopoda > Myopsida > Loliginidae > Sepioteuthis > Sepioteuthis lessoniana. The sequence goes on along the minus strand of OY757932.1, from coordinate 51,573,675 downwards.
GTTACCTGTAGAACCAGCGGATATCCCTAAAACCTCTATAACTACTCTCTTTGGACATTTTCAATTTGTGAGATTACCATTCAGCCTTCGTAATGCCGGTCAAGCCTTCCAAAGGTTTATTGACCATATTTTACATGTTTTGGATTTTGTATGTGCCTACATAGATAATGTACTGGTGGCGAGTTATTCAATAGAAGACATGAACCCCTTCTTAAGATAATCTTTGAAAGATTCCAAAAATATGGGATTATAATAAATCCTATTAAGTGTGACTTCGGCAAGATCGAAGTTGAATTTTTGAGCCACCGTTTAGGTGTAGTTGGTATTTCTCCTTCCCCTACTAAGACTGAAGCTATAATACAATTCCCAGTCCTCACTAATATGAAAAGTTTGCGACAATTTTTAGGTATGGTGAATTTTTATCGCCGCTTTATACCTAACTGTGCAAGTATCCTCTAACCCCTTACTAACCTATTGACGAACACAAAAAAAATGTGATATAGTAATGTCAGGTGATGCACTATCTGCATTTAGTAAGATCAAAGCAGCTCTAGTAAAAACTACTGAATAATCTCACGTCCTTCCTGGTGTAGAGTTGTGTTTGGCAGTGGATGCCAGTGTGGTCTGAGTTGGGGCAGTTTTACAACAAAATGTTTCCGTGTCTTGGAAACCTATTTCGTTTTTTTCCCCAAAGCTAACTAATACCCAAAAAAGATACAGCGCCTTTGGAAGCCACCTTACGCAGCTATTCGTCACTTCAGGCATTTTCTGGAGGGGAGACGATTTTACATCTTCACCGACCACAAACCACTTGTTGGTGCATTCCGGTCAAATTCAGAGAAATATTTCCTCAGAGCGATGAGACATCTAGACTATCTGCTGCAGTTCACCTCTGACGTTAGACATCTGAAAGAAGCTGAAAATATACCAGCAGATGCTATGTCTAGAACAATTAATGCAATTTTTTGGGATCCATGCATAGACATGACAGAATTTGTGAAGGAGCAGCTTAAAGATCAGATCCTTCAAAACCTACTACGAGACAATTCAATTTCCCTGAAGTTAACAAAAATACGTGTTTCGAACAGCAACATGTGTGGCCTCGGATGAAGTCGGATATTCAACAGTGGGCAAGAACCTGCGAACAGTGTCAAAAGGAAGACACAGGCGGACACCTGTTGATCCTTTCCGTTCTCCACACGAACGATTCGAAAACGTACACATAGACATTACTGGTACTTTACTTCCTTGTGAGGGGTATACATAATTGTTGATATGGGTCAATTGTTTTTCTTGTTGGTGCGTGTCATAGTATGAGTTATTTCCCCTAGATTCACCCTCAGAAATTAAAGATAATAATAGGTACTTCCGTCTCCCATTTTAGAATAATAAACGAGATAGCCAACATGGCTACTCACACATCGTATCCTGACTTGTTTCTATTTTATTCCGAATGACTATCATTGAGCGATAACATTACAGTGCGAAGTCCTTCCCATGGCTAACATTGAGGCCCATACTACAGCGAAAACGTTCATGGCAGGCTGGGTTTCTCGTTTCGGCGTCCCGGCTATAATTACTACAGAGGGCGACAGTTCGAATCAAATTTATTCGGCGAATTGATGAAGCTTTTGGGGAGCAAACGAATCCGCACGACCGCCTATCACCCTGAATCTAATGGCTTGGTGGAAAGAATCCACCGTAGTCTGAACTCAGCCTTGAGAGCATTGTTAAACCGATCAAAATGGCTGGGAAATTTACCCTTGATACTCCTGGGACTACGTACTGCAGTAAAGGAGGGCATCAAATGTTCATCTGCTGAGGTGGTATATGGCACCACACTCAGACTTCTAGGACAATTTTTCTGCAAGTCTCCACAGACACTCCTGGACATTACTTCCTTAGTAGATCGCCTGACAGACATAGTGTACAACCCTCCTGCACAATGTAAGAAGCCAAAACTATTTGAAACATGTACACATGTTTTTGTGCGGGACCATGCCTGAACACATTCGTTACAATCACCATATAGAGGACCCTTTAAGATCTTAAAAAGGCATAAAAAATATTTCACCATATCCATTAACAATGGTACGCAGATATATTGAAACCAGCCTTTTTAGACATCAAATGGTTCAATGAGAGCTCACAAATACCATTTCCATATCCAGGAGTAACGAATAAACCAAAGCAGACAGTGACAAGATCTGGCCAACATATTCGGTATCCCAGACATTTATATTGTTAAAAGAGAAAAATAGATTCTCTCTGCCACAGTTAGTTTCAAAGTATTTTTTGCATTTGAATTTCAGAGACCTTTTGATATATTTTTCCTCTATGCTCCGCACCTTGGGGGGGGGGGTATCTGTTGGGTGAGTAAAATGGTAATTCCTGTGTATGGAGTGAGTGAGGGAGAGGCTCGCTGTGATTGGATATACTAATTACATGATGAGTCCAGAAGTCTTGGCGCAAAAATCCCAAATCCAGTCAGATTCCACCAGACGTTCCCTGAGGCGGGGACGTTAAAATCTCTCAGAAAGACAACCCTAAGATACCAGATATCTTCTCAGTGCACCGATAAGTCCCTTAAACTCAACTTTATACGCAGGGATGACTGTATATTGTTATTAATTGCTTCACGTGTTGATAAATACATTGTTAGAATTAAACGAAGTATTTATTTGTTGCTGTTAGCCTTAGAATAAACGCTATACTAACACAATAGATGTTTCAAAAACTATATCTCGTGTAATGAATGGCCACTTAGTTTTGAGGTGAAAATTGGTCTAAATAGTCATTTATGACACGATTATGTATCCAAAATATCTGCTTGTCCAGTGGGGTAGCAAAGCACCAAAAGTGATCTTTTTAGGACCGAAAATTGAACTTTCCATTGAAGTGGAACTGTGAGAGATATTTTCTTTTCATATTTTATAATTGGTTTTATTTTTTATTTACGTAATTCATTAACTTATTAAAACCCACAATCTTACTCTACGAATACGTGTATGAAATATCAAATTAAAAATGATCAAATGTTTTCTATATTTTGATTAAAAAGTGTACTATATAACTGAATCAGTATGGATTTTAAAACTAATTTCTACAACTTTATTAGACAATGTAAATTTATTCAAAGCCAAAAAATCGGATGTATAAATTATTATATTTAAACTTATAATCTGACAACATAATCATATATAATCTCAGACCATAAACAGATTATGAACACACAGCTGTGTTTAAAGGCTTACTTAACATGTAATCAGATATCTATTCAAATAACGGAAGAATATTTGATAAGTTTACTTAAATCAAAAAAAAAAAAAAGTGAAGAAAGAATATTTTTTTCGCTTCGTTTCTTTTCTTTCATTAAATAATTTTCCGAGATAAATCGTTGTTGATTTCTATATTCAAATTTTCATTTACACAAATGTTCGTGACGTAATTGATCTCTCGCTTGATTTTTTTAATAACTTTATTTCTTTCATTCATTCTTCGTTTCTCATCGTTTTCTTTCTTTTTTTTTTTAAACTCTTCGCTACCCTTTTTTTTTCTTTATTTTTCTGTCTCTTTTTTTTTTTTAACTCTTCGCTACCCATTTTTTTCTTTTCTTTTTCTTTCTTTCTTTTTTTAACTCTTCACTACCCGTTTTTTTTTTCTTTTTTTTGTTCTTTCTTTCTTTTTTTTAACTCTTCACTACTCTATTTTTTTCTTTCTTTTTCTTTCTTTCTTTTTTTAACTTTTCGCTACCCATTTTTTTTCTTTTTTTTTTCTTTTTTTTTTCTTTCACCCATCGTTTCTCTTCTTTCTTTCTTTCTCTCTTCGCTTTCCTTCGTTAATTTTTCTTTTTTCTTTCACTCTTCGCTTCTCTTCTTTACTTTTTCTTTCTTCTTTCCTTCTATCACTCTTCGTATTTCTTTTTTCTTTTCTTCTTTTTCTGTTTTTTCTTTTCACTCGAGTCTTTCTTTTACTCTTCCCTTCTTTCCTTCCTTCCTTTCTTTCACTTTTCACTCCCTTCCTTTCTTTCTTTCACCCTCCGCTTCTCTTCCTTTTTTCATCCTTCGATTCCTTCCTTTCACTTTTCACTTCCTTCCTTTCTTTCACTCTTCGTTTCTCTTCTTTTTCTTTCTTTCTTTTTTTAACTCTTCACTTTCCTTCTTTTTCTTTTTTCCAGTCATTAATTCTCTTTTTTTTCTTTCTTTTTTTCACTCTTCACTTCTTTTCTTTTTCTTTATTTCACTCTTCGCTTCTCTTTTTATCTTTCTTTCATTTACTCTTTGTGCCCCTTTTTCTTTTTTTTTTTCCTCTCTTTTCTGTTTTTCCTTTCACCTGTGTCGTTCTTTTACTCTTCCGTTCCGTTCCTTCCTCCTTTCCTTTCACTTTTCACTTCCTTCCTTCCTTTCTTTCTTTCACCATCTGTTTCTCTTCGTTTTTTCACTCTTTGCTTTTCTTCGCTTCTTTCTTTCATTTTTCGCTTCAATTCTTTCGGTCATTTGCTCCATCTTTTTTTTTTCTACTGGACAGTTAAATTTCAAAAGTATGGCTTCAACTAGTTCCAATCAGTTATATTTTCCACCCCCACCCCCCGACCACTAAGAATGTGCCGAGTTGTATTTTCTAGAAATTAACTGTTCAGTGAAAAAGAAGCATATGAATTACTTTCATTTGGATTCTAAATAATTTTTCAGAACATTACCGCAGACTGTTTTAAGAGGGTTGTGGACGTTGGTTTCGTAGGGCTCAAAATTGTCTTCTGGATTCTGTTTGTAGAGTTAGGTGGTCTGCTAATACTCTTTTCTTTCCAGGCTCTCTTTAGCTATGTCTCGCCTCTAGGAGACAATAGTCACTTCTGCTGTCTGGAAACCCTATTCGCTTTTCCTCGTCTGGCCGTACCGAAGTCACTTCTTCCGCTCTCCGTCCCAAGTCACATGCTCAAGTCCCTTCCGTCCTGCTTTCTCCCCCTACCTATGACCTCTCCTACATCCGGGTACACAGCCGTCAAGAGTATAACTCGTGATTTTCTTATAGATTGTGCGAGATATTCAAATTTGACTAAGCTGACCAATGGTATATGCACAAACTAGAATCTGTCCACGAAAAATGAGCCCCATTAAAAATATCCAGGAGACCAGATCTAGTATTTATCAGCAAGAAGAAAGGAACTTTTCATCAGGTGTATTTTACCATTCTAGCAGACCACAGTGTAAAAATGAAAACGCGAAAAGATAAAGACGCGTAACACGAAAGTGACAATGATACCGACTTTAATTAGTGTCTTTGGAGCGGTCTCCAAAGGCCTGGGAAAAGACTGGAGGAACTAGAAATCAGTGGAAGAACAGATACCATCCACAGCACTGTTTGTCATTGATAAAAACGAAGGAATTACCATAAAATAGCGGCTTTATTCAAGATCAATGAATGTAACACAGAATAAGTGCCGAGTTCACGTGTTAGCCGTCAGGTCGCTATTTTGGCCTGGCTGAAAGAGACACAGCTGTAGTAGACCTGTAGAGAGTTCTGTTAAAAGGGTGACAACTCGGGGAAGTAGACTATAACAGAGACCATCCAGACCACAGCATGATGTGAAAAACTCGTAAGGAGTAAAACGATAATTGAGAATGCTTCATCTAAAAACAAAAACTGAAGACGTTACTAAAAATATCTCGATATTTTTCCTATAAACACAATCTTACACATGACATATCTTGTTACTAATTATATATAATGACTGTCTTATCAAAAAATGTGATAAAAAATTGTCATTTTCCTGGAAGCAACTAAAATGAATACATTCTATCCTACAATAAAACCTATTAATTAAAAATCCTAAAAAGAATGTCCAAATATACTGTCCTTTGAAGAAATGTATTCCATTACAACCGATTTAAGTTCTTAGGCAAAGCTTTTACAAAAATAGTTTTTATCTCCACTTCTGAAATGGCCACAATATTTTATAGAATTAAAAAAAAAGTCTTTTCGTGTTTTGTGTTGTTGAAGCAATGTAAAGAATTTAATTGACACTTTCCACTAATTAATCATTCGAATTTAAAAAAAACATCGGAAAATGAAATAAAATAAAAATCTCTCAAGTTCCATCACAGCAGAGCCAAATCTATTTGTGGTGAAGTGAAAGGAGAAAGTTACTTCTGGACATATTATTGGGATTTTCCCAACTTTATATGGTAACAATATTGCGACGTCGGCAAGAAGAAAGAAACGCAACACGATTCAAAATGTTACAAAATAACATATATTTACATAGAAAGAGAGGAAAGAAAATATTGTTCTTGCAAACAGTTGGTTTGCGGGAAACCTATCCGTAAAAGGCGTCCTTTTAACAGTTTGTATTTCCTGTGTCCTTTTGGTTGGGTTGAAGAAAATAGAGCCTTGTTTCTTGTGCTTTAGTTGCTGGAAAAATCCTCACAAGCGTCTATTGGCGTCTAGAAGACTGAGAGAACGGCGGGCACGTCTTGATTCTGAGGAATCACACAACAAAAGAGGAAGGGCGTTCGTAGGAAACGCCCCCATAGGGGTTTGGAGAAAATCTAAAAGAAAAGGTAGCCTGTGATTGGCTGTTTTTCATCCAATCACTGGGCACCAAGTTAGTGACTCCGTAAATAATTTCAATAATATTGGGTAACGAAATGTAATGATTTGTCCATTTCTATTAACTAATTATTAATACAATGTTCCCTTTTTTCTATTACAATATGTTGATCACCCTTTCAATAACAATATATTCGTCTTTTCAGAAAAAAAAAACGCGAATTATCCTTTTTATATTAATGCGCTCATCATCCTTTCTTTATGAATACGTCGATCATCCTTTTTATAACAATACATTGAACATCCTTTCAATAAAAATACATTGATCACTCTTCCCATGATGATATATTGGCCAGCCTTTCTATAACTGGCCTAGTCAACTAGGACTCTAGAATGCAGAGACTGCATCTCTGCAGAGGGGTAAGACTCTCCCAACGAGTGTCCTGATATGACACTAAACGATCAGATGGCAAGGCTTCAGTAATGCAAGGACTTTGGGGAGTGTGGAGTAAACCCTTCTTTGCTATCGCTCCCAGGCCCACTCTACCTGGAGTGATAGAACCAGATAGGGTCCTGTCTGAGGGTTAAATAGAAGTATTTGATATTTAAACTGTGTATTTATGCCAAACTGAATTGTTTAAAATAGAACTGTTTTTACATTTAACTGTGTGTAAACAAAAAAAAAATTGTACTTATGCTGAATAGAACTGTTTGATCATTTAACTGTGTGTAAACAAATGACTGATGTTTAATTCAATGAGAAATGGCAACGAAGGATATTTCACAATTCCCAGAGATCTAGAACAAGAGCTTCATGATCGAAGGCAAATTAATCTCATACCTATGGTATTCCATTGAGGAGGGGGTCTTACCCCTCTGCAAAGGGATACCATCAGTGCACTTTAAGCCCCAATAACAGGACATATAGTGATTTGGACATGTCAACTAATTCGCAAATTATGAACATTAATAATAATTGTTGCGATATGTTTCAGTAAGAGAAAATTTTAAGCTTATGTATTTAAAAAATCACTAAGAAACCTTTCTTAAGATTTTCAAGATACCGTTGAAAACTCACCCTACAGGAGGTAGTTTAAGTTACATAGACTCACCATTAATTTATTCATTCTACTTTTTATTGCAGCTATGAACACATGAATAACACCGATAACAGTGAACTAGATTTTTGAGAGAACTTCGGCTCATTAGTCTAGTGGGTAGAGTGTTCGCCAATGGTCCGGGAGATCGGGGTTCAATCCCAAGTTGGGTCATATCAAAGACTTTAAAAATGGTACTTGAAACTGCTTTGCTTAACACTCAGCATTATAAGGTATGTATCAATTAATAATCCAATTATTCTCCCTCCAGCTATGGGTAAATAGTAGGACAGATTAGGTTCTTCAGCCTTGGTGAGGCAACTAGTCTAGGAGAAGGAAAACTCTGAATTCAAACCTGTTAAACTCCGCTTAAAAATTGACCTTGTGTCATATCCTGCCCGAGCGGAGGGGTTGGTAAATATGATAAGGTATGTATCAAGAGTAAAGTGGAGCAGTCCTGGGAAAGGAGTAGCGCTCTCCTCTACACCTCGGTGTAGTAGTGTTACATGGCCATAATCTACGAATACGGATATGTGAAATGTACATATGTTCATAGAATGTTCATATGCATAGGAATCCGAAAACACTAAATTGGTTCAGGTACGAAACTTTTATTTACCTTTTTGAGTTTAAGGTTTTTCGACATGAGGAGAGAGAGACACAATTTCTTTCTTTGCTGACTTTTCCATCAAACTCCACCACGTGCGACACCCCGCCGCAAATTACTGGTCTGGCCTCGGCGAGCACCGGAAAATCCACTTCCTTCCTCTAGCGTCAAATCTCAACTCAGAGCTTTTTTTTCAAATCCCCAAATCCTCAGCGTGTCACTTCCGGGCATGACGTCATTCATATCCTCAGTCCCATTCTCTATCTAGGTTGTTTATTGTAACATCTGTGATTGTCACATCCTCCCCGCACGCGCGTGAACATCTGCACTCAATATTAAAAAAAATCCTTCTGCAATTATATAACAGTAGCTATTGAAAAAGGAGCCTACAGGTCGCCCTCGATTACGGTCACCAACTCATATATATATATATATATATACACTAACAGAATAACCCGGTCATGACCTGACTAAAAGTATTTTGGAAACAGCAGTGAGTGGGATAGAAAAGGGGAAGAGAGGAGTAAGCTAAGAAATCAAAATGTATTCTTATTTGCAGTTGAAAGATTTCACCAATCAATTCAAATGTAATGTATTCTTTTATTTTATTAATTATTTTATTTTTATCTATTTTAGTTTACATTTAAAATAAACTTTGTTAAGTAAAATTGGCGACCTTATTCGAGGGTGACCCGAAAGCTCTCTTTTCAATAGCTACTACACCGAGGTGTTGGGGAGGGCGCTACTCCTTTCTCTGGATTGGTCCACTTTACCCTTGATCCTAACCTTATAATGCTGGGTGTTAAGCAAGGTTGCATCAAGCACCATTTTTTGAGTCTTTAGTATGACTCAAACTGGAGATTGAACCCCGGTCTCCCAGACCATTGGCGAACAATCTACTCATTAGGCTAATGACCCTTTATTATTTAAAACAATATATACAAATATGAAACTTTATACTAGTGAAAAATTTCAAACATTTTCATTTTTCTTTTCGTCTCCAATAGATTTTCATTTCTTACGACTTGTGTTCAGTTACAGAACATTTTGTAGTAAACAATTTTCAAAAAGGCTGTTTTTATTCCAATCTTTATTTACCTGGTAAAAATTTATCGCTTAATGAATTTAAGAATTCGCGTATTACAGTATTCTTTTATTTTTGAAAAGTTTTTTGCTAACATTTAAAATATTATTTCAAGAACTGTAACCCTAAACCCGTGAAAGGTTTGAAACACTATTATAATTTCATTTTTCTAAAGACTTTTTTAAAAAACATGACACAAATTTCAATTCAGTTCTTAATTACGTTTTTGAGTGATAAAAAATGTATTCTTTTGATTTATATTCCTTTTTAACCGATAAAAATCTAACAACAAAAAGAAACTAAGACTTAAAAATGTTCCCTTATTATTTTTTAGGGGACTATTTCGCGTATTAATTCAAATGAAAAGTATTCATTTATTCCATAAATACAGTTAACCCGGATATAAGAGAGTTGCCGGAATCTCTCTTATATCTGGGTTACACTGTAGTGTATATTTAAAAAAAAACGGTTTTTAGGTTACACTGATTAAGCATTAATATATTTTTTTCTAAGAAATTTTCGTTTAAAAAATCGGTTTTTGAGTTATCATCAACAATGCTTTCGCTTAATTTTGGTTATTTTTTATTTTTTATTTTACTCACTAAAAATGTAACATTATAGGTAGGTACAATAAAAAGAACTTAAGAAATAAAAATGTGTCCGTACAATGAAAAGAAGCATAGAATAAAAAATGTAAATTTTTTAGAATTACAAATTCTTTTTCTAGTTTAAAGCATTTTCATGATTTTTTTTAGTTCTCCAAAACATGGAGAAGTTTTTTATTTTATTTTATTTGTTTATTTATTTATTTATTTTTTTTTTTTTTTCACAATTAATACTAAATTACAAAATACTCTTCGAAAAAGCATTAAATTCAAACTTCGTCGGTGTGACATTTAAACATGGCGAGTCTTATTTTGTACTTATAAGGAACTGTGAATCATTCCACAAATTGATTCATTTTTTATTATTGTATTCCTTTATTTTATTAATTGTATTTTTTTAAATGTTAGTAAAAACCAAAAACTAAACTTTTCCTTATTAAAAACATATTAAAGAATACGCGCAATTTTAATGATCAATTTTCTGAGATATAGGCCGACATGTAAACACCAAAACAGGTACGACTTCTTTATAGGTATTTATTCAGTACCCTACAAGTACCAAAATGAGGCACAAAACCTTTTTAACGTGGGATCCGGGCGCAGGGTATGGCCCAGACACGCCCAGCGGCTAAAAAAAAAAAAATGCTTTAGGACCCATCACTATTCCCCTAAAACAGGGCGCCTCAGGCACAGGGCAATAAACCAAATCCTGCCGAAGCAGGTTAGAGCCTGGGGGCCCCTGAGGCCCAAGGAGTGTCTATCTTAGCCGCGTGACACGAATGCTGGGATTCTTCAGCACCCATGCCAGGCGGCCTTGACCGACGAACCGAATCGAGCAGACCAGAAGAACAAATCATTTACAAATGAAATAAATTTTGACTCTGAATAATCCATAAGAAATTGATATGCAATTAAATAATTTAAAAAAAAAAGACATTCTACGATTCATAATAATCTGAAGAAGGTTAGAGTATCTGACTTTTTAAAAAAATAATATGAAAACAACAAAGAGAGTAAAAAATACATGTTGAATATTAAGTATTTGAATCCAGAACCTTCACAACCATTTCCTTTTCACACTGTGGGTTTTTATTCAGTATCTTTCTACCTTGCATGCTCTCTTTCTCTATGTGTACTACACTCTTGATTATTATTGCCATTACCTGCTTACCCTCTTTTCTCTCTCTCTCTCATTGCTTGCTTTCCATATCTCTCCTAATGTTTAGTCTTCCTCTGTCACTTATTTGCCCCCTCTCTCTCATTGCTTGCTCTCCATCTCTCTCCCATTATCTAACTTGCTCTCTATCTCTCTCATTGCTTGCTCTCCATCTCTCTCCTAATGTCTGCTTTCCCTCTTCCCCTTTATCAAACTGGCTTTCAATCTCTCTTTAATGCCTGCTTTCTTTCTTTGTTTTCTCTTGTTCTGTACCTCTTCATCTCTCTTCCTCGTCTATTCTCTATTTTTCCCTTTCTTTTACAATTCTGTGAGAATTTAGAATGAACAACAAGAGGCCGTTTTTCAGTTTAGGAAATGTGAGTAAATGGTGTGTGTCTATCCAGGTGGTGACTATAAGACAAGTAATGTTCTTGGATAAAAAAAAAAAAAAAGAATCTTTAGAAATGCCAACCGGTAATACTATGAAGTTGATGGTTGGATTCTAAATCAGTGCAAAACATGATTCAGGTATTAATTTTTGTTTGGTAACATCAAGTTATCTACAAGATAATATAGTTTCGTGATCAAAGCAGCTTATTGTGCAGCATGATATCCCTGTGAAGGAAGAGTGTAAGATCCATTATCTCCTATACACTTACAAGCTAGGAAAAGAAATTGTCACTTTGCTTTCAATCTTCATTTTCTAAACACCCATATCTTGATAACTCTCCATGACAGGTGACTGAGTCCAGGCAGAATTCATATGATTTTTTGGAAGAAAAATAACTACCTACATTTCTTTACTCATTTATTAGGTTTTTATAAAAATTATACGAATAATACGTGATGGCACGCATGCACACACATACACACTCACATATGAAGATGTATGTATATATGTATATATACGTATTTACATGCATATATGTACGTATATATTTATATGTATGCATATATATGTACATATGGTAGACTGTTCGGGTTTTATGATATATTAACTTTTGTAGGTTATTTAACGCCAAATCCATTTTTATACAAATAATCAGTTCTATTTCAAACAATTCAGTTTAGCATGAGTACACAGTTTAATTATCAAAAACATTTCTATTTTAAGCTATTCACTTAAGTCAAACAGTTCTAATTCAAACAATTCAGTTTAGCGTAAGTATAGTTTCAATGTCAAAAACAGTTCAATTTCAAACAATTCAGTTTAGCATAAGTACGCAGTTTAGTTCTACTTGAACCATAGACAGGTGTTACCACTCCAGGTCAGAGTGGAACTGGGAGTGATGGCAATGAAGGGGTGCTCCACATTTCCCAAAGCTCCAGCATCACTGGATGGTTACCATCAGATTGTTAAGTGTCATATTCAGGACACTCGTTGGGGGGGTCTTACCCCTCTGCAGAGGTGCAGTCGGTGTATTCTACAGCCCCAGGAGTAGCACCCTCCCCTACACCTCGGTGTGGTAGTTATTGAAAAGAGGGCCTTCGGGTCGCCCTCAACAATGGTCGCTAACTTTACTTTTTTTACTTTACGCGTATATATATATATATATATATATATATATATATATATATATATATTAAATAATAAAGACCCATTTTGTCAATATAATCTTATTAAGATCCTTTCAAGTTTCTTGATAAGTGTCTTGGTATTAGGTTGGAATTGGTGGATGAATTTACCACTCTTTATACATGCAAGCAACCCCTGATGATGGCCTATGAAAGGTCCGAAATCGTTTGGAAAAATTTTGGTAAATTCATTTACTAATTCCAACCTTAAACCAAGACACTTATCAGGAAACTTGAAGGGATCTTAATAAAATTATATAGACAAAATGTGTCTTAATTATTTAATTAAACATGCTTAAATGAAAGATTGCTGCCCAATTACACACACACATATACATATATACATATACATGTATATATATATATATATATATATATATGTATATGTACACATACACATACATATATATGTATATATATACATGTGTACGTATATTTCAAAAAATACACCCTCAGGTGCCCCTGACCACATCATCAGTGATGTTCTTCCCAAGATCTGTATGTGTTTCGGGTCTTTAAACATCATAAACCTTTACTAGGGTGTCCCAGCTAGTGCTGATCAGCCACCAGCTTGTGGTCAGGAACTTAACAGCACCAAAAATAAAAAATCACCAAAAAATCCATGAGACTTGGTACAAAGTCGCACCAGCGGAACATCTAATCAAATGCGTCTCTAGGCAATCCCTCTCCCATAAAAAAGACGGGAACCAAGCAAATGGTTCCCCTCCTAACAGAGAAAGTGAATGCCCGGAGGCACACCTTGACGCTCAGAACAGACTAAATAGTAAGCTAGCTTTTTAATAACATAAAATCTTTTATGAAAGGAAAAAAATCTGTCCATATGTGTCTGACAAACGGTGAAACATCACATGGCGTTAAAAAAATGCTTAGCATAAAAAAATGCACTCTCTGAATCTGCATCCACTAAACACCACCACCCATAAAAAAAGAATAAAAAGGAAAACCACCCCACCAGTAGAGGGGTATCGTTAAAAAAAATGAACTATTAACTAACTAACGACGCCCCCAACTACTACAAAATCTCTAAAATTAGTGCGAAAGGATAGGATAAAACAACCTTAAAACAATCCAAAGCAACTCCATCCGAATCGGAGATAGACAACAACCTGTGCTTTAAAAGTATTTTCAAACCCACAACACAATAAAAAAAAAAAACTTTCATCTAAAATAAAAGCATCGCTTAAATAACAAGAACACTTGATAATTAAAAGTTTCTCACAACGAAAATTTAGCAGCAACAAGTTATGAACGACAAAAAAGATTTAAACTTCATTATATGAATTGCTATTAATCACCCTAATACACTCAAATTACCCCCTCAACAACATAAATTGATTCAATTATTATCTTGTTGAAAATATATGTAATACAACACGACAAAAAAATATCAAACACAAAATATCATTTAAAATAAATATGACACCACATTAATGTCATGCAATATTATCAAATATATATATATATATATATATGCATAAGTAAAAGTAAAGTTGGCGACCTTAGTCGAGGGCGTCCAGAAGGCTCCCTTTTCGATAGCTACTACACAGAGGTATAGAGGAGGGTGCTACTCTTTTTCCGGGATTACTCCACTTTACCCTTGATACGTACCTTATATTGCTGAGTGTTAAGCAAGGAGGTATCAAGTACCATTTTTAAATTCTTTGGTATGACGTGACCTGGGATTGAACCCAGGTCTCCCGGACCATTGGAGAACACTCTACCCACGATGCCATATATATATATATTAGCACGCCAAGCACTATTGTACTCTAGAGAGCAAAAAAATGAATAAATAAACTCCTCATTGTCCCCAATGTTGACTTAAAAAAACACTTGTCACATAATTGTGTCAGGATATGATTTAAGTCCGGGTAGAGACAAAATAAAAAAGATTATGGTTGTTCACATTCCATTGAAATGTTAGGCTGCCAACTACTCGCTCTCTTAATCCACAGCTATTTAGAAGCCGTTTCCGCAGCGTCTGTGATTAACCTGATCGATGTCCTTTTATCCCTAAGAGCCAACACCAACTGGGTTAAGGCTTTACAAAGCGACTGACCCACGAACCCCTTGCAGCCAATTTCAGTTAGGTCACAGTGAGCCCACCATCCTTTCATCTTACACTGCTCAACAAGTTCTTGAAATTTCGTGAGCATCTTCTCGAGGGACTCTGCCATGTTTTCCTCCCACGATACCGTCAACTCCCATATGATCACTTACTTCGTCGTATTCAAAACAAGAATCATGTCCGGCCGAAGTTGTGTCCGACCAATATGATTAGAGAATTTCAGTAGCTCATCCAAATCAACAAATAACTCCCAATCTGGGGCTATGCTCAGTAGCGATGTTTTTTTTCTGACGGTGCTGATCGAACATTCCCTCCTGCCTTAACAAAATTGATTCTCCAACTGACAAGCTTGTATGTGCTGGTTCAAAGGTATTTGTTAAATACCCCTGCAATTTCCCTCAGCACTTGATTATGACGCCAGCGGTAATATCCATCGCCCAATGTCCTTGTGCAGCTACTGAGTATGTGTTTAAGCGATCCTCTCTTTTCACACAACAGGAATGGTATCTAGACGAACCACAAATGTCCGAACAGCTAACTTTCCTTTTTAAAATACTATCCCATCAAGTCCAGGCACCCTATTGGCAACTATTTTGCCAAATCTTAATTCTTCTACACCAGCCCTCAGCTCATTCTGGAGGTGTCGATATGGTTATAGTCATAGGAAATGGACTTAGCAACATAAGTTTAAATCCTGGATGAGGCTGCTTGCATTTCATACAGCACTAATACTCTTGAGAAAGGTATAAATCTAACTATTTTCCCTCTGGCTATAAGTAAATAGTAGGGCAGACTAGGCTCTTTAACTTTGGTGTGATGACTGGTCTATAAGAGAAATTGGATTCAAACCAGCTGTACTCCACTTTAAAAAAATTGACCCTGTGTCACATCCTGCTCATGTCACATAGTAAAGTCAAGATTCAACAAAACTGAATCAAGAGAAATGACAACAGGACATAGCCCACTGATTAAAAGCAGAAATCTTTGCACCAACACATTTGCTAGAAAAAGGCCAGCATATGAACGAGTCATATAAAGACTTATATAAAAGAGATAATAATGATTTAAAAGAAAAGAGAAAAGACATTGACAAAGATGAGGAGAGTCCAAAAAATTAATTGATTATTCACAACAAATCTCAGGCAGAAATCACATCATAAAACTCAGAACCCACCAAATTAACATAAGATACATATTTTATTGATCTTGTCTATTGACTTTAATTAAGTTTTTACTGTATACAACAGAATATATCTCTCATCTTTGTTGAAGGACTAATCTCCATTAATATGTGCAATGGAATGGTTTTGTATTTCTACTAACTGTTATGATGTTCAACAATGTCTTAATTGGTTTGTGATTTTTTTCAACTAAGGAATGAACATTGTGTGATTGTTAATGCTTGCTGCTAGTGTTTTGGTCAGTGTTTCTTGGTGATCTGAAAGTGTCAAGCATTACCAGCCTTATAGAAACTAGAATAATACTTATTAGCAAAAGGTACCCATTTATGTTGGCAAAGAAGTCAAAATTTTGATCACAGCTGGTTATAATCGCAGTAAGTACTAATGTTGAACTGCTGTTGATATTGTTTCTATCAGACTCAAGTATGTGAAATAGCAGAATGCCCTTTCCACTTGTTTCATTTTTCTAAATAATGCCATAATAATAATAATTCCTTGAAAATGAAATGCACAAAATTCTCAGGTAGTTTAAGATACAAACAGATCACTCAATCCTGACCAGAAAACCAGACTTAGTTTTATTTAACAAGAAAAGAACTTGTCATCTAGTGGATTCTTCTGAACAAGCAGAACATATAGTGAAAGTGAAGGAAGCTGAAAGACTGGAAAAATTGCGGGACCTTGCCAGAGAATTGAAAAAGTTGTAGAATATAAAGGTGACTGTGTTACCAATGGTAATTGGAGCTCTTGGAACAGTCCCCAAGAATCGGGAAAATAGACTGGAACTGGAGATTAGAAGAACTGAAACCATCATGACCACAGCAATACTAAAATTGGATAGAATTTATTTATAAGAGTCCTGGAGATCCGAGAAGACTTCCTGTCACTTAGACTCCAGTGTAAAATAGGCAATAATAAAAAATATAATTTCATAAGCTTCATCAGTTAAACATTAACACTGAACATATGCAAAAAGTAATTGATTTCTTTGTTTAATGGCATATCAACCTTTGTGGGTTATTTGATGCCAATGCCATCTTTCTAGAACAGTAGTGGTACTATTTAACTCATAGCTGGGAAGATAAGGAGGTTCATACCTTTCCCAAGGATATTTGTTTGAAAGTGAACGTAATAGCGCAATTGGAATTTGAACTCGCTTACTATGATTCCGCAGTCCAGCACTTTAACTATTACACCACAAGGACACCCCCACAAATAGTAATTGTTACTACAAAAGATAAATTGTAACTGAAATGAGAGTTACTACTCAAGAATATCATCTGATTAAGGAAATGTCTGTAATCAGTAACAAAAAAAAAACATAATCTTAAGTTTCAGCATATAAGTAAATCTTATAAGCCTGAAAAAATCTCTATAAAACTAAGGGTTGATTTATATGATAGGGCTAAAATCCAAACCTTTACCACTGGTTGAAAACTGTGGTAAAGATCTGATGTTTAGACCTGCAGTCTACGTCAAACCTCGTTTTGTAAAGATTTTTTCAGGTTTAAAAGGTTGACTTATACACCACAATTCACAGTATATAGGAATGTAATACTTACAAGGGTTTGCTGAAAAGTTCCTAGGTTGACAAAAATACTCTCATGGAATGTGACTAAATGTGGCATATTTTTTCAATATAGTCCCCTTGTGCTTCACACATTTATTTCATTGGTATTGCAGTGTTTGGATCCCATTGGTCAAAAACGACATCAATAGCAGATATGATGCCATATCTACTATTGAGAAAAGTAAGTTTCAGTCATTATCTTTTTTTTTTACAGAAAATTTATATTTAAAAACTGTCTTCAGCTCTTTACAATTCAACTATCTGCTATATTTCTTAGGCCTTTTCCTTCCCCAACCACTAAGAATATGGCAACTTGCAGCAGATATATAATTTTTGAGACCAAAATGTAACAGTTTTGTTAAGAAAAAAAAAAAAAGAGTGAAGAAAATGACTGAAACTTACCCTTATCTGAATAATTTTTTTGTATTACCACAGATATTTCCTCAGTGAAATGCTCTGTACAAGTAACAAAATAAGGTTAATATCTTTTTTTTTAAATACTAGGGTGAGGCAACAGTTTCGCACTATTTTGGTACAATTTGTGGCATGTATATCACAAGACTGAAGCAGTATAAGTTATAGGAAGTATTAATTGTGGTTGTTAGTATGATGGTAGTCGGTGTGCTGACACATTGTGCATTGCTTCACTCCATGCATGATTTGAAAGCTGCACAGGTATATGTGTATCAAAGTTTAATCCAGAAACTGATGCTTCACGAGTTCAAGCTGGGTCATAATACCACTGAAGCAACCAAAAATATTTGTTGTGTGAAGGTGAAGGTACGGTTGATCACTGTACTGTAATCAGATAGTTCAAGAAATTTCACTCAGGTTGCAAGAACCTCAGTAATGAGATAAGGTCAGGTAGGCTTAAAACCATGGATTCTGAGGCCATGCTCCAAACCATAGAGGCTAATCTGGCAAGTATTAGCCAAGCTTGGCATCTCACGGCTCAGTATAATTTGTCACCTTCATGACCTTGGCAAAAGTAACCAGAGCCACTGAACTGTGCTTCATGTTACCAAAATATATAAAAAAAAACCTTTGACTTACTCTAGTATTTCCTCTGTGGGATGTTCTGAACAAGTACTAAATCAAGGTTCATATTATCTTTCAATATTATTTTATTAAAAATTTCAGAGCATAGTATCTCTGTTGTGGTTAATGCTACCTTTTTGTAGAGAGGTTACAATAAAACTAGAAATGTTGAGATTATTGGGTTACTTGGTGCTAGGGAGGATATTTAGTTGAACCCCTACTCAGCAAGGTGCAATATTAACACTAGTATAGTATACCCAATGATAAACTAATATTGAATAAATAGAAAGAAAGACAAGATAGGCTCATTTACACATATAGAAACATTTAATACATAAATAATTAACATACAAAAAATATCAACTAAAATAAACAAACATGTCCCAACAGATAAAATGCATACATCTTGTTTCATTAACAAGCAGTAAATGAAAGGGGTACACAAATGGTAACAATATTTCTTGACTTTTGTGATCTAGCTACGAGTATGTGGGCTTCACATTTCAACTGATTTTTTAAAAAATGGAAATGCTTGATAAACCACATGGAAGCACACTTAGCATAATGATTATCATTATCAGAAATGAAATCACTAAAGCTGTTTACATAACTTCAGACTAATACCTTTGGGAAAGACATAAATTCATCTCTTCTCTTGATAACTATTAGTAAATAATAGGCAAGACTGGGTTCTTTAGCTTAAGTAAGATACTGATTGAAGAGAAAGAAAACTCAGAATTTAAAGCAGCTTTATTCTATTTAAAAATTGACCTTTTGTCATATCAAGCTCGTAGTGGAGCAGTAGGGTGACTACATACTTCATACACCATAACATTTTCAATGAAACTTACTTATAATTGCTTATATACTTTTCTTGATTTCTTCATAATGGTTAGAAGCTTTGGCTTGGCGTTTGAGTCAACCGGGTTTCGATCCCAGCTACGTGGAGATACTGTCTAGCCACACTGATGAGTTCTGATAGAACGAAACAGATCTGTCTGTGGATGACTATAGATATATACTTCCCTACCCCTGTAGGGTCGAGTTCTCTTGCGAAGAAGTAATCGTGTTGCCATTAGCGCCTTTGCAAGTCTCTTCGTATTTGAATTAAGATCTCGGCGGCCGTTGAACGGATGTATGTAAACAATAGTAATTGTGATTCATAACCGTTTAAAATGTACTTTGTAGCTAATATCTCCTCGTGGCTAAATGGTTAGAAGCTTTGGCTTGGCGTTTGAGTCAACCAGGTTTCGATCCCAGCTACGTGGAGATACTGTCTAGCCACACTGATGAGTTCTGATAGAACGAAACAGATCTGTCTGTGGATGACTATATATATATATATATATATATATGAAGACATAACATAGAGATTAAATATCATACCACGAAAATTTTGGATAAAAATTTATCTCATAACTACAATATCTCTTTGTATTTATTGACACACACATATATATATATATATATATATATATATATAAAAGTAAGGTTCTTCATATAGCATAATGGTTAGCAAGCTAGAATAACAACAGACAAAACAGTAGAAGGGAAAGTGATATGATTGGCATAGACCTATTCGTTCGAGGGGCCTACACCTGGGTGTATATATATATATATATATATATATATATAGTATTGCCAGTAAATAATCACACCCTTATCAATTTTTTATAACGTTAATTTTCTTCCAAACCAAAGATTTTATTTATAGTGAAATATTTTACAATCAAAATAGATATTACTAAATATTATCTATTAACAAATTCTACAGCATTGAAACTATTACTGAAAATAGGAATATGAAGCTGTCCAAAAATACGTATTTATACTATTTTATTTTTGGTTATAGCAGTGTTGCCATTATATTATCACTATAGACTTACTTATGGACAACACCAGTGTGTGTGTGTGTGATTGAACTTACATTTCACAACTAGTCTCAGCCTACTACCAGATTGGCATAAGTCTGATTGGTTGGTTGGTTGGCTAGTTTTATGGTGTATTAACCATTTTCAGGTCATTTAACACCGAATTAAGTCATTTTGATAAGTTTCCAACAATTCAGTTTAGTATAAGTATAAATTTTGTTTACACACAGTTAAATATCAAAACAGTTCTATTTCAAACAATTCAGCTCAGCATAAGTACACAGTTTCAATGTTAAAAACAGTTTTATTTCAAACAATTCAGTTTAACATACAAAAACAGTTCTATCTCAAGCAATTCAGTTTAGCATAAGTACACAGTTTAGTTCTATTTGACCCATAGATAGGACCCTATCAGGTGCTACCACTCTAGGTCAGAGTGGACCTGAGAGCGATGGGAATAAAAGGGTACTCTGCATTCCCCAATGCTCCAGTATTACTGGAGCCTCACTATCAAATTGTTTAGTGTCATACCCAGGGCACTCATTAGAGGAGTCTTACCTCTCTGCAGAGATGCAGTCGGTATATTCTACAGCCTCAGCCGACTGTGCTATGGCATAAGTCTGATTAATAGGTCATTATTAGTAAGTTCAATTCTCACAGGATATCCTATACTTCATGCTTTGTGCCATAATTAAGCTGAGTAAATAATTACATACAGTTAAATCAATAAATCCATAACGTAAATATTAAAAAAAGTAATAAACTTAGCACAATAAATATTTTGTTTTTCAACATAATCTCCTTCCTTGTAAATGCACTTAATCCAATGCTTCTTTAGTAATTATATGGATCAAACATTTCCAGGGAAGATTTCAGATTGATATTCAGCTAATAACTGTATCAAGCTATGGACTTACTGATCTTCCTTTCTGTGTACATATGTGTATATATGTTTTTCTGTGTGTATACATACATGTTGTGCATGACTGTATATACATATATATCTTTTTCAGTAAAAGATAACACAGGAACCACAACTCAAAATAGTAAATACTTATCTGTAGTAAACACAAGGCTTTCTATCTTGCACCTGGTGGATTAAACTACAGTTGATAAGGAGGAGTGTGTGTGTGTGTGTGTGTGTGTGTGTGTGTGTGTGTGTGTGTACATATGCATATACATGTGTATATATTTGCATATCTATTTATAATATATATGCTTGCATGTGTTTACCCACATATATATATATATATATATATGTGTGCATATATTTGTGTTTATATGTATGTATATTTGCATGTGTGTGCCTATCTACAGATATGTATATTTCTATGTATATATTGATATATATTAAATGTGAGCATACATATGTGAGGCACTCATGGTGTAATGGTTTTCATCATAGGAAATGGACATGGCAATCTGAGTTCAAATCCTGGACAAGGCTGTCTGCATTTCACATCGCACTAATAACCTTGGGAAAGGTATGAATCCAACTATTCTCTCTCCAGCTATGGAGAATAAAAAGTAGACTAGGCTTTTTAAGCTTGGTAGGTCAACTGCTCTAGAAGAAGGAAAACTCTGAATTCAAAACTATTACACTCCACTTACAAATTGACCTAGTGTTGCATCCTGCTTGTGTAGAGGAGTTGAGGAAATATATATCTGTGGGTATGTATACATGCATATATCGTTTTTTGTGTGTGAGTGTATATAGTCTGATACTCATAGTAATGGATTATTATATGAGCAATGGTGAGACAGATTTTCTCACAAATCTGTTAAATATTTAAGACAAATACACACAGACACACATATATATGGTGTAAACATGTGTATACAGCATATATTTGAATATATAGACAAGTACATATATGTGTCAACACATACATCCAGGCAAATGCTTGTTTAATATAAAATGGTTAATGAAACCAAAAAACATTAAATAAATAATTTCTATCTAATCCAGTTCCATTTTTACTTTGGTAAAAATTGTCATTTATGACATTTATTTGGCAAGATTTTATATATATATATATATATGTATAGATATATATAAAGAGATAGAGATATATATGAAGAAGATGGAGGGAATAGACATTAACAAATGAAACGATTGATAGATAGATAGATAAGTAATCAACAAAAGATAGATTCTAAGAAAGAGAGATAGTTTACAGACTAATATATATATATATATATATATATATATATATATATATATATATATAATCTTTATTAAATAAATTTGTATTAATATGTATGTAGATTTAGATAGTCGTACATTTTACTCTAGTTTGTTTCAAAAAGATTTTTTTAAAAAGGAATAATAAAAATCAACTCATTCCTTTTCAGTTTTATTTTTTCTAATAACTTGTTTTCTTTTTTATTTTTATTTTTTCAAGCAAAATATGCAGATCAACTAACCTCATTAGGAAAAAAATAAAGTAAAAATGCTACCTTTGTCAAGTTACATATATAGCCTGTGGAATAAGATATACATCTGTTTCTCTTGACATCTGAAACTCAGCTCTCTTTTAGAAATTTAACTCTTTTTTAATTCACACTTGACTGTCCACACAAGGAATCCTTCAATTCCCACATAGTTGTTTCTCATAGAATCACATGGTTAGAGATTGAACCTTGACACACCAACTGTCAATCACTCCTACAAGAATATTTGCTACATCTGTTGGGCTGCTCAGGGTCATTACATAACAATTCTCCAGAACGTTTTAGTACTTTCAGCAAGATCTGAAAGTTTCCTGAATATTCTGACAACTAGAAAAGCGTTAAAAAATTTTAATGTATAACAGTTCTGAAGTTTAACCCATCACTCCAAACACTTTCATTATCTCAAACAAAACTCACTGGATCATAGAAGAAGCCAGATATCATACAACAAACAAAATGCTTGATTGGGTATGATGACTACTCATGATGTGTCTTTTACATAAAACCTGTCCTAAACATATATTGGTCATTTAAATGAATGAACAAACTCACTGACTCTAACCAAAAAAGCCAGATCTTTTCAGAATCATTAACAATGCATATAATCATATTTTTATGAAAAAAAAATTACATTTTAAACAAATTATTTTCTAAAAATACCGAATTCTAAAATATTTCTTATAATAGGTTATGAGTAGTCTTCAAAAAAGATTATTTAATAATAAAAATAAAAATATAGATTTAAAAAAGAGAGAAAAATCATGAAATAGTAAAATTAAAATACAGTTTTTGAAATTTTAATTTTTATCAATGGTAAGATATTTTTAATGAATAAAATAAAATTATAAAAAATCCCGCTTTGACCTAAGAGATACAGATGTTCAGTTAAGTCTGTTTCAGTATTGTCAGGTATTTGTTGGTGTAGGTGTTATTATATGATTCAATATTTAATTTACAATAACTGTACTGTATTTTGTAAAAATTTTAATCTTGAGACTGAAAACATTTAAAAAATCAACCCCTCTCATCATGGGATCCAGTGTGATTAAGAAAAAATATTGGCAGTATTTAATCCATTTATTTGGGGATGAATGGAAATTAGATTTGGTTATAAAGTATACTTCTAGTAAAAAGTTTATGAAGCCCAGAAAACCACAAAAAATTACACACTCTTTCTGAATTTTATGGTTCATTTGGTTTCTTTGTTTAATGGCATATCAATCTTCATGGGTTATTTTATGTCATCCTTAAGTCATCTTTATAGAAGAACAATAATGGTATTGTCTTTTAATTGGAATTATTTTGAGATGAGGCTTCTTAATCTGAGAATTAATTTTTATTTATTGCAGACTTTTTTGGAAGAAGGCCAGAGGTGAAATTTGGCCGAAACGTAGTGAAAGAAGAAACAACACAAAAAAACTACCAAGATGAGGACAAAAAAGTCCGCAATAAATAAAAATTAATTCTCAGAATAATGGTATTATTTAACCCATAGCTAGGAGGGATAAGAGGGTTCATACATTTTCCAAGGGTATTAGTCCAAAAGTGAATGCAATAGAGAAACTCAGTTACTACAATGTCAAGCAGGTTAAACACTGCACCACAGGGACTGCCCCCTGACTTTTATTAAATGTCTATTGTTTTAATATGTGTGTTATATAACCTATGTATTTATTTTGGTCAAAATCATCTCTGGATTTAGTGTAGTTGATGGCATTATAATGTACCCCTCTATTTCAGCAGGAAATGTTCAAGAAATATATTTTTTTCTGTATTTAATAATGTAGTGGTTAAAGATAAATAACAGTGTATTCAAAAAAATGCTAAAAACACTTGAGCAATTGAAAACTACTGTATATAAAAGGTCAGCTAACCGTAAAAGCGTAGTAAAGTTAACCTTAAGCCAAACATTTTTTACCTTATTTTTCCAATGCAAGTATCATTGGGGAGCTTGGAGACCCTGGCCCATTTACCAAAACATTTCTCACTCCCTAATGATGTAATAGAATAAGAGATTTCGGTTTTAGTACTTAGTTGTTTCTTAGCTAGATTTAGAGGTCAACCACAGGATGGTGGAAAAGGAGGGACATTTATAAGAGGGAGATTCGAGGCAGTGGAAAAGAAAGAGAGAGAGAAGCATGACAATAAGGAAAAAATGAATATGAAAATGAAAGGTAGGTTTCCAAAATTCAGGTCATGATAGCAGCAGATACCCAAGTTAAAAATAGAAATGTATCAGGAGCAAATCGGAAGATGGGCTGTGGTTGGCTGAAAGAAACTCAAAAAGAAATACCATTAAGGTGAACACAGGATAGAAAAGAGGAAAAGAAAGTTAGTTGGAGACTAGCAATGGTAATGTAAAAACAGGCCAAAAATTTTGGCACCCATTTTGGGTGAACTCCGCAAAGGGGTCCCACATCCACCATGAAGATGTGAAGACAGGACCCCAAGCAGTCATGTACAAGAACTACAACAGAAAACAAGAAAGATAATATCAAGGTTTGTGTCTGCCTCTCTCACTCTGCAATGGTTTATTTCTTTCTATTCATTTAAAGCAATTGACTCATTTTTTATACTCTGTTTCTTTCTTCACAACGATTGCAAATGAAGGGTAGTAGTAAATAGACTTCAAATCAAACAAACCAACAGACAGTGCATTGTATGTTTGTCACTTTTTCAAATGACAAGGTTACAACGGGGGGTCTGACTGGAACTTAAAGCATAGTGTTATACTTATAAACCCTTTAGAACTGTAGTGTTACACATGTCTATGTGGTGCCATAGCACTAAAAATGTCTATTTGAGAACCATGGTGGTACAAACATCTAAAAATGTTTGGGTTTGGATTACTCTTACAACACGTTTAACTAGGACTCTGAACATAAGACAAGAAATCAAAACAGTAAAAATATTCTACATGATTACAGTAATAAAACATTGGAAGAAAAACATTTTATGAAAAGCGATGATAATAATAATGTTGTTGTTTAAGTAAATGATATTATTATGAAGTTGGGCTCAGCAGAAGTAACCATCTGAGGTAAAATTATAGTCCACAATAGTGAGCATTGACTTTCTTTGCTTTGGTTGTGTTTTATGGCATATCACCTCTAGCGGGTTATTTAATGCTACATCTGATTTATACATATAGATATTATACATGATTTTTTCAAGTGAACAGTTTGTAGATAACTTTATTTTAAAACAAGTTAGAGCCCATTTGTTAAATTGCTGCAAGTATTGCTATTTATTGTTTGCACACAGTTAAATATTTTCAAGTATTTCTATTCAATACTAATAATTCAATTTGATATTGATTATTTGCTTGCACACAATTAAAATAGTTTCAAGTATACTAAATTATTAAGTAGTTCTATTTGACCCATAGATAGGACCATAACTGGTACTACTACTCTGGGTCTAGTGAATAATGATTATAATGAGGTACTAACCGAGCCACTGGCCTAATGAGTAGAGTGTTCGACAATGATCCAGGAGATCGGGGTTCAATCCCAGGTCAAGTCATACCAAAGACTCAAAAAATGGTACTTGATACCTCCTTGCTTAACATTCAGCATTATAAGGTAAGGATCAAGGTTAAAGTGGAGCAATCCAGAGAATGGAGTAGTGCCCTCTCATACACCTTGGTGTAGTAGCTATTGAAAAGGGAGCCTTCAGGTCACCCTTGACTAAAATCGCCAACTTTACTTTACGCATTACTGAAAGCTCCAGAACTGGAGTCTTCCTATCAAATAGTTTAGTGTTTAGTCCAGCATACTAATTAGGGAGGTCTTACTCTCCTACAAAGGTGCAATTGGCATGTTCTACAGCTCCAGCCAACTGTGAGCATACAGCACAAAATCAGCTTACAAAAGATTTTCAAGTTTGCATTTAAAAAGCAGGGCCAATTTTTAAGGGAAAAGTGCAACTTATATGCCATCAGATACAGGATTTTATTTCTTTAAAGAAAATTTCTTATTTCTTAGTGTCAAAGAATAATGAGAAAGATGGTAAACATGCAGAAAAAAAAAGAAAAAAATTTTTTTTTATCATTAAGGGTTTTTGGACTATTGTCTTCATCTTTATTGTTATTTCCACAACGTTTCAGCTGATATGTCCTCCGGGGCCTTCTTCAGGTGTTTGTCAAACTCAGAAACTTACACGGAATTTCAAACTATGTCTTTTATTGAATTTTTTTTATTGATAAAAAGGAAAAACAGAAAACAAATTTTACTTAGTTATTCTATTCAATGGCATATAAAAATCTGTGTGTTATTCAAAGTTGAACCTTGTTTCATATTTTTTTAATATATGATTTGTGCAAATAAATGTTGTAAAAAATAGGTTTGATTTCTTTTGTTTTAATGGCATATCAACCTTTGTGGATTAATTAATGCCAAAGCCATCTTTCTAGAAGGACATGAGTTGTACAATATAACCCATAGCTAATGAAGATAAGGGGGGATTTATACCTTTCCTAATGGTATTAGTTTGAAAATGAATGTAACAAGGCAACTGGAGTTCAAACTACTATGATGTCACAGTTAAGAACAATAACCACTATGCCACAGGGACTTCTCCCAGAAGAGATAGAAGTTTTGTGTAAAATTGACCAAAAAAAAAAAAACAGTTTAAAAATCACATTGATTGTATATTTAAAAAAG
Organism: Sepioteuthis lessoniana; assembly: GCA_963585895.1. Taxonomy (NCBI): domain Eukaryota; kingdom Metazoa; phylum Mollusca; class Cephalopoda; order Myopsida; family Loliginidae; genus Sepioteuthis; species Sepioteuthis lessoniana. The sequence goes on along the minus strand of OY757932.1, from coordinate 51,546,135 downwards.
AAATTATTTAGTTTGATACAAGACAGAATTTTATTCAAATCTCTAAAAGAGCACACGCAAATTAAAGTTACTTTTAATAAGATATTTGTTCTCTCTTGGAATACATGATATGTATACTTTAAAAAGTTATATGACTGGTGCTTGGGATGGAATGGTTATTGTCCAAGAAAACAAACCCAATGACCATAGTTCAAACCAAAAATGAAGTTGTTTGCATTTCACATAGCGTTAATATGTGCGCACTAATGCAAATTAATAGAAATACTTATTTGTACAAGCAAAACAGTTTTTATAAAATACTAATTTTCAACTAAAACAAAGATAGAAGTAGTAAAGTTGGCAACCATAGTCGAGGGTGACCCGAAGGCTCCCTTTTCAATAGCTACTACACCAAGGTGTAGGAAAGGGAACTAGTCCTTTCCCTGGATTGCTCCTCTTTACACTTGATCCTTACCTTATAATGCTGAGTGTTAAGCAAGGTAGCATCAAGTACCATTTTTTGAGTCTTTGGTATGACGCCCTGGTATTGAACCCAGGTCTCCCGGGCCATCAGCAAATACTCTAACCATTATGCCAATGTCTGGTATAAAACAAAGATAAAAGGATCTTATAATTTCTAGTCGAACATCATACTTAAAATAAATATTATGAGGTAATCTTACCAAAATCTACAGTATTGAAACTTTAACCAGAAATAAAATTACAACTCTTTTGTATCCAAAAGAATTTGTTTATAATCATTTGTTTGCACATAGTTATATGATATCAAGTATTCCTATCTAATTCAAATAATTCATCCACAATTTTGCATGGTTTTAAGTATTCCTATCTAATACTAATAAGTTATACACAGTTTTATATGGTTTCATGTATTCTTATATAATACAAACAAGTTATACACAACTATATAGTTTAAAGTAACTATTTCTATTTATAATAATAATTTGCACACAGTTAACATGGTTTTAAGGAACTAATAATAATAATAATCCTTAGTAAACAATTATAGTTTCAAGTAACTAGGGTTAATACAATCAATTTGCTCACATTTATTTGTTATCAAGTATTCCTAGCTAATACAAATAATTTTCAAACAGACCTATTGACCCATAGGTTGAGACCCTAACAGGTTCTAACCACTCTAGATCAGAGTGGACTTGGAAGTAATGGTAATAAAGTGGTACTTCATACTTCTCAGAGCTCCAGAGCTGGAACCTCACCATCAGATGCTGATTGGTATCATACATAGGACACCCTTTTTTTGGGGTGGGGCAGTGTCTTACCCATTTCCAGTAGATAGTCAGTGTACTCTAAACCCTGCAGAGCCAGAATTTTTGGTGATCTTTCACAATGGCTGGTAAAAATGAATAAAGAGTATGCATCAAGTTTTTCTTTTAGTGAATCTTTAAGTAATTTTAGCATCAGCAGATTTTGCTATCCACTGGGTTCCAGTTACATAGTGATAGTTGTATCACAAAAAACAACTGTGAAAATACAGTTCTTATTTAGTTTGCACTTAATTAAGGATTATACTTACTATCAATCTCTAATGTTCCATTTTGATTAAAGTAAAAGACTTTTCTTTAAAGACAATGTAGACCTTAACTATCACACTCTTTTTGTAAGATAATACCAACTGCCCATAATTCCAAGAAAATTGACAAAATATCTAATTAAATGAGTGAAATATTTGGCACAGCAAACAGTTTGTATGTTGGAGGAAAGCCAATGTTGCTGTTTTATCAAATTAAGAGTTCTATTGCTGTAGGCATTTCTTTGACCCTCTTTGTACTATCTTTAAAGAGGTGTTCAGTGTCAAACCAGCCATGCTTGACTTTCGGTTCAGAAAACACTTTGAAAACATTATTATCAAGAGATAATTTATCAATGTGTTTGATAACATTACTTATTAGTTTTGACTAGTATTTTCTTTTATCATATGACAGTTAGGGAGAATAGAAATTCAAAATAATAGTAATGGGTAAGTTCATGGTGAGACTCAACCTTAAGTTTGTTTTTTTTTTTTGCCTCAAGAAAACTGAGTTAGATGCACCTGTTATATCAACATTATTTAGTCTTTTGTTAGTAACAGTAAAAAGAGAGAGATGCTATATTTTAAATTGTAGCAAAAAAAAACCTTTTCTGTAAAAACTTTACAATAACTTGACTATTTTCTAGGCAATTTCATATTGAGGCTAATTTATCAACTTTTATGCAATAGCTTGTTTTCTATTTGTGACATTTTTGAAGCATTTTCAACTATGAGGAATCAGATTGGAGCAATGTTTTAGAAGCCTGTTTCTTGGCTGAGATAGTTGCATATTTGTCAAGCCATCATTCATTTCTAATATGGATAATGTGTGATGTAAATAACAAACCAGGATCAACACAGCTATCAACCTATGAAATTAAGAATGCCTTGATCAGTTCATCAATGTGAATTAGGGCCACTGAAAAATGGACCAATCGGACTAACATTTTTCTAACAAAGACACTTTCATCACTGCTGTGAAAAAATGGATCATCTATATTGATATCACTTATCTTGGTCAGCTTTATAATCTATCATTTTTTTAAATATCTTTTTATTGATATAAGAATTATTCCTAGTTTATTCAGATTTTATTTATATAGTCCATTAGATGGAGATTAGTGCCATACTCAGGACACAAGAAAAGGAAAGAAAAACAGTTAGGATATAAAAAAGATAGTCATATGTAATAATAATGATTTGAAAACAAAGAAAGTGGTCCACTCAGCTGGGGCAGCAGGATACACCAACTGCATCTCTGCAGAAGGATAAGGACTCCCCAAACAAGTGTCCTGGATATGACACTAAACAATCTGATGGTGTGGCTTCAGTAATATTGGGACTTTGGAGAATGGAGAGTACCCCTTCATAACTATTGCTCCCAGGTCCACTCTGGTCTGGAGTGGTAGAACTTGATAGGGTACTATCTCTGGGTCAAATAGAACTGTTTGACATTTAAACTGTCTACTTATGCTAAACTGAATTGTTGGAAATCAAGTAAAACCATTTAACTGGGAGCAAAAAAAAAAATGAGCTCAGGCTTCTTTAAAAATGTTATCTACAAAATGTGTTTAGAAATCATATATTTAATATGTGTATGAAAAGGATTTGGCATTAAATGACCTAAAATGGTTGATATGCCATAAAACAAAACAATAGAAAGGATTTAAAGTGTCTGAAAGAGAGAACGAGTAAAAGAAAGAAAAGAAAAAATAGACATTAATTGTTCCTATTATTATTGATAATCATAATATCAATAATAATCATTTGTGTGTTATATGGTTTCAAGAATTCCATTTTAATACGAATAATTTTCAAACAGATCTATCTAACCCAATTCAGTTTAGCATAAGTAGACAGTTTGTCAAAAACATTTCTATTTCGAGCTATTCAGTTTAGTCAAACAGTTCTAATTCAAACAATTCAGTTTAGTATAAGTATAGTTTTTGTTTAAACACAGTTAAATGTCAAATCAGTTCTATTTCAAACAATTCAGTTTAGCGTAAGTACAGTTTCAATGTCAAAAACAGTTCTATTTCAAACAATTCAGTTTAGCATACAAAAACAGTTTTATTTTAAACAATTCAGTTTAGCATAAGTAAGTAGTTTAAATGTTAAAACAGTTCTATTTCAAGCAATTCAGTTTAGCAAAAGTACACCGTTTAAATGTCAAAATAGTTCTATTTAACATTTCACTGCCCTCTGTAACAACTTAGAAAGATTCCGCAATTAGGAAAATGATTTCCCCATAATTTTGTGGAAACTAAACATGAAAGAAAATGGATATACGTGGTGTATTCAATAAGTTTCCAGACTTTTTTTGTACAGGCATTTAAAATTGTCGTAGACTCTTGAAAATGCAGTATGTTATTGCTATACACCTAATGAGATGACTGACCAATTTTTTATGATTTCAGATTCAAATGAACAGCTAAAGCAGCAATTGGAATACACCCTACTAAAGCCTGATTGTCACAACTGGCAATTTTCAAAAATGCAATCTGGACATGACACTTTAGAAGAATGATATGCAATAAAATTCTGTTTTAAAGATGGAAAAAATGCCAGATATGTATGGAATGTTTCAGACTGCATTTGGACCATCTTGCATGAATTGAGCATCAGTTTTTGAGTGGCATAAGAGATTCAAGGAAGGCAGGGAATCCATGAGGGATGATGAGAGGTGTGGAAGGAGTAAGGAAGTCAATACACCAGAGTTGATTGGCCAAAGGGCTAGGGTTAGGGTTACTATGTTGAGGTTTTAAGGGAGTTCAGCAAGAGATTCCATCGAAAGAGGTCAGTGGCATTTCCACCAGGACAATGCACCAGTCCACAACTCCATCCTTGTAACAGACTATTTGACCAAGATGGGCATCAAGACAGTTCCTCAGCCTCCCTACACTCCAGACCTTGCTCCCTTTGACTTTTGGTTATTCCCTAAGCTCAGAGGCTGTCGTTATGAGACAATTGAGGAGATGAAAGAGGATGTGATGAAGGTCATTGACACGCTCACACAAGAAGACTTCCATGGGGCCTTCCAGAAGTTGTTGGAACAATACAACCAGTGCATTGCATCTGGAGGAGATTACTTAGAAGGGGACTAGAGTTTCATGTGTGTACTATCAATAAAAGTGCCCATACGAAAAAAGTCTGGAAACTTATTTAATGATCCTTGTGAATGTTTTTTATGCTTTCAGACAGATTAGTGACTGTTGAGGAAAAATATTTTATAAGAATATAAAATGATGAAGACAAAGACTTAGTGGAGGCAAACATACATAAGAACAACCTAACCTCTAACCAAAGGATTTTTCAAAAGTGTTGACTGCATTGAAGTGGTCCATTTTGGGTTGCTTCCAGTCAATATTAGGATTAGAGGAGACATATCAAAAGTTACACATTTACACTTTGTTTTCAAGGAAATTATACTCATCACTCAGAAACGTGTGATGTCCCATCATGATAATTCTTTGGATCCATTCAGAAAAGATCATATCTGAAAAGATTGAAGACCTCAACAAAGAAATAATTTCACACCCTACTTCACTATCCAGGTTGATCAGATTATCATCTATTCTAGGGTTTTACTGAACCATTTGGAGTAAGGTTGAGGTTACTCCCAATGCATTCTTTTACTCCAAAAGAAATTACTTTTGTACTGGGGTCAAATTAAGAATATGGATGAAGTTCCAGTGATATTCAATGTACAATCCAACATTTTTTTTTATTAATACTCTCTGCTGAAATAGGAGTAAGGAGTGATCTTATATCTCAAAGTGATGCTTAATTCTGTCAACAGAAATTTTAGTTCAAGATAAATTAGCTCAAAAGAACTTTTTGGTGATTGCTTGATTTTAATTACATAACAACCAGGTAATTGTTATTTTATGCCTAGAGGTTAGATTATGGCATCCATTCGATATTTATATTTACCTTTTTTGTGCAGTTGATTCCTAAGAGGATTTTCTATTTTTGCCAACAGTCCTATCAAATATGAATATTTCTTAAACAGATCAATTTGACCCATAGTTGAAACCTTAACAGGTACTACCACTCCGAGTCAGAGTGGATGTGTGAATAATGACAATGATGGGGCACTCCACACTCTCCAGAGCTCCAGAATTGGAGCCTCACCATTATATGCAGTATAGTGTCATATGCTGAACACTTCTTTTTGGGGTGGGTGGGGGTTTCTTACCTCTCAGTAAGGGATACAGGCAGTGTAGTCTCTGCCCTACTGACAGAGTGAAGAACTTTTCGAGTACAGTTAGCAATTTAAAATAAATTGAGTAGCAGTGTTTTTATCTATCTCATCATAAAAATGAGAATCTTAATCAAACAAAAAGAACTTGAATATAATCACATATGCTGCTTGCATGTACCAGTAACATCCCCAATGCCATTGCCAAACTAACCCAATCGACCAGCAAGCTAAATCAACTGAGGGTAGCTGATGGGTCTGAAAACTCTGGTGAGTTAAGCATTTGCTCATCCCTAGCATGTGAAGACTGCTTTGTCAGACCAAGCGGAAGAAATCTTCAGGACTGATCTGCTGATAAGGTACTGCAGAAATGCATCATAAAATACGAAGGGTGTTGTTGGAGCAATGAAGCCAATAGTAATGTTATATCAGCCAAAAGAGACCTCTAGATGTAATGATCTTTCATGCCACTAAATTCCAATTTCTGAGGCCAAGAAAGTGAGATTGCCCTTGAGCAAGGTTGATTGGTTGGTTGTTTTGTTTTATGGCATATCAACCTTTTTCAGGTCATTTGATGATGAATTAAGTCATTTTGATAAAAGTTTGCATGTTTTGTTTGGTTTGATGGTACATCAACCATTGTAGATTATTTAATGCCAAATCTATTTTTATACATATAGACAGTTCTATTTCAAACAATTCAGTTTAGTATAAGTATAGTTTTTTGTTTACGCACAGTTAAATGTCAAAACAGTTCTATTTCAAACAATTCAGTTTAGCATGAGTACATTTGATTTGGTTGGGTTTTATGGTGTATCAACCATTGTAGGTTATTTAATGCCAAATCCATTTTTATACAAATAAACAGTTCTATTTCAAACGGTTCAATTTAGCAAAAGTACACAGCTTAAATATCAAAAAAGTTCTATTTCAAGCAATTCCGTTTAGCATAAGTACACAGTTTAGTTCTATTTGACCCATAGATAGGACCCTATCAGATGCTACCACTCTGGGGCAGAATGGACCAGGGAGTAATAGTAATAAAGAAGCACTTCGCATTCCCCAAAGCTCCAGTATTGATATTGGATTGTTTAGAGTCATATACAGGACATTCATTGGGGGAGTCTTACCCCTCTGCAGAGATGCAGTCGGTATATTCTACAGTCCCAACCAACGGGGTATCCCTGAACAAGGGCTCTTCCATTTAAATGTCTTTCATGCACAGGTTTTGTTAAGCATCATTTTTTGTAGTCATGTATGCTCACGACATGCTTTGGTCTTCAAAGCTATCTACATGCTCACATATGACAGATACATAACCCATCATTTTCTGCAGCTCCTTAGAGATAACCATGGATGTTAATTAGCTATAGAACATATTTACACAAATGTGTGGCCAAATGCTAATTATTTGGGGAAATGGACTCAGCAACCAGAGTTGAAATCCCAGAGGTGGCTGTTTAGTTTTCACTTTGCAGCAATGCTATTGCAAAAGGCATAGATCTATCTCCTTTCCCTCCAGCTATGAGTGAATAGTCAGGCAAACTGGGCTCTTTATAACGTTGATACAACAATTGGCCTAGAAGGAAAAGTCAAAAATCTAACTAGCTGTATTCAGCTAAAAAAAAAAACCTAATCTTATGTCACATCCTGCCTGTGGCTAAGAGTTTAGGCTAATAGATACTCACACAACTACGTTCACATATATCTACATATGCATAGAAACAAAGATAAAAGTAAGAAGAGGTTGAAAACTTGACTTGCGGTAAATTACAACCATAATGAGGACACTACTACAAGCCCATTAGTTAATAATAATATACATTTTCATTGCATTATGTTTCATCTCTGACCACTGGAGAAATGTTGGTTAATATGTTCTTTCATAAACTTTCATTTCATAATGTTTAATCTCTGACTACAAGAGAAATGTTGGTCAATACTTTAAATTAGAAATTTTCATTTTGTAATATTTTCTCTCTGACTTCAAGAGAAGTGTTGGTTGAAGTGGAAGTTGGTAAGACTTGAAAATTCCTCCAATTTAAACAGGTGTCTGTCATAATCTTAATTATCATTAAGTCATATTGTTTTTATCCTCAAAATATTTTCTATTTTCTAATCTAATTTTATATATATATATATATATGTATGTATTTATACACACAAGCCCAGGCAAAAATCATGAGCTCACCACTCGTAAAAAACATTTCTTCTATTATTTTTTATCCAGGAAAAAACTTATTTTATTTAATAGTCTATTTTATTTCTTTTCTGGCTTCATGAAGCATAAATTAATTGAAAGAATTTAATTAATCACAAAAACTTTTTCAACATAAAGTAGAGGAAAAAATTATTGGATAACTAAATTAAGAGTGGTAAGTCAATATTATTTGCTGGGGGTAGTATATATATATATATATATATATATACACAGGAAACAAGAGTGAGTTCAAGTCTCATTGGGTACCCAATTAACAAGGACTTGTGCCACATATGTTCTCTGATGAAAGCGACAAGCTGGAAACATACATATATATAACACGTATGTAAGAACAAAATAAATAAATTTAAAAAATACAAATCTCTTCGTAGACCTTCTTATTTTTAAATATATACTTATTCTTTCTTTGGACCAACAACAACCATCTTTATATTCAACCTTCGATAGATCTAATGAAAGAAAATGGTTTTACTCTAAAAAAGGGAAAAAGCAGATGATAACCTGCACAAAATATTACAGACACAGACTATGCAGATGACATAGCACTTCTGGTAAATACATTTACCCAAGCTGAATCCCTGCAGGATAGTCTGGAGTAGGCAGCAGGTGGCATTGGTCTCCATCTCAATGCAAACAAAATGAAGTACATATGTTTTAATCAAAAAGGAGACATCTCCACACTAAATGGTAGCTCTCAGAAACTAGTTGACAAGTTTACCTACTTTGGAAGCAGCGTCTCAACAGAAAATGAAATCAATAAGCAAATAGTGAAGGCATGGACTTTATCAATCATATGGATGTCAAACTAATCCAATAAAATAAAATGCAATTTTTTCCAAGCAGCATTTGTGTCCATTCTACAATATGGATGCACCACATAGACACTGACTAAGTATACAGAAAAAAACTAGACAGGAATAGCCCAAGAATGCTATGAGCTATATTAAACAAATCCTGGAAACAACATCCCACAAAACAGCAGAAGTATGGCCACCTACTTCCCATTTCAAAACCATCCAAATAAGACAGACAAGATTTTTGAGACACTGCAGGAGAAGTAAGAACAAACATAAGTGGCATTCATCAATGGACCCCTTCACATGGATGCAAGTGTTGGATGACCAACTCGAACTTATCAACAACAGCTCTGTATGGACACAGGACATAGTCTAGAAGACCTGTTGGAAGAGATAAATGATAGACAAATGGCAACAGAGAGTCAGAGAAATCTGTGCCTTCAGCACAATATGATATATATATATATATATATAAAATTGTATCCAAAATACATGGCCCATTTGACTGGGGTTGTAGAAAACACTGACTGCATCTCTGCAAAGGGGTAAGACTCCTTTAATAAATATCCTGGATATGACACTAAACAATCTGATGGTGAGGTTCTAGTGATGCTGGAGCTTTGAGGAATGTGGAGTACTCCTTTATTGCCATTGCTCCCAGTTCCACTCTGACCCAGAGTGGTAGCACCTGATAGAGTCCTATGTATGGGTTAAATAGAACTTAACAGTATACTTATGCTTAGCTGAATTGTTTGAAAAGGAATTGTTTTGACATTTAAACTGCGAACTTATCATAAACTGAATTGCTTGAAATAGAACTACTTATAAGAATAAAAATGGATTTGGGATTAAATAACCTACAATGGTTGATATGCCATAAAACCAAACCAAACCAAACCAAAATACAGTGAACATACAGGTATAGTTATAAAAATTTACATAAGATAAAAAAAAATGCAAACACATATATCTGTAATATTAAATGTACTGATGAGGAAAATGAATGTTAGAAAATATTCTTTTTAAGTAAAAATAAATGATTTTTCTTCATCAGGTTACAAACTTAAAAGCACAGAAACATAAAAATAATGAAATACATGTCCAATTTGTAGGTATGAGAAATATTTACTCATATTTTCAGCCTGAATCTCTGAGATGAGAGATTACCCTTATTATTCACTGATGTGCTCAGATTAGTACCCTTATGTTATTAATAGCCATAAATTTTCAACTATTGTGCCCACTGGTCTTCTTCAGGTGTCTTTCATAGTTGGTACACTTCTTAGATATCTCATATCAGTTAATTTTTCTAAGTTACTTTAGGTTTCAGATATTGTTTTTCTTCCACTGCACCAGATCATATAAGGTTTTTTTTATGTAAACTTTAATGTAACAATACAAACAACCAAGTTAAGGACACTTATCCAAGCATGTAAGTCTCTAACCATTTTGGTAAAAAAATACTCAAATATCTATACACTATGCTTTGATGAAAAATGTCAATCCTTGGCACTTCAACCAGAGCCTAGATTCCAAGGATTCCAGCTGCAATATCAATGTATGTATTTATCTAAACTCTCTGCCACAGGCAGGATATAACAGAGGGTTAATTTTGAAGTGGGGTAAACCTGGTTTAAATTCAGAACATTCCTACTCCTAGACCAGTTGCCTAACCAAGGCTAAATAACCCAGTCTGACTTACTATTTACCCATAGCTGAAAGGAGAAAATGTGTGTTCATGTCTTTCTCAAGGGAATTAGTGTGAAGTGAAATGCACAAGGGTTATCTTTATGGCAGCCATTAAACTTCTTGAAACTCATCAATATTCTCATCCTAATTTCTGCATTTCCCTTCTTCTTAATGTAACAGGGCAGACTACAATTTGCCTTTTTGCTAAATATACATTAAAAAATGTATAAAATTATAATTTTTTATAACATACATATATAGCTACAAATTGACAATATTTGGACAAAAATGAACAAACACAAAAATGAAATATTGTAATGAGATTTGTCTGGCTTTGGTATTTATTGTATGAATATTAATTTCTGGTTAAAATTCTGCCAATTTTGAAGCTGAGTACCTTTTTTGTATGAAGATGGGCTGAAAAATTCATATGATGACATCATACCAGCTGTTGATGACTTTTTTTTTTACCAATGGGATCCAAGAAGTATATGGACTCACATGGAGACTATGTTGAAAAATAAGCCTCTTTTAGTTACATTTCAAGAGAGTATCTTGGTCAGCTTATGAACTTTTCAGCCAACCCTTATATATTAGTAAGTTATTCTACTAAGTATTGAGAAAATAAGTTAATACTTTTGGTATCCAATCTTACAATAATAGAATTTCTCAATTTACAAACCAAAATCACATTGTATCTTATATATATATATATGTGTGTGTGTATGAGTATATATATATATATATATATGTGTGTGTGTGTATGTATGTGTGTGTGCGCGTGTGTGTGAGAGAGAGTATATATATATATATATATATATATATATATATAAAGTGGATATCTTCAAAAATAAAATAACTAAAAACAATTTCTAATTTTAGAAAATATTAAATCTCCAGTGTAAAGTATAAAAAAGCTGCTAAATTTTAATCCACAACACAATGTTTCCCAGGAATAATGCCAAGCTTGCATGCAGTATTTATTGAAGCACAAAAACCCCAAGAGACAATGGCCAGTGTTTAGAGGTTTAAAACTGGAAAATGCCTTGCACCAAAAATTCCACCATTTTTTGACAGAATGGAATTTACACCTGGTATTCTCAGATCATGAAATGCCATCCACAATAAATTCTCAGCTGTTGCTAAGTTCATGGTATTCAATTCTTTTCAAGAACATGTGTGTCTATAATGCATATGTATGTATGTATATATTTGTATATATCAAAGATGTACATAGAATTAACTGCCTCAAATAAGAAAAAAAGTCAATTTCTCTATTCTTTCAATTTGAAAAAGAAAAAGAAACAAAACTTAAAGCCTGAGAAACTGCTTCAGGATCTTGAAAAAGAATAAAAATTATTTGTTTCAAAACAAACACAAAAGGCAAAAATCAACAAAATTAAATAAACAAAAGCAAGTCACTATGGTATATAAAACACAAACTGTCCATCAATTAACATTATCACCATTTCCTAAGATCTACAACAAATATTCTATCTAATGGACAAAAACCATGTTTTACAGACAAGGTGGATCAATCAGTCCCTAGTCTGACACTTTGTCATTTTAATAACATTATATTTTATCTCTGACTACAGAAGTGTTGGTTAAATGACAGATTGAGTTTAACAGCATGTCAACTTGTCTAGGGTTGGTTTGGTTTGGTTTCTTTGTTTAATGGTATATCAACCTTTGTAGATTATTTAATGCGAAAGCTATTCTTCTAGAAAAACAGTGGTTATACTATTTAACCCATAGCTGGGAGGATAAGGGAATTCATACCTTTCCCAAGGGTATTTGCCTGAAAGTGACGTAATAGCACGACTGGAGTATGAACTCACGTTCTACGATTCTGCAGTCCATCGCTTTAACCATTACACCACGAGGACACCCCCTAGGGTTATTTCATGCCAAAATGTGAGGGAATTTTTTTCTATAATGGCATATCAACCTTCCTCTAGTTAAGGAATGGTGTACATTGCAAGTTTATGAGTAGTTGTTTTGGACACAGTTATATGATATCAAGTATTTCTAATACAGATAATTTGTACACAGTTGTATGGCTTCAAGCACTCCTACCTAGTACTAATAAGTAAAGTTGGCAACCTTAGTCAAAAGTGACCTGAAGACTCCCTTTTCAATAGCTACTACACTGAGATGTAGAGAAGGGTGCTACTCCATTCCCTGGATTGCTCCACTTTACCCTTGATCCTTACCTTATAGTGCTGAGTGCTAAGCAAGGCTGCATCAAGAACAATTTTTTGAGTCTTTGGTATGACTCAAACTGGGATTGAACCCTGGTCTCCCAGACCATTAGCAAATACTCTACTCATTTGGCCAATGGCCAGTAATAATACTAATAAATTATACATAATTATATGGTTTCAAGTAGCTAATAATAATTCTTAGTAATTTCAACTAACTATTCTTAATATAAACAATTTACATACAGCTGATTGGTATCAAGTATTCTTATGTAATACAATTAATTTTCAAATAGATCTATTTGACCCAAACAGGTACTACTATTGGTAATGAAGGGGTACTTCAAACTTCCCAGGGCTTCAAAACTAGAGCCCCACCATCAGATGCAACTAAGTCTCATATCCAAGACTGTGATGGTAAAAGTGTGTTGCCAAGGAAGGAGATTATGTTAAAAATAAATATTAGTTGTAGAAATTAAATGTATTTTTTGTCAGTAGAGACATTGATGTACAGAGGTATTGGCCCATGTATTTTTCACCTATAACACACATACACAACAATACTCTTTATTTTCTTAACCAACTGTTTCATATGCCTCACTAGAGATTTCATGCAAATCTTGAAATCACTCCACCAGGAAATCACGAACTGAATTTTCAATCCATTTTTTTCTTCTTTCTTAGATGAAGTTTTTTTAAAACTTTTATTTAAAACCTTTGTGCATGTCAGAGTGTACATCTTGATATATCTTATGGTTGGTTGTATGTAACTAGATAGGTCAAACTCTGGTCATAACCTAAAAGTTATATGACTTGGTCCATGTGAAATACATTAACAGACATAAGAAACAGATAAAAAAGTGGATAGCAATGAAGAATAGACAAAAATTGAGTCACAAAAATACTGCGCAGTTAAAGAATATATTAGTAAAAGAAAGAGTTTGTGTATGCATCTGTAAAAGAAAGGAAGTGATTGAGTAACTTGTTAGTCAGTTGAATTAGTTATTGTTAAAGTCAGTTTTTTCAAGTAACTAATAATAATCATCAAGAGCTCCAAGTTACTTACCTTGACACAAATAATTTGTATTCAATTATATTTTCAAGTATTACAATCTAATATGAATAATTTGCAAGTAATTAGTTTCAAGCAGCTGTTTTAATTTAATTATAATGATAATAATTATATCAAAGTGAGAATAGATAAGATGCAACAAAATAGCAAATGCAGGTTATGTGGTGATAGAAATGAAACCATCAATCACATGTCACGTGATGGCTCACGGAGACGAGGAGGTGGGAATGATACTCTCCCCCCGTTGAACTAAAACTATCCAGCAGTCAAAAAGTGACCGTTAAGAGAGAATGTGGGTCACGCAGATGTTTGCACCTAAGTGACCTTGGGTCGCCGGACATCGGAAGGGGAAAGAGAAAATGAAGCCAAATGATTGGCGGGGGGACCCCAAACGGAAGTGGGGTTCCCTTCCCCTCAACGGAAGTAAATACAAAACAAGGTAGTTTTTGGGCAAGTCTCGTGGCAGACGGACGATAGCCATTTTACTCCGGGCTAAAGACAAAAAAACTGAGACACGAAGAACTCCAAAATCCTTCAAGCCAGCATTAAAAACAGTACAAAGTCTATTAGCCCGTGAAAGAAGAGAAATTCTCCAGTGGAACCCCGTCAAAAAAATAGGATAAGTAACTTTGGGACATTTTTCCGTTACACCCAATTTTTGTTACCACTCTCTCTCTCTCTCTCAATTTGAAAAAGGATAAAAGCCAAGAAAAGACATTTATATTCATGGACTATCCTATTATATATTTTTGACACTTTGAACGTATATGTATATATATAACCGTAGTAAAGAACTTATGTATTTTCATTTTACCATGTGGTCTATGTTATTATTTCATGCTTTCCTTTCAGCTTCTATTCGCATTATATTATCTTGCTTAGAACTGTCCTATTAATTCCTAAAGTATAACACGGGAAACCGGAGTTGCCGACTACTACAACAACATTAATATTATTACAACTAAGACCTATAGGCCCGTATTCTTCTATTATCTAAGGGGAAGAAGTTTAGCGGCCTGGTGGGTATGTGATAGTGTGAAATTTTGGACCCCTTTGCCAGCGGTGGCCAGTCTGGCCCTAAATTATTCCCTCATGTAATATGCCAGTTCTTATCTGCCTGAGAAAAGAACTCTGAACAGGACTTATTTCTGTAGGGGATCAAGTGCCAACCTGCCCCGTCTTCACACGTGCGAAAATAAAGTCCCGTTTAGGGATTTTAATCAATTTCCCCGTCACAGACCTAAAATGGGGGCTCATCCGGGATATTTTAATCTTTTATTCCTGACCCCAGACCTTTTATGGGGGCTCGTCCGGGATTTGATATTATAAATAATATTTATTGCTTGTAGTCGTGTGACAATTCCTGCCGTCTAAATCTACCCTGGGAGACCGTGAAAGGAAAAAAGGAATATTGTTGAAACAGTCAAATTACTTGTTGATATAACTGTTTGGAAAAATTAAAGAAAAATGGACAAAATAGAAAACTTTTTAAAAGAACCCTCCATGGAAAAGTTGGAGAAGCTGAGAAAAAGCGAGATAATAAAAATTGGCGAGAAGCTTGAGTTAAATGTTGAAAATTCTATGAGGAAACATGAACTCGTTATAAAAATAGCAAGACACATGGTCGACGAAAATGTTTTCGAGGAAGCAGTATTAGAAGAGCTACCAACGGAAATGATAAGAATGACTCCAGAACAAATTGAACTGGAGAAAATTAAAATACAAGCACAAATGGAACTACAGAGAAATAAAATGGAACTGGAGAAAATAAAAATTCAGCAAGAAACAAGGCTGCGAGAAGTCGACTTGGCAATAAGAGGACGCAAAGAAAGCCATGACAGTTTCGAAGTAACGAAGCAAGCGAGGCTAGTCCCAAAATTTGAAGAAGCCAACGTGGACGGATACTTCGCACATTTTGAGCGAACCGCGCTAAATCTTGGATGGCCGAAAGAATGCTGGTCGATGCTACTCCAAACTGTGCTGACAGGAAAAGCACAGAGAGCATATGCAACTCTGCCGACAGAAAATTGCGCCGACTACGATTTGGTGAAAGCAGCGGTTCTTAAAAGCTTCGAATTGGTTCCAGAAGCTTATCGACAGAAATTCCGAACACAGAGAAAAACTGAAAACCAGTCTTATGTGGAATTTCTGAGAGAAAAAGAGAACGCGCTGGATAAGTGGTGTGACTCTAAGAGGATAGACGGAGACGCTGAGAAACTCCGGCAGCTAATATTAGCTGAAGAATTTTTAAACTGTGTGCCAGAAGAAGTCAGGGTTCACCTAAGTGAAAGAAGAACCGACGTGACTTATGAAATGGCTGTACCAGCAGACGAATACATCCTCACACACCGAAAGACGAAGGAAAAAACGTTCACGGGAAACAGAGTGAAGTTTAAAGCTGAGTTAAGACCTGAGGAAGAAAATAGAAGGACCTTCCAAAGTAGCAGCAGAACAGTGATCTGCTACAAATGCGGAAAGGCTGGTCACATAGCCATAAGGTGCCAGCTAGGAAAAGGTCCTGAAAGAAACCAGACCCAGCCGAGAAAACCACAGGGAGCTGTCACGACCGCTAGAATAGACAAGTCTTATCGACCTTGGACGAAAAAAGGGATGATAAGAGGCCCACACGGAGGACCAGTGGAAGTCTCAATTTTACGAGATACCGGAGCATCTCAGTCGTTACTTCTACGAAATAAATTACCTAAAAGGGTAATAGAAGCAACACGTGAGACTGTGATGATAGAGGGTATCGGCGGAAAGAGGGTAAAAATACCGCTGTGTAAAATAACACTGAAGTCCCAGTGGAAAAATGGACCAATTAAAGTTGGTATGGTAGACAAGCTACCTATGAAAGGAATTTCCCTCATACTGGGAAATGAGATAGAAACAAAAGGGTGTCACCCGTGTAAGATGGCCAAAATAAGCGCCAAAAATGAAGAAGGAAAGATGGCGAGAACGAACGCCAAACATGGACAGAAGATGGCGAAGATGAACGCCAAAAATGGAGAAAGCAAGTTGGCGAAAATGAGCGCCAAAAATGAAGAAAAAAAGATGGCGAGAATGAACGCCAAACAGGAAGACAAGATGGCGGCTGAGCCACGTGGGCGGCGCAAACGACATAGTCGCTCGCAGAGGGAGAAAGTGGAAAGGAAAGAAGTGAACCTTCCACCCCTCAATAAACAAGAAGATAAAAGGACCATTCGTCAGAAAAAGGATGAAGGTCCAACGAATATTAGGAATAAATTCCCTAATACTTATCGATAGGATAAGAGGAAAATAAGAGGACCCTCACAAGTGACTAAGAAGGAAGAATTTAAGAAGGGCGACGAAGTCCTGCTACTATCATCAAATAAAGGACCCCACTGTGGTGGACGATATATAGGTCCCTACGTAATATCACAGAGAATAGACAAGAGGACATACAGAATTGATACCAACGAAGGAAAGAAGAAGACACAAGTGTGTCACACAAACAAACTGAAGAGGTATGTCCGTCAAGAAGGCCAACCTCGAAAAATTGAGAACTCAGCAATGCCGAATAAATTCGAGGAAAAATTAGGCCAATTGTCTGTTTCAGAGAGAGAGGGCTTAGAAAAATTAATAAAAAAGTACCCAAGTTTATTTCTCTAACGCCCCACAAAAATGTAGTAGCAGAATATTCTTTCATAGTTGTTGAGAGAAAGAAAGAGAGAGAGAGAAACTAAAGGAAATGAGGAATTCTCGTCCCCAATGTTGAAATATGAGATGGACGAGAAAGTGGTTCGTCAACAAGTGACGAATAGGGGAAAGAGAGAAAAGAAAAGGAAGTTTTCTCCCCAAAGCTTGACAATTAAAATTATAAAGTCGTCAAAAGTGACGAAGAAAGAAAGAAGGACTTACCTCCTCAAGATTTGAAATATGATACGGCCAAAAGCCGAGAGAGAAAAAGAAAGAAAGGAAAACGAGATTAAAGAAAAAGAAAAGGGAGAGAGAGAGAGAAAGAAAGAGAATTGAAATTGTTTTCCCCTATAGTGAAAATTAGGAAGGACGAAAAAAGGAAAAGGAAAGAATTCGTCAAAGCGTGAAGAAGAAAGGGGATGAAAGAAAAGTAAAGTGAGAAAAAAAAATGAAAGAAAAGGAGAAAGAACAGTGAATTGAATTGCCTTTTTTTTTTTCTATGATATTTCTATTCATCCCCCTTTCTTCTCTAAAAGAAGGAGGTGTCACGTGATGGCTCACGGAGACGAGGAGGTGGGAATGATACTCTCCCCCCCGTTGAACTAAAATTATCTAGCAGTCAAAAAGTGACCGTTAAGAGAGAATGTGGGTCACGCAGATGTTTGCACCTAAGTGACCTTGGGTCGCCGGACATCGGAAGGGGAAAGAGAAAATGAAGCCAAATGATTGGCGGGGGGACCCCAAACGGAAGTGGGGTTCCCTTCCCCTCCACGGAAGTAAATACAAAACAAGGTAGTTTTTGGGCAAGTCTCGTGGCAGACGGACGATAGCCATTTTACTCCGGGCTAAAGACAAAAAAACTGAGACACGAAGAACTCCAAAATCCTTCAAGCCAGCATTAAAAACAGTACAAAGTCTATTAGCCCGTGAAAGAAGAGAAATTCTCCAGTGGAACCCCGTCAAAAAAATAGGATAAGTAACTTTGGGACATTTTTCCGTTACACCCAATTTTTGTTACCACTCTCTCTCTCTCTCTCAATTTGAAAAAGGATAAAAGCCAAGAAAAGACATTTATATTCATGGACTATCCTATTATATATTTTTGACACTTTGAACGTATATGTATATATATAACCGTAGTAAAGAACTTATGTATTTTCATTTTACCATGTGGTCTATGTTATTATTTCATGCTTTCCTTTCAGCTTCTATTCGCATTATATTATCTTGCTTAGAACTGTCCTATTAATTCCTAAAGTATAACACGGGAAACCGGAGTTGCCGACTACTACAACAACATTAATATTATTACAACTAAGACCTATAGGCCCGTATTCTTCTATTATCTAAGGGGAAGAAGTTTAGCGGCCTGGTGGGTATGTGATAGTGTGAAATTTTGGACCCCTTTGCCAGCGGTGGCCAGTCTGGCCCTAAATTATTCCCTCATGTAATATGCCAGTTCTTATCTGCCTGAGAAAAGAACTCTGAACAGGACTTATTTCTGTAGGGGATCAAGTGCCAACCTGCCCCGTCTTCACACATGCGAAAATAAAGTCCCGTTTAGGGATTTTAATCAATTTCCCCGTCACACATAACAAGTGAATGCAGCAAATTAGCACAGAAGGAGTATAAGACTAGACACAACTGGGTGGGGAAGGTAATCCATTGGAAGATGTGCAAGAAATTTAAATTTGACCATACGAACAAATGGTATATGCAAAACCCAGCATCTGTCCTAGAGAATGACACACATAAACTCCTATGAGACTTTGATATACAAACAGATCACCTAATCTCGGACAGAAGACCAGAACTTATAATAATCAATAAAAAGAGAGAACTTGCAAAATTGTGGACTTTACTGTCCCAGCTGACCACAGAATAAAACAAAGAAAGTGAAAAGAAGGATAAGTACCATGACCTTGCAAGGGAATTGAAACAACTACAGAACATGAAGGTGACAATTATACCAATTGTAATTGGTGCTTTTGGTACAGTCACCAAAGGATTATTAAAGAGACTGGAGGTCTTGGGGGTTGGAGGATGAGTGGAGACCATCCAAGCGACAGCATTATTGAGAACAGACAGAATACTGAGAAGAGTTCTGTAGACTTGAAGAGACTTGCTGTCACTCAAACCATCAGCTTAAACTGTGAAAAACTCTCAAGAAGTAAATAATAATAATAATAATAATATTCCTTAGCTTTCACAGTTATATGATTTCAAATATTCCAATCCAATACTAATAATTTTCAAAAAGATCTGTGTGACCCATAGATAAAACCCTGAAAGATTCTACACCTCCAGGTCAGAGTGGACCTAGGAGTAATGGCAACAAATGTGTTCTCTACACTCCTCTGAGCTCCATAACTGGAGCCTCACCACAGTTTCACTTTAGTGTTATAACCAAGACATGATTTATACATACATTAATAATGAAGACTGTCAGATTGCTCAAAGAACACTACTAATACCATGTAACTCAGTGCAATATGGTCAAATGATCAGTGACTATGCTAGCTTTCTCTGCAGGCTTATATAATAAGGATATTGATTGGTTTTTAAGCATGTCAAACCTACTTGGGTGATTCAAATTTGAAATCTGTTAATTTTTTCAAGCAATTATATGGTTTAAAGTAATTGTTACAATAAAAATGATCAACTAATGATCATAATGGAACATTGGCCAAATGAGTAGAGTATTCACTAATGGTTTGGGAGACCGGGGTTCAATCCTAGATTGAGTCATACCAAAGACTCAAAAAATGATATTTGATTCCGCCTTGCTTAACACTCAGCACTATAAGGCAAGGATCCATGGTAAAGTGGAGCAATTCAGAGAATTGAGTAGCACAATTTCTTACACCTCAGTGTTGTAGCTTTTGAAAAGGGAGCCTTCAGGTCACCCTCGTCTAAGGTTGCCAAATTTTTTTGTTTAATAATCAATTAATTTTAATGCTGGAGTCAGTTTCTTTATTTGCAAGCCATTATATAGTTCAAAGTAACTAATAATAATTATTATTTGCACACAATTATTGGCCTAATAAGTAGAGTGTTCACCAATGGTCCAGGAGATCGGGGTTCAATCCCAGGTCGAGTCATACCAAAGACTCAAAAAAATGGTACTTGATGCCGCCTTGCTTAGCACTCAGCATTATAAGGTAAGGATCAAGGGTAAAGTGGAGCAATCCAGGGAAAGGAGTAGCACCCTCCCCTACACCTCGGTGTAGTAGCTATTAAAAAGGGAGCCTTCTGGTCACCCTTGACTATGGACTATAGCTTCAAGTAACTATTCTTAATATAAATAATTTGCACAAAGTTTAACAGTATTTCTGTTTGTTTGAATGGTTAGATTTTATGGCATATCAACCATTGCAGGTAATTCAACGCCAAATACTGTTTATACATATATATTAAATATATATGATTTGTAAACACATATTGTTGATAACATTATTAAATGAACCTGAACTCGTTCTTTTTTTTTTTTTCTTTTTTTTACAGTTAAATGTTTTCAAGTATTGCTATGTAAAAGTTACAATTTAACAGTCATCTGTTTGCACACATTTGAATAGATATACATAATATGTAAGATTAGTTTGTTGATAATGTAATTTCTAAATGAGTCACAACTAATTTGTTTGCACACTAGTATTGCTATTGTTTCTACACAGTAAAATAGTTTCACTAATTGCTATCTAACTCTTATAATTCTACGCAATATTAATCATTTGTTTGCACACAGTGGAGTGGTTACAAGTATTGCTATTTAACACTAACAAGTCTATTCAACATTATTCATTTGTTTGCACATGGTTAAATGTTTCTAAGTATCTATATATATCACTAACAATTCAATAAAACATCACTTTTCGCTTACACACAATTAAATGATCCAACAGTTCTATTTCTAAGGACTCAATTTAGCATAAGTCATTTGTTTGCACACAATTTAAATGTCAAACAGTTCTGTGACCCATAGATAGGACCCTATCAGGTGCTACCATTCTGGGTCAGAATGAACCTTGGAACAATGGTAATGAAAGGGTACACATTTCCCTAAGCTCCAAGACTAGAGCCTCACCATCAGATTGTTAAATGTCATTTCCAGGGTACTTGTTGGGGGAGTTTTACCACTCTGCAACAATGCAGTTGGTGTATTCTACAGCTCTATCTGACTGGGCTGAAGTATTTCTGTCAAATACTAATAATTTGCAATGAATTATATAGTTTCAAGTAACTATACCTATCTAATGATAATCATTTTTTTGCACACAGTTATGTGGTTTCAAGTATTTCTAATACTAATAATACTCATAAGTATTTGACTAATAAGTGAAACCTTAAGAGGAACTACCACTCTGAGTTAGAGTGGAACTGGGAATAATAGCAACAAAGGGATGACTCAACATCTCCAAAAGCTCACCATCGGATATAGTTCAATGTCATACTCCGGACACTATGTAATGAGGAGTGTGGCTAGACATCTGGCAGGATGAAAAATAACACCTCTATAAAAGGCAGGTAAAGTTTCTTGTAGTGTCAATAGGATTCTAGCATACAGGCAAAATGATGCCCAAGAAGGGCATTTTCCCTCTTGGTAGGGCTTAGAATATGCTGACTGTACCCCCAGCAGTAAGACCTTAGCATGACACTAAATTGCACCTGGTTATGAGGCTCTGGTTCTGGAGCTCTGTCAAGTGGGGAGTACTTCTTCATTGCCATTACTCTCAGGTCCACTCTAACTTAGGGTTAGGTTCGCATCTATGAGTCAGATAGCTCTGTCTGCAAATTATTTGTATTAGATAGGTTTCAGTTTCTTTGTTTAATGGCATATCAACCTTTCAAGGTTATTTAATGCCAAAGCTACCCTTTAAGAAGAACAGTAGTGGAACTATTTAACCCATAGCTGGGAGTATAAGAGTGTTCATACCTTTCCAAAGGACATTTGTCTGAAAGAGAATGTAATAGTGCAACTGGAGTTCAAACTTGTTTACTACAATTCCGCAACCCATCGCTTCAACCATTACACCACAGCGACACCCCCGTATTAGATAGGAATACTTGATATCATATAACTGTGTGCAAACAAATGATTATTATTAAATAGAAATAATTTCTTGAATGTAATTATTAGTATTAGATAGAAATACTTGAAACCATACAACTGCATTCAAATAATTTGTGTTAGATAGGAATACTTGATATCATATAACTATGTGCAAAAAACTTAAGAAACTACACAAAAAATGTAAATACAAAAATAGAATGTACATAATTCCCTAACCCCTCAGCAAAAAATAACCCCAGATGAGTTGACATGCAATTAAAATCAATCATTCAAGGAAGACATCCTTGGCATCAAAGCATGGCATGACCAATCATTACAATTGATTCTCTATCAGCAGTCCTAGACTGCACCTTGCTGTTAGATGTCAGGAGGTTTCTGGGTTTCTTTGTTTAATAACAAATCAACCTTTGTGGGTTATTTAATGCCAAAGTCATTCTTGTTGAAGAACAGTAGTGATACTATTTAACCCCTGGGTGGGAGGATAAAAGAGTTCTTAGTTTCTTTCTTTATCTAATAGCATATCAACCTTCATGGGTTATTCAATGCCAAAGTTATCCTTGTAGAAGAACAACAGTGGTACTATTTAACCCATAGGTGGGAGAATAAGGGGGTTCATACCTTTCCCAAGGGTATTAGTTTGAAAGTGAGTGTAATAATGTGAATGGAGTTTGAACTCATATACTATGATGTTGCAACCCAGCATATTACTACACCATGAGGACTTCCCTCCCAGATGTCATATGATTCAGTCTGGACTAGGGCAATGCTTTACTCCCCTTAAGCCCATTTATATACACATTCCTTTTGGGATGGACTGTGAACAACAGATACATACAAATATGCAAGTATCTATTATTTTCATTAGATTTATTTTTCATTCCACTGATGTTACATATGAATTTTTCCCTTTTTAATTTTTTTTCCTTTTAAGATTTAAAAAAAAAAATCTCAAAATCTCATATTAATTCTAAACAATGTAATAATTATATAATTCAATTAAAGTGATATTTCTATAATTCAAAAAAAATTTACTTAAAAAATCAAAATTACAAGTCATATGACCATCAGCATGATAGTCTTCCTGGGTAATTTAAAAAAATGTCCCTATCAAAAATCTTTTGGATTACATTTTCAAATATTTGTTTACTTTGCCTTAAAAGCTCTAACAAATCTACATTCAAACTATTTATGGAATAAAAAAATAAAATAGATTTAAATAACGGTCACCTTAAATTTTTAAAAAACTACATCTGGTTTTCCTACATCATCATTTCAGAATCTAAAAAGTATTCAAAAAGATGCAAAGCTTTCTGTGTGGTCAAAAGGTGAGTGATGATGAAAGAAATCTTAGCACTGCAATAACCATTTCCTTCCCATGCAGACATGATTTATTCAGTATGGGAAGATCTTAAGTCACTTTAATGTTGACAGTATTTTGAAAATTCCCAGCAGCTTGGATATTCTGCCATTATTGATATTTTACCACTTTTTTGTTTTATTTTAATTTTAGTTGGCTTTCATCACAACAATTAATTTGAAAAGCAAGTAATATTAAGATGAAAGAAAAATACTAGTCAACAAATTAATAATGATTAACACAACTTCATTTAAGAAAGTTTTAAAAAAGAAAAAAATTTGAAAATTCTTCATCAACAATTTCAGAATGTCTTCAAGTACCATTTGAAAAACACAATCTTTGACCCCCCCCCGCCACACACACACACACACACACACACATAAATGTGTGTGTGTATCTGTATA
Source organism: Sepioteuthis lessoniana (assembly GCA_963585895.1). Taxonomy (NCBI): domain Eukaryota; kingdom Metazoa; phylum Mollusca; class Cephalopoda; order Myopsida; family Loliginidae; genus Sepioteuthis; species Sepioteuthis lessoniana. Next base: position 51,521,931 of record OY757932.1, on the reverse strand, counting down.
CACACACATATACATGTGAGTAAAATTTGGAATGAATTTTGATGAAATGAGAAAGAAAAAGACAGCTTGAAAAATGAAGTTGACATGTTTTGAAGGATGTTGAGTATCATTAGAATACAAATTTAAGAAAACATATCAATCTGATTTTTCAAACTGTTAGGATTACGTAGACACAGTGTCAATGGCACTTGGTGACTGTTAGTTTCTTGGCTTTTTGATCATCAGCGCAAGAAGATGACAGTCACCAAAAGCAGTTGATTGTATCTATGCTATTCCAATTATATATATATGCTTCATCACAGATGTTGAGCACTATTCAATTATATATATATATATATATATATATATATATATATATATATATATATATTGTAACTGAGGGAGACCCAAAGGTTCTCTTTTCAGTAGCTACTTCACCAAGATGCAGGGGAGGGCGCTACTCCTTTCCTGGCCTATTGGCATAATGGTTAGAGTGTTCACCTGGAGACTGGGATTCAATCCCAGGTCGAGTCATACCAAAGACTCAAAAAATGGTACTTTTTGCTTCCTTGCATAACACTCAGCATTATAAGATACAGATCTAGAGTAGTGGAGCAATCCAGGAAAAGAGAAATGCCCTTCCCTACACCAATTGAAAAAGGAGCCTTCAGGTTGCCCTTGACAATGGTCAGCCAACTTACTTATATTATGCATGTGTGTATATGTAATGTGATTCAAAAGTTTAGGAATATGAATACCACTAACTAAATGTAGTATGGATATCTATTTTTACTATTTTTAAAGCCAATATTTGGTTTCTTTGCTTAATGGTATATCAACTATTGTGAGTTATTTAATGTCAACGCTCTCCTTGTGGAAGAACAGTAATGGTTCAATTTAGCTCAAAGCTATGGAATAAGTTTTGGTTTGGTTTTATGGCATATCAGCCATTGCAGGTTATTTAATGGCAAAATCACTTTTATACATATAGACAGTTTTATTTCAAATAATTCAATTTAACATAGGTCCACAGTTTAAATGTAAAAAACAGATCTATTTCAAATAATTTAGTTTAGCATAAGTACACAGTTTAAATGTCAAAACAGTTCCATTTCAAACAATTCAGTTTAGCATAAGTACATAGATAGGACCCTATCAGTTGGTACCACTCTGGGCCAGACAAGACCTGCCGGCAATTGCAATGAAAAGGTAGTCCACATTCCCAAAAGCTCTAGCATTACTGAAGCCTCACCATCAGATTGTTTAGTGCCATATCCAGGACACTTTTTGGAGGAGTCTTACCCTTCTGCAGAGATACAGTTAGTATATTCTACAGCCCCAGCCACTGAGCCATAGGGAATTTGGGAGATCATGCCTTTTCCTATTTGTCTGAAAGTGGGCATAATAGTTAAAAAGGAGTTTAAACTTGTTTACTACAAATGTCTAGTTCAGCATGTTTACCACTACACCTCGGAGACTCTACTGGAAGCCAGTGATCTGGATCTCAAAAGAGTGACTTCAAAGGCGATGGTGTAAACCAAAAGAGAGAAGGAACAAATGAAGGCAACATGCAAACACATTGTCTTTTTTTTCCTCACTCTGGAGAAAAATTCACCCACATTTGACTGGGTATCAGTATTTCACTCAGAAAACATTACTTCAAAAACAGAGAGGGTGCTTTCTTCAAGCAAACCAGACCCACACAGGAAATAGGAAAACTATATTTATGGATTAGAAAGTAGTTCATTCAGTTCATTTGGCTTTCGTTGGGTGCTAAAGATAAAATCTTAGATGTTAGAAATATCACTCATGGCATTATCAAATGCAGATTTTAGGTCATTTTGCCAAATACGTGAACTACAATCAGATTAATCAATGACCTTTTTTTGACAGTCCACTGGTACACTGCCAAACTTTCTCATCCCTATTTCTATATCAGTACAGCTATTTGTATTCTGCCCTTAATTTCACTGTGCTTTTCCTCATATAAATGATTTTCCTTATAAAATATGTGGAATTAAACAACATTTTTGAGGAGGTGCTTTTGAGGAAGGGAACATGAAATAATGTTGACCAATTGTTAAGTTTGTTTTGGATTCTTAGCCAAATTACTTACATCTTCCTCCAACTGACTCATTTCTTTCCCAAACCACTTCCTACACATACCTCTAAGTTAGAATAGACTTCAACTCCACACCTTATAATCTAACTCACTCTGACTCTCTTTCAGTCTCTATCTCTTCATACATATATGATGACTTTCTGTGACATCAGAGATGTTTATATTTACAACTTCCTTAATCTCACACAGAGTGATTTGTAGTGGGCTCATGCGGATTTGAATAAATTCAGGAAGCAACACCCCATACAACAGCAGATGTATGGCCACTTGCCTCCCATCTCAATAACAATTCAAGTAAGATGAATAAAACATATTGGGCACTGCAAGAGAAGCAGGGATGAACTCATGAACAAAGTTCTCTTGATATTCATCAGCACTGTGCAGACACTTGATACCAGCTAGAGGACCTACCAAGAGCAATGAACAATAGAAAAGGATGGCAAGAGAGAGTCAAGGGAACCTATACTCACAGCATGTTAAGATAAAAATTGCTGAGTTTAATAGGGAAATCAGAATAACCTACAAAATAATGCTAATGACATATCTCAATTTTCACATGGTTTCACTCAACCTATCCAAGAATCTTTATAATTGATATAACTGTTATTCCTTGCATGTGGTATAACAATCATTATTGTAAGAAATGAAATTAGCCACCAAAGTCCAAAACCTGGATGAAGCTGTTTGCCTTTTCCTTCATACTAATGCCCATTAGATAGGCAAGTATCCATCTCTCTTCACTGCAGCTATAGGTAAATCATAAGGCAGAATGAGCTCTTTAGGCTTGAACAGTAACCAGTTTAGGAGAAGAAATACTCTGAATTCCAACCAGCTATACTCTGCATTGTCACATCCCACACCTGTAGGGAAGAGGTTAGGTAAATACATATTGTTATCCTGCACAGAAGAACCTGACAGGGTTTTTAAATTCTATATATTCCTTCACTTTCTAAATTTATTTCTATATTTTTGAATTCATCAAAAAGTGGATAACCTTACATGTCATTGACTGATTTTTGGTCTGAAATTTTCACTGCATAATATTATATTTACACCCTAAAATATTTATGTTTATATGATATTCACATCCATCATGTGTGTCACAAACTATTTATGAAGGATGTAATTTAAATACCACCCTGGATATCAGTGACCATCTTGAAACCTGTATGTAACATGGATAAGTAGTGTTCATATTTATATCTATGTTTGGTTTGGTTTGGTTTGGTCTTATGACATATCAACCATTGCATGTTATTTAATGCCAAATCTGATTTATACATAAATATTAGCTATGATTTGTAGACATAAATCAAAGTTAAATTGTTCCATGTACTGCTATGTATCACTAACAATACAATTAAACATCAGTCATTTGTTTATACATAGTTAAGTGATCAAACAGTTCAATTTCAAGCAATTCAATTCAGCATAAGTCATTTGTTTGCACACAGTTTAAATGTCAAACAGTTCTATTTGACCCATTGATAGAACCCTTTCTAGTGCTACCACTACAGGCTAGAGGGTACCTGGAAGCAATAGCAATAAAGGTGTACTCTGCATTTCCCAAAGCTCCAGTATTATTGGAGCCTCACCATCAGATTGTTTAGTGCCATATCCAGGACACTCATTGGAAGGTTGGGTTGTGGGTTCTACCTCTCTGCAGAGATGCAGTGGGTGTATTCTACAGCCCCAACCAGCATTAAGAAACCTACGGCTTTATTATAGAAAATATCTTGATGCAAAAAAGTTTTATTTTTGAATATATTTTTCCTGTCCATTCACTTAATTCAGTAGTGAATATCAATCAACAGATATAATAATATTTCAGATCAAAATTTAGTGAATATGTAAACATAAATATCCTTAAATTGCACTCACATAAAAAATACTTCTCCACAAAACTCCTCATAAATTTTTCACAGAAGAATATTAAGTTAGTCATAACAAAAAAGATATAATGGGTAAATCTTTTTAATATGGATTTAACTTTTATAACAATTAGTGTTACATCTTAGCCAATGATTTTTTTTCCATCTATATTACATTATCATTCGCAGATGAGCCAATTACCATTATTAGGGCTACTCATCTCTATTACATACAACTTTTAAGATCCTACAAACTGTGTAATTTTCTTTTATCAAAAGATGGTTATTAATGTTCATAAGTTAGATAATATTACCTGGGATGAAAAACTCTCTCCAAAAAAAGAATATAGATACAAATCTCTTAAAGTTGTGCGTACATAAAAAATATTTCTCAACAAACCTCATTAGAAATTAACGGCACAACTTATAAGCAAAAAAGAAAAGATAAACTAATTTTCATGAATTAATACTGAATTGGACTATATTGAAGTCAATGTTAACTTTTATTAATAAATCAACCAAAAATAAACCATTGAGATGAAAATAATTAAATGTAATTTTTTTGTTTCTTTTTTAATTCTATCTTAGTCCATGTAAGCTCATTACACAAAATAAACTGTCAATAATTTGATAGAAAAATGTCTCTACATTTATTCCACAAAGTCTGTAAGTTTCTTTATCCAAAATACCATAGAATTTTTCAAAATTGTAAGGTTAAATACTATTTTTAGATCTAATCAAATCTTCATATAAAAATATTTTTGGTTCTTAGACTGCTTTAAAGAAAAACTCATAAAAAGTAGATATCTAATAAAATGAATAAAAATTTATTTTAAAAACTATAAGAGTAAATTAAATTGTAAGTAAAATTAGCAACCTTAGTTGAGGGTAACCCAAAGGCTACCTTTTCAATAGCTATGACACCAAGGTGCAGGGGAGGGTGCTACTCCTTTCCCTGGATTACTCCACTTTACTCTTGATCCTTACCTTATAGTGCTGAATGTTAAGCAAGGTGGCATCAATTACCATTTTTTGAGTCTTTGATATGACTTGACCTGGGATTGAACTCTAGTCTCCTGGATCATTGGCAAACACACTACTCATTAGGCCAAAACTACTGTAAGTTGCGGCATACAAATTTACTTTTTAAGCCAGAAAAAATCTCTACCAAACTAGGGGTTGACTTAATGACAAGGCTAAAAATCCAAACCTTTACAACAGAGTAATCAGCTAGTGAAAGAGTATTCTTAAAAATTAATATATACTACTGGCCATAACTCTTGCGGACTACCACAAATATTTTCCACTTAAACTCATGTTTGGTGATGATATCAAACAAAATAACACAGAGATTAATATAAAATAATAAAACTGTAATACAAATTAAATAATATATAAATGCTATATCATATACTGTTTCCAACAGCTGATGCACAGGCTATAAACACTGACCAAAATGTTGCAACAATGGTGAAGTGTTTATCTTCCCAATTTCACCATAACACAATAGATTATGACTTCATATGAATATATGTTCAAATGTGTAATATTTATATATTTCAAATATTCTACCAATAGCCTTCTGTATATTTGGGAGTTGATCTATACAGCAGGTATAAGTTTAACCCAAAATTTTGAGCTAAAAATCTTGAGATCAACTTATATGCCTGATCAACTTGTATACAATATGATACAATACATAAATTTAAAGGTATACAAATCAATATAAAAATAATCTAATAGATAAGTGATTAAATAAATAAGTCAAATACAATTTAAAACCTTTCCAGGCATAAACAATAACAATCCTGAAAGTTTGATCGCAATTGTGTCAAAAATGGTCTTGGTGGTATGAATAGAAAGAGATTTAGTGAATTATATATATATATATTTTTGTGGAGGCATTCATAGTGTAATGGTCACTATCATAGGAAATGGACATGGCAATACAAGTCCAAATCAAAGGACAAGACTGCATTTGACATATCACTAGTTCTCTTTGGAAAGGTATGAATCCAATTATTCTCTCTACAGTAATGGATAGATAGTAGGGCAAATTTGAATTTAAACCTTTAAACTCCATTTAGAAATAACCTTGTGTCACATCCTGCTCATACAGAGGGGATGGTGTGTGTATATATATATATATATTATAATAATAATAATAAATAAATATATATTAGATATGTATATTTAATTCATTGGTTCGACACAAACCTTGTATGAAAAGTTTTTGTAAATATAACAAGTTTAATCAAAAGTGCTGAAGCATAAAAGAAGCTCTGACTAAAGACACTCAAAATGTCTAAAAAGGCCATCCAAATTTTGAGTTATATACGAAAAAAAAAAAATTACAAGGAGGCAGACTTAGTATAACAGTTATCACCATAGGAAATGGAATCAGCAATCCAAGTTCAAATACTGCACAAGGCTGTTTGCAATTCACCTTGCAATAATGCCTTTAGGAAAGGTATGAATTTATTTTTTCTCCCCAATATAAGCTAAATATTAGGGCACACTGGATTCTTTAGCATTTGTTAAGCAACCAAACTAGGAGAAAGAAAATGCTGAATTCAAACCAGCTTTTCTCCACTTAAAAACTGACCTTGTTTCATATATAAAAAAGTATCGATGGATCCATTCTGAGTGAAAGTCAAAGTCATGGGTAGCATGAAACATTATGAACATATATATATATATATATATATATATATATATATATATATATATATTACCAAAGACAATTATTCATTTTTCACCATGGTAAGATACTTGAAGTAAACCTGATTAACAAACTAAGAAGCCAAATGAAAAAAAAATTTGTGTATAATGGATAAAATCACATATATATATATATATATATATATATATATATATATATAAAGAGAGAGAGAGTGAGAGAGATAGAAACCTAAGGAAGTTCAGTCTTGTATGAAAGTTTTTTGTGAACAAGTTTAATCAAAAGAAACTCTGACTAAAGACACACAAAATGTCTAAAAAGGCCATTCAAATTTTGAGTTACATACAAAAAAAAAATTACAAGAAGGCACACATAGTATAACAGTTATCACAATAGGAAATTGAATCAGCAATCCAAGTTCAAATTCTGGACGAGGCTGTTAGCAATTCACTATGCCATATTGCCCAAGGAAAGTTATCTGTTCTTCTCACCAGCAATTGTAGAAGTCACTGCTCTAACGTGCAGAATAAACAAGAATAACGACACTTACTGGCTCAGTGGCCCCAGCTAGCATCCGGCTGATGGACAAAAAGTAGAACAGGTGGTAACTCAATACCGAACACATAACACTTGAAACATGCCTGAAGCAAGCCGGTGTATATATACACTAATATGCCCACTCACTGGGCCAGCAACTAATCATTTTCCAGGGAATGGACTTGGCCACCTTCGAATAGTGGAACATCCCAATGTCCATATAATCTCACTCCAACTCATAATTCATTACTACACATGTGAGCACTGACTCATTGCTACTGAGTCTTCGATAGAATTCCAACAGCATTGAGTAAATAGTAAGGCAGATTTGGTTAAGCAACCAGTCTAGGAGAAGGAAAACTTTGAATTCAAATCAGGTTTCATCATCATCATGTCTCACTGCTAGCAGGGATTTTCATCTCTATCATCCATTGCTTCTGGCAGGTCTTCGAGACTACGACCTGTGTCCATACAGAGCTGTTGTAGATAAGTTCTTGTTGGTTGGCCAACACTTGCACATCTGTGTGAAGGGGTCCATAAGAGAATGATGCTTAGGAGTTCATTCTTATTTGTCCAGCAGTGTCCTGCATGTCTTATTTGGATGGTTTTAGAGATAGGAAGTTGCTGGCCATACAGTTGCTTTTCTGTGAGATGTTGCTTGCAGGATTTGTTCAATATAGCATTCTTGTGGGATTCCCATCAAGCTTTTTCTCTAAATGTTTTGTCAATATCCATGTAGTGCATCCATATAGTAGAATTGACACAACCGCTGCTTGAGAGAATTGATAGCAGTTCATGCCTTTGCTAGTCACATATTGATGTTATTCTCAGTAGATGAGATGCTGTTTTCAAATTATGTGAACTTGTCCACTGATTTCAGAGAACCACCATTTAGTGTGGAGATGTTTCATTTCTGATTGAATTAGGTTTACTCTGCTTAAAAATTGACCTTTGATCATACATGAAAAAGGTACATAGGAGATGTTAAATAAATTAAGAATTGGTAAGGATGTACTTATCTATGCTTGATTCTCCAAGGGCATGAGCAAAAAGTGAAACACAAACAGGCTGATAAAAGTAGTTTGGTGTGGTTTGGTTTTATGGCATATCAGCCATTGTTGGTTATTTAATGCCAAATTCTATTTTACATCTATAAAAAATATGATTTATAAACACATTTTGTAGAGATACACACCATTTTTCATAAGTCAACAAAGTTAAAAGCTTCCAAGTATTGCTATGTACCACTAACAATTCAATTAAACATTAGTCATTTGTTTAAACACAGTTAAATAATCAAACAGTTCTATTTCTAATAATTCAATTTATTATGTAATTTGTAGGCGCTCAGTTTAAATATCAAACAGTTTTATTTGACCCTACCAGGTGCTACCACTCTGGGCCAGAGTGGACCTGGGAGTGAATGACAATGAAGGCTTATTCTGCATTCCCTAAATTCCAGTATTACTGGAGTATCACCATCAGATTGTTTAGTGTCATATCCAGGACACTCATTTGGGGGGTGGGGGTCTTATCCCTCTGCAGAGATGCAGTTGGTGTATTTTACAGCATCAACCGACTGGGTTGGTAAAAGTAGGGAGAAATTTTACCCCTATATCATCAAAATAAATGGTGGATCAGGTCCATTTCCAATATAAATGTGTTTTTCTAGTTAAAAGTAAGAACAATTTTTTGCACTTCACCAGTGACTATTTGGTTGGTTGGTTGGTTGGTTGGTGTTTAATGGTATATCAATTTTTGTGGGTTATTTGATAACAAATTTTGTTAATATATATATATATATATATATATATATATACATTGTAACCCTGATATAAGAGATTTGTCAGGACCGGAGAAGTCTCTCATATCCAGTTTTAGTCTATTTTTTTTAGGTAACATGGGCTCTAACTTGTGACCAGAGAAAATCTCTCTTATATCTGGGTTAATCCAAACATGGAATTTCATAAACTCCCACTCCAGATTTCATGTGAGTATTGTAATTTTTATTATTAATTAAATTCCTAATTGTCTTTGAAGAGTAAATGACTGTTTTAATTCCAAGGTTGTTCAAGTCTTTTTGATGATGTTTGTGGTTGAATTTTCGATTTAAATGAAATATATCTGTGATGAATTATTCTTTGAAAAATTATTGTTTTGAATTTCTAAAGAATGTTTGCATTTATAAATTTTGAGAGCTTTTATTGTGGCATATTTTATAAAAGTCACATGAAGGTATTTTCTAAGTAGTCAAATTTTTAAATGATGAATTTGACAACTTAGAAAATACCTTCATGCCTTTATGAAGGTATATAATATATGATTTGTAAGCAAATAGTTTGTAGGTAAATCATTTTGTTTTTGAACAAAGTCAATAGTTAGTAGATATTTTGCTTCCCAGGCAAAATCTTTATCATTTCCATAAATGGATTCCATCTCATTGGCCTAGTGGATAGAGTGTTTGCAAATGGTCCGGGAGACCTGGGTTCAATCCCTGGTCGCATCATACCAAAAACTTTTAAAATGGTACTTGATACCTCCTTGCTTAATACACAGCAATATAAGCCACATATCAAGGGTAAAGTGAAGCAATCCAGGGAAAGGTGTAGTGCTCTCCCCTACACCTTGGTGTAGTAGCTACTGAAAAGAGAGCCTTCTGGTCACCCTTGACTACGGCTGCCAACTTTACTTTATTAGATGCCCCAGTCAGCTGGGGCAGTAGAATACACCAAATGCATCTCTGCAGAGAAGTAAGACTCTCTTAATGAGTGTCCTGAATATAACACTAAACAATCTGATGGTGAGGCTCCAATAATGCTGGAGCTTTGGGAAATGCAGAGTACCTCTTTATTGCTATCACTCCCAAGTCCACTCTGGCTTGGATTGGTAGCACCTGGTTGGGTCCTATCTATGTGTCAAATAGAACTAAACTGTATGCTTATGCTAAACTTAATTGTCTAAAATAAAACTGTTCCAATATTTAAACTGTATACTTATGTTAAACTAAATTTCTTTTACATTTAACTGTATAAATAAATGACTGATGTTTAATTGCATTGTTTGTGATACACAGTAATACTTGGAACCACTTAACTTTATTGACTAAACTAATAGTTTGAAATAGAACTGCTTTTGACATTTAAACTGTGTACTTATGCTAAACTAATTTGTTTGAAATTGAACTGTTTTGACATTTAGCTGTGTGTAAACAAAAAACAGTACTTATGCATATTAGAAGGTATGAAGATTTTGAAATATACAAACTTTTATCCAACTGACTAAATTTGGCATTAAACGGCCCAAAAAGGGTTGATCCATTGTAAAATAAAACAACCAACCAATCAATCAACATATCTGATAGATTGAGGTTTGCAATTATATCATCAATTTCAATATCCATACTTTCTACACTATAGGATATATCTAGTGTTTTGAGTAATCCTTGAGAGTTGCATTATTTTTATTTATACAGTCTTGATTAATTTTTTGGTGGGGTAGTGATTTCATCCTTGATCTAAAGGGGTTCTCTGGATTGAAATGATGAGTTTGATATTTTCACATAGCACTAATACCCTTGGGAAAGGTATGAATCCAGTTATTCTCACTCCAGCAATGGGTAAATAGTAAGGCAGACTGGCTTCTTCAGCTTTGGTGAGGCAACTAGTCTAGGAGAAGGAAAACTCTGATATTTTCAGCCGTTTTTGTTCATTGGTTAGTGTGACCTTCATGAGGCTGAAAAATGAGGAGACTCCAGGGATCTGCAGACAAATACCCTTGGGAAAGGTACAAACTCCCTTATTCCTCTAGCTATGGATTAAATAGTATTTCTACTGTTCTTCTACAAGAATATCTTTGGCAATGAATAACTCATGAAGGTTGATATGCCATTAAACAAAGAAACCACTATCACTAAGGGATAAAATCCCTGGCAAGCTTTTTTTTACCCAAGCAAGAGCAATACCTGCTATCCACAGCAACCAACAACCACAACGGAAGAGCTTCATGCCCAATCACCCTACAATAAATATCTTCATAATAAAGCTGATAATAGAAAAATCAAAAGAGTTTCACAAATATTGATACACCTAAATAGACTTTATAGGGCTCATAACAGTGTTTGAAACAACAGATCATGCATCCTAGTGGAAAATTCTGACAAAAAAGAAAAGAGACAGGTCTGAGACTCTTGACTTTGGTCTTAGGTATGAGGGATATTTTTGGCTTTAACCATATGTACATGCCTGGGCTCCCTTGTTAAACTGGGTATGTGTGAAAACTCTTCTTAAGTTGAGGTTGTTAGATAAAATCCAGCATCTCTCCCAAACTTCCAATACATATATATATATATATATATATATATATATATATATATATATATATATATATATATATGTAAAACACTGAGAAAGAGAGAAAAACAAAGCAAGTGAAAGGTTAATCATTTCCTCGTATTTTTATAACCTAAAAAAGTTGGTGACCTTGGTCAAAGGTGACCTGAAGGATCCCTTTTCAATAAATACAACACCGAAGTGTAGGGGAGGGTGCTACTCCATTCCATGGATTGCTCTACTTTACCCTTGTCATGTACTTTATGATACTGAATGTTAAGCAAGGCAGCATCAAGTACCATTTTTTCAGTCTTTAGTATGACTTGACCTGGGATTGATCCCCAGGCTCCCGGACCATTGGCAAACACTCTACTCATTAAGCTAATTTTTCATTTTGTGGAACGAGTGTCTATATTTTCATTGAAACTGAAACACAAAATATCTGACCAGATAATTAAACCAGATAAACATGTGACTTTCAAAAACTGAACCACATTATTTAATGATCTTTTTAAAACTTTAATTTCAAATCAAAACTTTTTTAAAAGATCATTTTATGGATGACTAATACCTAATTTTAATCCTAACCCCTATTATGTTGTACCTTTTTTTTTCATGACTTTTCAATTAAGATTATAGAAAATGAAGGTTGAAAAATCCACATGATCAAATTTTGGAAAATTTCCAAAGTTTAGCAATAAATTCAAATCTTCTTTACAGTAGTCATTGCCAAAATTTTATGAACTGAAAAAAGAACTGGATGAAAATATTCTTTTCAAAAATTAGGCATTTTTTTTTTTTAAATTTCATATTCACTGATAGTCAATGACTTCTGACCAGATTACACCCTAGCTGACTGATCCAAAGTAGGAGTGCCCAATCTCTAACATGTATTTGCCCAACCTCACCCTAAAAGAAGGATACAACTCAAGGAGTTTAATGGGTTTGAATGGGTTGTGCATTTTTGTAAAGTCTCTGTCCACAAATACTCCCATTACCGATTCATGATCTGTTACCATTATTACATTAGGGCAACCCATAATGAACATGCAACATTTTTCTCAGGTCCACCCTCAATGGGTGTATACCAGCACTCAAAATCAGTGCAAAATATATTGCCTGCAAATATGATGCACTAGCCCTCAGAACAACAGATTCAGGCTTTATCAGTCGAACAGCTACAATTCTTCTCTAACAGTAGAAAACCCATACCTTCTTTGCTTCAGTCTTGGACAAGGTAGGTTACTCAGTTAGTAACAAAAGTCATGACTTTTTTTAACCAGCCTACAATGATCTGCTTGGATTGTTGTTAATATTATTGAGAGTTTGGTTCCTAGCAAAATGTGAATCTTGCCAGCAGAGCCATGCAGAATACTGATGGTCAAAATATGTGGGTAAAATCCAAGCAATGTATGTCAGTCGAACAATCCCAGTCTCATTTGTATTTCTCTGAAAATATGGCTGGTTCTGCATTTAGACCATCTAGAAAAAAGGGAGATAATCCTCTCTTGTTCATACATATATACATGTCAACAATAGATTTTGCTGATTTTCACTACAAGTTGTAATTTACTAAGCTTTTTTGCTTATATGTGCCACAAGGCCATATGAAAGGGGCACCCAATGAGACTCGAACTCATTTGTGTAGGTTTGCTAGTCGAGCTTGCTAACCATTACACCACCAAAGGCGCCTTGATTTTCACTACAAGTTACTACATGTCAATAATAGATTTTCCAAATATGTCACTACATGTCAATGATAGATTTCCTCAATATATCATTACATGTTAATAATAAATTTTAGTAATAAGCGGCTGGAGAGGACAATAGATGGAAATTACACAAGAATGTTGAGAGCAGTATTGAACAAGTCCTGGCGACAACACCCCACAAGACACCAACTATACGGACACTTGCCCCCCATCACGAAAACTATACAAGTTAGACGAACCAGACATGCGAGACACTGCTGGAGAAGCAAGGACGAGCTCATAAGCGATGTACTCCTGTGGACCCCCACATATGGATGTGCAAAAGCAGGACGACCAGCACGAACTTACATACAGCAACTATGTGAGGACACAGGATGTAACCCTGAAGACCTGACGGAGGCGATGAATGATAGGGAGAAGTGGCGAGAGAGGGTCAGGGATATCCGTGCTGGCGGCGCGACATAATGATGATGACATGTCAATAATAGATTTCACCAATCTGTTATGAGAGCATTTGTTCTTTTATTCATCTACTCCTATTTCTACCCATAAAATTATGCCTTTTCCAAGGGCATTTGCACAAAGGGAAATCCAAACAGCCTCATCCAGGATTTGAACTTGGGTGGTCAATTCAATTTCCGACAATGATAATTGTTACCCCATGAACACTCCAATCCTTTGTATTTACTCAAACCCTCCCTCATAGGCAGGATGTGAGACAAGGACAATTTTTAAGCAGAATAAAACTAATTTGAATTTACAGTTTTCTTTTTCCTAGATTAGTTGCCTAACCAAGGCTAAAGAACTCAGTCTACCCAACTATTTACCCATAGAATCATACCTTTTCAAAGTGAAACCCAAAAGGCCTCATCCAGTATTTGAACTCATGTGGTCAATTCCATTTCCTACAATGATAACCAATATGCTAAGCAGCCTCCTAAGTAAATCCTCTTTTATGTATTGCTGAAAAATCAGTAGCAAAGCAATCTACTGTGTAGGAGTTATCCCCCTTGTCTTCTTTAAATATGCTGATAACGAGGCTTTGTTGAATAATGACAAAAATAGCCACCAAGAGATATTAATTGCCAAAGCAAAATTAAGTATAGTATCTTGATCAAACCTATATCTCTACATACTGTTCCTATCTTCAATGAAACTACCATTTGAAGTATTTTTTTATCTTTTATATTCTAGAAATTGAAGGATGCAGAGTATTGTTTTCATCCTCCCCACTTAGTTGTGGTGATGTATCTGACACCTGCATACCTGGTTGCGTTTGGTTGTTTGGGTTTTATGGCATATCAACTTTTGTAGGTTATTTAATGCCGAATCCATTTTTATACAAATAATCAGTTCTATTTCAAACAATTCACAATAGTCAAAAACATTTCTATTTCAAGCTATTCAGTTTAGCCAAACAGTTCTAATTCAACCAATTCAGTTTAGAATAAGTATAAATTTTGTTTACACACAGTTAAATGTCAAAACATTTCTATATTAAACAATTCAGTTTATCATAAGGACAGTTTCAATGTCAAAAACAGTTCTATTTCAAACAATTCAGTTTAGCATAAGTACCCAGCTTACTTGTCAAAAACATTTCTATTTCAAGCCATTCAGTTTAGTCGAAAAGTTCTAATTCAAACAATTCAGTTTAGCATAATTATGTAGTTTAGTTCTATCTAACCCATAGACAGGACCCTATCAGGTGCTACCAATCCAGGACAGAGTGGACCTGGGAGCGATGGCAATGAAGAGGTTCTCTGCATTCCCCAAAGCTCTAGCATTACTGGAACCTCACCATCAGATTGTTTAGTGTCATATACAGGACACTCATTGGCAGTGGGGGTCTTACCCCTCCACAGAGTTTCAGTTGGTGTTTTCTATAGCCCCAGCCAACTGGGCAAATATCTGGTTGTGGGAGTTCATTTGACATCTAAGCACCTGATAGCTAAGGGATTCATATTGGAGTTAAAATACTAAAATATGCTAATTTGTTTTTGTCTCAACTTGAATGAATTAGGTGTATGCAATAAACTTAATTTAGCGATAAAATATTAACAGCATAGATAAAACTTTATACAGTGAACATTTCAGATCTAAATTTAGTAAATGTCTCAGGAAACAGAATTATTAACCAATCATCATCTGATTCTAAGTATACTCCCTTTCAGACATTAATAAAATCCTGTAACAATGAGATCTATCTTCCTAGACTTCAAGTTAAGCATTAATGAGTCTGTTTAAAATTTAAGTGGGTGCCCATTTAGTAACAGTCAGTACTGTTATACTATGGACCAAACAAAGTAAAGCTTAATAAATAATAAGATCTCTTCTTCACCTGTCTTCAATAAAACTACCACTATAATATTCATAATAATGTTTGACAGTAAGCAAGATGTTTCCTATTGTTTCTATATTAATGGCTGAGAAAATGCTTCATTTTATTGTTATTTTCATTAGTAATGTTTGTTACTGGTAATAAATAATATCCTTGTTTCACTTCTTGTTGCTTTCAGTTGGTTCTTCTAGAGAAAAGCAAGAGGAATCTAATTTCAAACACCTTTTATAAAGATTTTGATGATTAATTGAAGAATTTAAAAATGTTCTAGGCTGTCTCTATGTTCAATGGAATTTCTTCAATTTTTCAATCAACAGTGAATGTCTCAAATTAAACAGTCTTGTAAAATTTGCAAATTCATTTGTGTAAATGATAAATACAGTCAATATGGCTTTGTTTTACCTTGACTTAATCTTTCTTTCTTTAGCAGTAAGCAAGATGTTTCTTGTTCTTTTTGTTTTAATAGGTGAAAAAAAAATGATGTCTGTCACTAGTAATAAAAGAGAAAGAAGAGGTAAAGGAAGATAAAGAACAAATAAGGAAAGGGAAAAAAATATATAAACACAAATATAGTGTGAGAGAGAGAGAGAGAGAGAGAGAGAGAGAGAAAGAGAGGGGAAAAAAGAAAGCAAGGAATATAGAGAAAAGAAAGAGAAAAAACAAGAAAGAAATAAAGAAAAATACTGAAATGAACAAGAAATAAAAATAAAAGGAATGAAATATATATATATATATATATATATATATATATATATCTTTTTGTTCACTGCTATTGTTTCTCGTGATAAGAAAGCTGATTGGTTTTATGGCATGTCAATGGTTATTGGATAATTTTAAACCAAAGTCAGTTTACTAATTATAATCTCAAAGTGTTCACCAATGGTCCGGGAGACCTGGGTTCAATCCCAGATCAAGTCATACCAAAGACTCAAAAAATGGTACTTGATGCCACATTGCTTAACACGCAGCATTATAAGGTAAGAACCAAGGGTAAAGTGGAGCAATCCAGGGAATGGAGTAGCGCCATTCCCTACACCTCAGTGTAGTAGCTATTGAAAATAGAGCCTTCAAGTTACCCTCGACTAAGGTCGCCAACTTTACTTATATATGGCGCAAAATTACATCTTCACCATCATTTTAAACTGGTAAACACTTCATAGTTTGTTGCAATATCAATGTTTTTAGAGCCAATGTTTTATTTAAGTGCAAAATCATTTTAAACATTATCATAAACACATCTATGTTGACCCAGATATGGGATTCAACAGAAACTTGTAATAGTGAGGTAAAAATAGTTTAACTCCACAATATGGTTTATTTCAAGAATTGACCAGAACTTGTAATATTGAGGCAGAAATAATTTAACTCCTCAATATGGTTGATTTCAAGAATTGACCAGAACTCATAAAATTGATAGAAA
>OY757932.1:51447441-51499941 GCA_963585895.1 Sepioteuthis lessoniana | reverse complement strand
AAAATGTGTAAGTACAGTTAACATTTATAATGTGCATCAAGCAACCTTCAGCCTCATGGTGAAAAATAGCTTTATTTCATGCAACAAGGTTTTATTTTTAAATAATCACCGAAAATATCCTTATGCATTTAATATACACTGAACATTATGCATTGAAAATTTCAGATCAAAATTCAGGCTATGGACATATTGATAGTTTTAACACACTAAATGTAGAAGCATATTCACATATGATAAAAAGAGTTTATGTATCTTTTTCAGGGTTTCAAAACTCTCCAGTTATCTTTGAAAGTGTTCATATGATCAAGAGTGAAAAATTTAGCAGGAAAAGAATTTTAACACCAACTTCAGGCTTTCAAGTCTTATTTCACCCCCCACACACACACCTACACACACACACACACATATATATATATATATATATATATATATATATATATATATATATATATATATAAATCAAAACAATCTTTATCATAAAAGCCTTAACACCTAATTTAAAATTATTTGTGGTCCTATTCATTTTAAAATATTTCCTTTTCTCTATTTAAACCAACAACAATCTCTCTCTCTCTCTCTCTATATATATATATATATATATATATATATGTAGGGTGTTTTAAAAAATGGTAACATTTCTGAAGGAATTCCTTTATGACAAGGAAGAATCCCTGTAGTATAATGGTTAAAGTGTTGGACTTTGGCTTCAAAGTAAGTGGGTTCGACCTCCAGTCTCACTGTTACATTCACTTTCAGACTAATACCCTTGGTAAAGGCATGAACCCTCCTATCCTCCCAGTTATGTGTTAAATAGTATCACTGTTGTTCTTTAACAAGGATGTCTTTGGTATTCAATGATCCACGAAGATTGATATGCAATTAAATAAAGAAACCAAACCAAACCAAACCTTTATATGATTTTGAAATCTCCACCTGTTCATCATTCCTTTCAACACATTATTGAAATCTTCCCCAGGTGGTTTTCATAATATCAGTTCTGCTTTTCTAATAAAGATATACCCATAGATTTATTAACATTTTTTTATCACCAGTGGGAGATTCAAAGATTATGTTCACAGGGATGATGAACATGTGGAGACTGAAATTATATCACATACAGGTGTTAGTGTTTTCCTTTCTCACCCTGTATATGTGAGTCTGTTCATAAATATTTGCATATATCATGGAGCAGGCACACAAATCTATTGAAAGAACTTTCATCTTCTGTGAACAGATATTGTAATTCTACAATACTGAATCATACTAGTCTGTACTGTCCTTAGAAAAATCTATTTTTACTTCCCATAAGAGCCAAATAGCATTAAAAAATAAATAAAAATGAAAAATAAAACAAAATAACAACAAAATTTCAAAATGTGCAGAATAACTGTGAAAAGCATTGTTTTTGCAGTGAAAAAAAATCCATGTACAAAATGTCTTGAGAATCATTACAGGCTTAAAACCAGACACCAACTGCTACAACCAGCTCAGAACACATATCTACTGCTAATACCAGTCTTAAAACCAAACACCAACTGCTACAATTAGCTCAATACAAATATCTACTGCTAATACAAAGGAGATCTCTAAACTAACTCAGAAAAATATTCAGCTTGTGCATACCTTATTATAAGTAAAGTTGGCCACTGTAGTCGAAGGGCGACCCAAAGGCTCCTTTTTCAATAGCTACTACACCGAGTTGTGGGGGAAGGTGCCACTCCTTTCCTTGGATTGCTCCACTTTATCCTTGATCCATACCTTATAATGCTGAGTGTTAAGCAAGGAGGCATCAAGTACCATTTTTTGAGTCTTTCATATGACTCGACCTGGGATTGAATCCTGGTCTCCTAAAATAGACATGGCATAAGGTTTATCATCATAGGACATGGACTCAGAAACCAGAGTTCAGATCCTGGAGGTTGTTCTTTCATCACCAGGATCAATCTCTTTGTCTCATCCACCTTTCCAGTGTCAATTTTTCAAAATTCCTAAATATGTAATATTATGTTAAATTTTAAAGATATTATGTAATACCACACATTACTTTGCACAGTCAGCTGGGGCTGTAAAATACACTGAGATGCTTTTCTGCAGAGGGGTAAGACCCCACTAATGAGTGTCCAGGATAAGACACTAAACAATTTGATAGTGAAGTTCCAGTAATGCAGGAGCTTTGGGGAATGCAGAGTATCCCTTCATTGCCATCACTCCCAGGTCCACTCTGGCCCAGAGCGGTAGCAACTGATAGGATCCTATCTATGGGTCAAATAGAATTAAACTGTGTACTTATGCTAATCTGAATTGCTTGAAATAGAACTGTTTTGATATTTAAACTGCATACTAATGCTAAACTGAATTATTTGAAATGGAAATTTATTATCTATGGGTCAAATAGAACTAAACTGTGTACTTATGCTAATCTGAATTGCTTGAAATAGAACTGTTTTGATATTTAAACTGCATACTTATGCTAAACTGAATTATTTGAAATGGAAATTTTGTATTCTAAACTGAATTATTTGAAAAAGAATTGCTTTTAACATTGAAACTGAACTTATGCTAAACTGAAATGTTTGACAAAACTGAATAACTTAAAATAGAAATGTTTTTGACAATTAGACAGTGTACTTGGGCTAAAATTCTCAGTATTCTTTACTAAGGCACAAATTCAACTATTCTCTCTCTAATTATAAGTATCTAATAGAGCAGACGGGGCTCTTTAAATTTGGTATGGCAACCAGTTTAGGAGAAACAAAACACTGAATTCAAAAAAGTTGTGCCTTGCTTAACAATTGACCTTGTATAGCATCCTGCTAATGGTGTAAAGTTTGGGTAAATACAAACTTCAGAATATGTTACATAAAAGTAAAGTTGGCGACCGTTGTCGAGGGGGGACCCGAAGGCTCCCTTTTCGATAGCTACTACACCGTGGTGTAGGGGAGGGTGCTACTCCTTTTCTTGGGTTGCTCCACTTTACCCTTGATCCGTACCTTATAATGCTGAGTGTTAAGCAAGGTGGCATTAAGTACGATTTTTTGAGTCTTTGATATGACTCAATCTGGGATTGAACCCAGGTCTCCTGGGCCATTAGTGAACACTCTAACCATTATGCCAATAAGTCTTAACACCAACAGGAAAATTCTTATCCACTGATGTACACTGAGTTTTTACCTTGGTTGTTGTTATAGACAGGTTTGGTCATTATACTCTCAAACTTTTATCAGGTACCTGTCATGTAGGGAAGGGTGTCACTCCTTTCCCTGGATTGCTCCACTTTACCCTTGATCCATACCTTATAATGCTGAGTGTTAAGCAAGGAGGCATCCTTATGAGTATTTTAGACTCTGAATCCTTTATTTTATCCACTTGGATGGTTGGGTGATTTTGTTTTATGGTTTTTGCTGGTTGAGCTGTATGATGATACTAAGTGTACCTTAAAGTTGGGTCGGTTTTGATCCAAACTTCAGGCATCCTACATGTCTAGCCACACAGAAGAGTTGTGATACAACAAAACAGTCTGTTTGTGGATGACAACATATACGCTCCCTCATGGGAGTTGAGCACTTTGGCGAAGGAATTTTATGGGTGCCACTTGCATAATGCAAAGCTCTTCAAATAAATTGAGCACTCTGGTATCCGGTAAGGGAAAAATGTAAACAAACAAAAGCTACTACATATTACCTTATAATTCCCAAGGTGACATAGTTTGCTTGCTGGCTGAGTGGTATGATACTAGGTCTAACGTAAATTGGGCGGGTTTCGATCCCAGTTTCAAGTGTCCTATGTGTCTCACCACACTAAAGAGTTGTGATTACAAAGTGAGAGTCTATCTGTGGATGACAATATATATATATATATATATATATATATTTCAGCATGTTCTGTTAAAGACAACGGAGTATTATCTTTTTAGGATCTTTATGTGAAGACATTCAAGTCTTCTTATTATTTTCCTTATGTCATGGTCGAGGTGCTGAAGAAAGTGCCCCAAACTAGCCGAAGCACTTTCAACCATTTTGCTGGTTATCCTCTAAGGTTGTGTTTGATTGTTTGTTACTGTGAGTTGTGGTGGGTTTTTATATTCATTCAGAGAGGGTTTTTTTTGCATATTTGGGTCATTCTGTTAGGATGGGTGGTAGGGTTAGTTATTGAATATGTTTAATATGTTAATACCCATGTTGAATGCCATTTCATTTATAGTAGGTTTTTTATTTTTTATGTTTATTGCTTTGAGGATTCGTAAGAGGACTTGCTGCTTAAGTACACAATATATATATATATATATATATATATATATATGAACACATTGGCCTAATGGTTAGAGTGTTTGCCAAAGGTCTAGGAGACCAGAATTCAATCTCAGTCAAGTCATACTAAAAACTCAAAAATGATACTTGATGCCTCCTTGCTTGACACTCAACAAGGTATGGATTAATATTGCTATAGATCACCCCTCTCTATGCAGACAGTTAAGCAGTCACATTTTAAATATATTTGGGGAAGTGTTGGAGACTGGTGTGACTTGAATTTTTTTTTTCCACCTTGTCCCTTCAATCCAATTATTTAGTTTACACCCCGTTTTTAACTATTCTTTCTGGTGACTAAGCCTGACAAGTGCCAGACGAAAGGGCCCTCACTGTTTAATTGTTTTAAATAGTTTTCCCCTTACCAATGATTTCACTATTCATTTGTTTATACAAATTTTCATGTACCAAGAACATAATAAAATATATAATATATATATATATATATATATATATATATATATATATATATAAACATGTTTGATTAGATAATAAAGACACATTTTGTCTATATAATTCTATTAAGATCCTTTCAAGTTTCCTGATAAGTATCTTTGTTTCAGGTTGGAATTGGTGGATGAATTTGACAAAATTGTTCTGAGCACTTTCGGACCTTTCATAGGCCATCATCAG
Source organism: Sepioteuthis lessoniana (assembly GCA_963585895.1). Lineage (NCBI taxonomy): Eukaryota > Metazoa > Mollusca > Cephalopoda > Myopsida > Loliginidae > Sepioteuthis > Sepioteuthis lessoniana. Next base: position 51,495,004 of record OY757932.1, on the reverse strand, counting down.
GGGTTGCTTGTATGTATAAAGAGTGTTTTTAAAGAGTTTTTGAAAGTTTTTTTAGGTTTTTTATAACATAACAAAATTATATAAATGCAGAGTTGGATTAAACTGAGATGCTGATGTATTTAAAAAACAGAACAATTTTGGTAAATTCATCCACCAATTCCAACCTGAAACCAAGACACTTATCAGGAAACTTGAAAGAATCTAAATAAAATTATATAGACAAAATGTGTCTTGATTATTTAATCAAACATGCTTGAATGAAAGACTGCTGGCCAACTACACACACACACACACACACACACACACACACACACACACACACACACACACATACACACACACATATATATATATATATATGTGTGTGTGTGTGTGTGTGTGTGTGTGTGTGTGTGTGTGTGTGTGTATACATTTCTTATTGCACAGTTCATGCTTAGGGGATTTATTGTATCAATTAATTCATCCAAGATAATTCCACTTACTAAAACTTAAAATTGACTCATTGGGGAAAAATTAGATACTCTATAAACCTATATTCATTTTAGCAATGTTCCAGCATTTCTAAAAAAATAAAATCAATCAATAAAACTTAATGAGAAAGCTTATTATTATTCACTGCTAGTGGCTAGTTGGTTATGTTTTATGGCATATCAGCCCTTACAGATTATTTAATGCCAAATCCTGTTTATATATATATATATATATATATATATATATATATATATATATATATATATATATATGATTTGTAAATAAATAGTTTGTAGGTAACATTTTTAAATGAGCCAGAACTCATTCTTTTGCATAGAGTTAAATGGTTTCAAGTATTACTATTTAACACTAACAATTCTTTCAATATTCTTCATTTGCTTGCATAGTTACATGGTTTTAAGTATTGCTATCTAATACTAAAATTCAACATTAATCATTTTTTGCACACAGTTATTTTACTGTGTACAAAATAATGATGGTTTTAAGTATAGTAAAGGATGAAATAGTTCTATTAGACCCATAGATGGGACACTATCAGGTACAACCACTCTAGGTTTGAGTGGATTTTGGAGTAATGGCAACGAAGGGGTGCTGCACATTCCCCAAGCTCCAGAACTGAATCTTCAAGGTCAGATGGTTTAGTATCATATCCAAGACACCCATTGGTGGGCATTTGGAGGAAGGGAAAATCTTAACCTTCTTCAGTGATGCAGCCGGTGTATTCTACAGCCCCAACAGGGATAGGCTGTTCTTATTTCACTGTTCATGCTTATAGGATATCTTGTATCAGTTAATTCTACCTGGTTAATTTTATCTATGTTTCTTATCTCTTTCTTGTACTGCTCAACACACTGATTGAACTTCCAATCAATAGGAAAAGAGAAAAATAAAAACAAAAGAAATCAAAGGAAAAGAAAAGAAAGAGTAATATATTCATTTTTTTCTACCAAAAAAACATCTTATAAAAAACAAACATAGACCTGAATTAACCTTTGTGGAATAAATCAATCAGTCGCACATTATTAAAGAGAGAAGAGGAAGGTGTGCTAAGCATAATGGTTATCATCATTTGCAGTAAAATCAGTGACATGAGTTCAAGTCCTGGACAAAGCAGTTTATATCTCCCTTTGTGCTGATGCCCTTTAGAAAGGAATGAATCACTTTATTCTATGCATAGCAATAGGTAAATAGTAGGGCAAACCAGGTTCTTTAGCCTTGATAGAGAAATCAGTCTAGAAGGAAAACTGTCTATAGTCCACTTAAAAGTTGTATCACATCCTGATCATGGCAGAGGAGCTGGTTTTGCTTGGTTTCTTTATGTAATGGCATATTAACCTTTGTTGGTTATTTAATGCCAAAACCACCTTTGTAGAACAATAGTGGTGCTATTTAACCTATAGCTGTGAAGATAAGAGGGTTCAAACCTTTCCCAAGGGTATTAGTCCAAAAGGGAATGTAACTGTGTTACTGGAGTTCAAACTCACTTACTTTGATGTCACAGTCCAGCACATTAGCCACGACACCATCGAGCCTTCCCCAAGTGGGAATAGGTAAATACAAACACAAGAGAAAAGTCATTTAATAAGCTTAGCTTAGTAGAACATCAGAAGTATGGAGCATCCAGTGGAAAATCAAACACACTAACTATGCTTGTTAACCATATTAGGTGGCTGCAATATTAAAGAGAGTAGATTGGATGAGATTAGAAGGTTCAAGATTATACTTTCACAATAAATGAAATACCGATTCCAAATTTAAGAAATGTTCCAGTGATGAAGCAATCATTCCTTACAGTTTCTGAGACTTGAATATTGGATGTGTCTCATAACCTTTTAACCTGACTTCATAGAACACCATTCAAGCAAATACACAAATATCCAACTGGCTATGTCATTCTGAGAACCTGGGATGTGGACGTTTCTAATAATTGAGAAGGCCATCAGAGTGACACACTTAACAACTCGCCTTCAGAGCATCTCTCAGTATAATGAGGGTTACTCCTCTCCAAATAACCTGTGATAGATTATACTAGGTTATATGGAATCTGCAGCAAGAACCAATCTCTGATATCTATCAAATGCTTAAAATGGATTACCTTTTAACAAGACTAAAAGGCTAATATAGAGGCTTTAATCACAAAAACTCAAACTATTTTTTTCATTTGAAATTTAATCTAAATAAAGTTATGTGTACACTTGAACATCTTATATAAGTTCAATAACCTCCATACTGTTGATGATAATGTATGAAAACAAGCTCCATAATTTGTCTTTAAGTCTTGACAGCAGTCTAGACATCTAGACATCATCACTTCATGATATAAGTTTCTTAGATGTGTTCACATCTTCATTTAAACTTGAATTTTGAATTTTAAAAATTTAAAGATTCAGTCTCAGTACCATTTTATTTTATCAGAGAGATCAGATTCCCATTTGATCATCAACCTGTCAATAGCAGTCTATGCCTTCCCTATGTGTATGTTGATATTAGAAGCAGAAAATACTGATTGCATTTAACTTTATTTTTGTATTTTGGTTTAGTTTGGTTTTACAACATTTAAACCATTGTAGGTTATTTAATGCCAAATCCTCTTCATGCATATATATTAGATGTATATAATTTGATTTGGTTGGGTTGGGTTTTATGGCATATGAACCATTCTAAGTTATTTAATGCCAAATTCTTTTTATACATATTAGATATATATGATTTGATTTGGTTGGGTTTTATGGTATATCAACCATTGTAGGTTATTTAATGCCAAATCCTGTTTGTACATATATATCAAATATATATCATTTGTAAATACATTTTGTCAGAAATATTCTATTTGACCCATAGACAGGACTCCATCAGGTGCTACCACTCTGGGTCAGAGTGAATCTGGGAGCAATGGCAATGGAAGGGTACTCCACATTCCCCAAATCTCCAAAGCTGGAACCTCACTATCAGGTGCAGTTTAATATCATATCCAGGACACTCGTTGGGGGAGGGGTCTTTACTCCTCTGCAGAGATGCAGTTAGCATATTTTACAGCCCTAGCCGACTGGGCTTATTCTTGTATTTTATCCTAAACATGAATCAAAGCAAGAATACAGCAATAATGTTGACTGCATAATGTTCAATAAAGGTGCAGTGGGTTAGGTGCATCAGCAAAGAAGGAGAATATGTAGAAAATTTCTTTTGTTCAAACAACTGTTATTTATTCCATTATAAATAGGCAAGCAAGTCAGTGGGTGTAATTTAAGGCAGATCATTCCAGAGAAAAGCATTTTCTGCATATCAGACTCATTCCTATTTTCAGAAAAAAAAAACTTCAGGAAATAAATTCCATGCTATCTCCCTGGCTTTCTCCTCAGATGATGAAAAATGTCTAGAAAAAATTTGAATTAATTTATGATACCATTATCAAATTAAATGCACCTGATAAACCAAAAAATATGGCAACAGTTATGATTTTTACTGAACAAAATCCTTTATTTGGATATTTTTTACATGATAAGATTTCATATCTGAAAATATTTTACTTTATGTACTTTCATAGATCTTAAGAAAATACAAAACAATACCAGTTTCGGTTCATTGCATTTCAATAAGATACTAGTTAAGTAGGCTGTTTGAGGTTCTATGGCATATCAACCTTTGTGGGTTATCTAATGTTAAATTCTGTTTATATAGATATGTTTTGTAAGTGAATAGTTAGAAGATAACTTTATCTTTAAATAAGTTGCTAGAGCTTTGTTTGCACACAGTTAATGGGTTTCAAATATTCCAATCTAACACTAAAGTAAAGTTGGCGACCTTAGTCAAGGGTGACACGAAGGCTCCCTTTTCAATAGTTACTACACCAAAGCGCAGGTTAGAGTGCTACTCCTTTCCCTGGATTGCCCCACTTTACCCTTGATCCATTCTTTATAATGCTGAGTGTTAAGCAAGGAGGCATCAAGAACCATTTTTTGAGTCTTTGGTATGACTAATCTGGGATTGAACCCTGGTCTCCCGGGCTATTGGCAAACATTCTAACCATAAGGCCAATGGACCAGTGATCTAACTCTAATAATTCTATTAAATATTAATCATTTGTTTGCTGGACCAATTAGCTGGATCAGCAGAATGCGCCAACTGCATCTCTGCTGGGGGTTAAGAGTCCTGGATATGACACTATACAATTTGATGGTGAGGCTCCAGTAATGCTGGAGTTTTGGAGAATGCAGAGTATCCCTTCATTGCCATTGCTTCCAAGTCCACTCTAGCCTGGAGTGATAGCACCTTATAGGGTCCTATCCAATAGGTCAAATGGAACTGTTTGACATTTAAACTGTGTACTTATGCTAAACTGAATTGCTTGAAATTGAACCGTTTTTACATTTAACTGTGTGTAAACAAATGATTGATGTTTAATTGAATTGTTAGTGATACATAGCAATGCTTGGAACCATTTAACTTTGGCTAAACTGAATAGTCAGAAATAGAACTGTTTTTGACATTTAAACTGTGTATGCTAAACTGAATTGTTTGAAATAGAACTATTCATATGTATAAAAAGGGATTTGGCATTGAATAACCAACAATAGTTGATATGCCATAAAATCAAACCAAACCATACCAAATCCTATGTATTTAATATATATGTACAAAAAGGATTTGGCATTAAATAACCTACAATGGTTGATGTGCCATAAAATCAAACCAAACCAAATCCTATATATTTAATATATATGTATAAAAAGGATTTGGTATTAAATAACCTACAACGGTTGATGTGCCATAAAATCAAACCAAACCAAATCCTATATATTTAATATATATGTATAAAAAGGATTTGGTATTAAATAACCTACAATGGTTGATGTGCCATAAAATCAAACCAAACAAATCATTTGTTTGCACAGTTAACAATTTAAACACAGCTGAATAGTTTCAAATGACAAATAATAATAATCCTATTCTTGTATGACACTTAGATTTGTTCATATGAAAGTATTAAGATTCTACTTTAAAATTACTTAATTTAAAATTAAGATAATTATAAAATCTACAACCATAAAATGTCCTTTTGTTCAATTAATCAAAATATGGATCTGAATCCCAAACGGCTCATTATGAAATCAATAATGCCAAACCTGGCAACCCTATAGACAAATCCAGACTTGGATATTTCAATCCTCCAAAACCCCAAATGTTTCAAACTGGTATGATCACTTGTTATTTAGTCTATTGATGAAATACAAATTGGAACAATATAAATAAAGGAACATTTTTCTTTTTCATTCTGCAAAGGAAGATGTTGAGAGTACACCAACGAATTTCAAAAACTTCTTGCAAGTCACATAGACACAGTTTGTGGGCCACAATTTACCCGCTTCCTTTACTAGTGATTAGACATGTTGCCATAGAGTAATAACTAAAAGTTGGATAATAAGCTTCCCAGAATAGTACAGATTAGTAGCATCATCTTGCCAGCTACAAAATCTCATAGACACAGCAAGTGTCCCAAACATAACTTTATACTAGAATAACAACCCAATAAATACCTTGGATGTAAACAATTTGCATGTGTAGTAAATTCTATTCTAAATGAGTATCACACTATTGGGGTCTTGTGCCAGATTAAGCTAAACTAGGTAATTAGCTTAGCCATCTACTGGGGCCCGACAGTCTTATCTTACAGACTATTACTACAGTAGAGAGTATCTTCAATGGATATACTACACACATGGTTTTATGCCAAACTACACTAAATAAATACTGAGAATATATAAACTGAACTATTTAGTTAAAAATTCTATGAAGTTGAGAATATTTATCCAAGTAATTTGTTGAATTATAAATACATTTTGATTTTAGTCTGTGGTGATCCAAAGTCAAACATGTTTTCATTTTAATCAGCATTGATTCGTGATCAAAAAAGTTTTGAGTCTAGCATTTGTTGAATCATAGTCAATATACTGTTATTATAGTCTTTGTTGATCCAGTGTCAATATGTTTGGATGCCAAGTTTTTGTTGATCCATAATCAATAAGATTTTATTCTAGTATCTTTTCTCCAGTCAATTAATGTCTGGATTCCACTCTTTCTCGATCCATGATCAATAAATGTTGATTCCAGTTTTGTTGATCCATAATCAACAAATGGTGATTTTAGTCAATTTTTGTTCTATAACTATTTAATTAGTTTGATTGTTTTTTATGGCATATCAACCCTAGTAGGTTATTTAATACCAAGTCCTGGTTGCACTAGTTGTATGGTTTCAAATAACTAATAATCCTGAATAAATGATTGAACAGTTCTATTTGACCCATGGATTGCATCCTAATAGGTACTACCATTCCAATCCAGAGTGGACCTGAGAGTAATGGCAATGAAAGCATACTCCACATTCTCCAGAGCTCCAGGACTGGAGACTCACCATCAGATGCAGTTTAGTGTCATAACCAGGGCACTAGCAATTTGAGGTATTTTGTCAATGAAAGTTCAGAAGATAAGTTTATTGTTCAAGTTAAACTGTCTTAAAAAAATCAAAAGAGATCAATGAAATATTTATTTCCTCAATTGGAGAATGAGATTGCAATGATGTCAACATTTCTTCAGAAATTGTCAAAAATTTGTCTCAAAGTTTTCTAGAATGCTGTGAGATTTGTTTCATGACAGGAGTATCTCAATAAAATATCATTGTTTTAGAGATTACGTGTTGATGCAGGGTCAGTTATTAAGATATGATTGTAGTCTTTGTTGATCTATAATCGACTGCTTTTATAGATTATATCCTTTTTTTTTCACTTAAAATATCATCAGCTTGTCAGAACACAAATCTACAATGTTGAATATTCTTGAATAGTTTTCTAGCAAATTCCATCAATTCTGCTTCTTGTCATAAAAGCAAATTCTTTCATTTCAAAAGCATAGGATTACCAAACAATTCTTTTTGTTCCAATTCCTTTTCTTAAAGTGCATAAATGTCTACTGCTGTTTAAATTAAATCGACTTTAAAGAATAAAATAAAATCCTCATTGGGGAATACTACTTTCTCCTTTAGTTTTTGAAACATTTTTTGTTCTTTCCAGGCTGAAACTATTTCTTGAAATTAAATTTGACCAAAACTTTAGTTTTATCTTTATGAATTACTAATTTAATCACAGCTCTGTTGGCTGGGGCTGTAGAATATGTTGACTGTACCCCAACGAGTACTCTGGATACAACATTAAACCATCTGATGGTGAAGCTCCAATTCTGGAACTTTGAAAATGTTGAATATCCCTTTCATTGCCATTACCTAAGGTCCACTCTGATCCCAAAGTGGTAGTACTTGTTAGTTAGGGTCCCATCGATGGGTTAGATAGAACTGTTTAACCATTTACTATACTTAAAACCATTTAACTGTATGCAAATGAATGAATAATGTTGAATGGAATTATTAGTGTTAGATAGCAATACTTGAAAGCATTTAACTGTGAGCAAAAAAAGGATTAATATCAAACAGAATTATAACTGTTAGCAATACTTAATACCATTTAACTGTATGAAAACAAATGAATTCTAACTCATTTAAAAATAAAGTTACCAACAAACTATTCATTTACAACTGATATATATATATATATATATATATATATATATATAAACAAGATTTGGTATTAAATAACAAACAAGAGTTGATATGCCATGAAAGACAACCAATCCAAATCAATAAACAAATCAATTACAACTAAACTTTTAAAAAAGCTACCAATATTAAAATATGTTATCGTAACTAAGTTGATTCAATGAGCAGATGTATATTATGTTACAATGATTGATAAATTGATTTTAACAGCATATCTGTCTGAGGTTATTTTATGCCTAGAGGTTAGGGAATTATATTCATGGTTCATTCATATCTACATTTTTTGTCAACAGTTTTATGATTTCAAGTATTCCTATCTAATACTAATAATTACTTGGTTTCAAGTTATTATTTCTATTTGATAAAAGTAATTAGTTTGCATACAGTAATATGGTTTCAAATAACAAATAATAATCCTTAGTAAACAATTACAGATTTAAGTAATAAGTCTTAAGATGAATAATTTACAGTTATTTGGCATCAAGTAGTAGGTAGAGTGTTTGCCAATGGTCCAGGAGACCTGGGTTCAATCCCAGGTCGCATCATACCAAAGACTTTAAAAATGGTACTTGATGCCTCCTTGCTTAATGCTCAGCAATATAAAGTACATATCAAGGGTAAAGTGAAGCAATCCTGGGAAGGGAGTAGCGCCCTCCCCTACACCTCGGTGTAGTAGCTATTGAAAAGGGAGCCTTCTGGTCGCCCTCGACTCCGGTGGCCAACTTTATTTTACTATCCCTATCAAATATGAATGATTTTTTATTTTACCCATAAATGGGACCCTAACTGGTATTACCACTCTAGGTCAGAGGGGATCAGGAAATAACGGCAATAAAAGGGATACTCTACACTCTAGATCCAGTTTAATGTCATACCCAGGACACCTGTTTGGGGAGTCTTAGCCCTCTGAAGGGATACAGTTAGCATATTGTAAGCCCTGCAGAGAGGGTGGTATTATGTTTCAATTTAAGCATATTGTGAAGTTGAACCCACTTCACCTAACAAAAGGAGACAATTTCAATTGTTCAAGTTGCTAGAAATTTTGTTGTAGCAAGATAGAGCCCAGAGGGTTGTAGTGAGAACAAACCTTGTCCAAATAATTTGAATAAACAACCAGCTTTTCTTCTTTATCATAGAGATTATATGTCTGCCTGTCACCAAAACTAAATCACCACTCATGATACAATTCACTTAGTAATTTATGTCATATTCTCAATGATTATTAAATAAGATTATTCAATCTTAATTGGCATCTTTTTTATTAATGATGTCTCTATTAAAGTCTAATTGAATAAAAATTTGTCTCAAAACAGCCCATGTTATTATGCATTTAAAATTCTGCCATATGTGTCATATATCACTAAGAAATAAAGGTTTACGTAGTATATGATAGTTATATTTTATGTAAGCAAGCCTGGAGATTTTTATCAATCTAAAAGTTTTTGTATTTTATCCAGAATATTAATCCTAACTAATACTATGTAATTATTCTATGTCTCTATTTTGAGAACTACCTACTTGACTGAACTTGTAATATTTAATCAAGGGTGAATACTTTAGTTAATCGATACTTCATTAATTTATTGTTTAATTAGGTAATTTAAATTCTGTATAATTAGTCATGACTTGCAGCAACATGGTTTCATGCTTATTTTCATTTATTTTTAGGTTCCTTACAAACAAGAACCTTCCTCAATGAGGAAAAAGTTGTTCATAAAAAAGTTCTAAATAAAACTTCTCCTTGTTCTAATAAGTATGCATATTTCAAAACTATTTGGCAGTTTATAGAATATAGACAAATAAACTATATATATATATATATATATATATATATATATATATATTGATTAAAAAACAAGAAATTTAGGAAACTGAATTCCATCATAAATTTATTTCGCTTATTAAAGCTCCTCAGATAGAATTCAAATGGAATGGACAAGGAAGGAAATCATGTTGAAAAATAAATATTTGTTGTACAAAATACTTTTTTTGTTTTTGTTTTTTTTTTCATTTTGCAGACTTACTGATTTATATGAGAAGATTCATGAGTCTATATTTTTTCACAAAGGAGATTACAAGCCATTTAGGTTTTTTTAAAAGCAATAAGGGAAAAACAGAGGAAAAAATTTCCGGTGGATTCAGGTTACAATATCAATCAAATTGTCTTCCCTGTCAGCTTTATTCATCTCTTATATACACAATTTAAAAAAAAAAATGACTCTTACCCCATTGCCAAATTACTTTTAGGAAAATAAGTTGTTGTTTTTTTTAAATCTTCTATGTTGATAAATTTTATGTTTTAACTCCAAAATATGAAGTTCAAAATATCTAGCATTTTTCCACAAATTTACTTTTAAAAATTGAATGTTTGGTTAAAAAAGTATTCAAGCACTAAATAAGGTGTGATGTCATGTATATATGTGTGTTTATATATATATATATATATATATATATTTACGCACATACACGTTTGGCCAATTTATGCAAAATATTCAATTATCTGCCCTTGTTGAGAAGTAGCACAAGACTGGTTGTTATTGAAAATAGAATTCAGATAAAAAGAAATTAGTTATAAAAAACAAAGATGAAGATATATTAGGCTTAGGATGACTTTGAGTATAAGAAAGAGAAAGACAGAAAAACCAAAAATGTAAAAATTAATGACTACAAAATAATAAAAAAACAAAAATAGGAGCAGACTTTACAGAGCATGAGTTGAGTAATAAAAAAAAGAGCCAAAATGCTGTCAAAACTAAAGACTACCAAAACAAAAAAAGCAACCATTTCCACAAGCTACCTTGTATTATAACCTTCTAAATAAACTAATATTTTGTATATATTCTTTATTCATCGTCTTGTTGAAATGTCAAATAAATTCTTTATACTGCCTTTATGCTCAGACAAATATAGCAGAAACTTCAACAATTGGTAACTTCCAAATTGGTATTTAAAATGGTATTTAGAATGGTATTTCAAATGTTTAGGTTTGGTTTGGTTTGGTTTTATGACATATCAACAATTGCAGGTTATTTAATGCCAAATCCTTTTTATGCATATATATTAAATATATAGGATTTGAAAACACATTTTGTAGATGATATTTCTAAATGAGCTTAAGCTCATTTTTTGGCACACATTTAAATGGTTTTACTTATTTCTGTTTAATAGGAATAATTCTATTTACTATTAATCATTTGTTTGCACACAGTTTAATGTTTTCAAGCATTGCTATGTTTCACTAACAACTCAATTAAACATGAGTCATTTGTTTACACAGTTTAAATGTAAAAACTGTTCTATTTCAAACAATTCAGTTTAGTATAAGTATACAGTTTAGATGTCAAACAGTTCCATTTGACCCATAGATAGGACTCTATCAGGTGCTACCATTCTGGGGCAGAGTGGAACTGGGCGAGATGGTGATTAAGGGGTACTCTGCATTCCTAAAAACTCCAGCATTACTGAAACCTCACCATCAGATTGTTTAGTATCATATCCAGGACAATTGTTGAGGGAGTCTTACTCACCGGCAGAGATGCAGTTAGTGTATTCTACAGCCTGAGCCAACTGAGCCATTTAAATGCTTAGGAAATTTGACCATAAAAAATGATTTCCTCTCACACCTAGTTTTTACAGTTTTCTTTTTGAAGTCTTGTTGAAAATATATATAACAAAGAGGTTTGGTTTCTTTGTTTAATGGCATATCAACACCTGGTGGGGCCCTTCTATAGGTCAAATAGAACTAAACTTTGTACTAATGTTAAAGTGAATTACTTGAAAAAGAATTGTTTTGATATTTAACTGTGTTTAAATAAAAACTATACTTATACTAAACTGAATTTCTTGAATAAGAACTGTTTGATTAAACTAAATAGCTTGAAATAGAAATGATTTTGACAATTGAACTATGTACTTATGCTTAACTGAATTGTTTGAAATAGAACTGATTATTTGTATAAAAATGAATTTAGCATTAAATAGCCTACAAAGGTTGATATGCCATAAAACCCAAACAACTAACCAACTTTCAGTGTTTGTAGGTTTTTCTGATTTGGATCATGTTTGTAGTTGATCACTGTGCTTTATTTCACATTGGAGAATGGCTCTAACAAATAGATATGTATACCCCAAATAATTTCTTTAATCAACATTTTTTCCAAAGTCAAAGATACCCAGATTTTATTATTCCTAGTATAATAATAATAATCAGAAGCATCCAAGAAGAAAATTTTAACAATTTTATATAAAACTGAATAAAACATAAGAATTCTTGTAAGACAAGGAAGAAATCTATTAAAAACCTGGTAAAAAGAACATTGTCAGTGATTTTTAAATTAAATATACTTAAAAGAAAAACTGCTTCATAAATACATTGAGTAGAGTGTTCGCCAATGGTCCAGGAGACCTGGGTTCACTCCCAGGTCAAGTCATACCAAAGACTCAAAAAATGGTACCTGAATCCACCTTGCTTAACACTCAGCTTTATAAGCTACATATCAAGGGTACAGTGGAGTAATCCAGGGAAAAGAGTACTGCCTTTCCTTACACCTCGGTATAGTAGCTATCAAAAAAGGAGCCTTCAGGTTACCCTCGACTGTGGTTGCCAACTTATATAAATATATATATGTATATATAAAATATTATTCAATCCAGTAAATCCAGAATAGGGAATAATTCCAATCAGCACAAATAAAAAAATATTCAAAAATAGAATATTAAATTTAAATATTCCTGATAAAGAGCTCAATGTAAATAAAATACACAGAGCAAATAATTTAAAAAAAAAAAAACTATCCTAATGTGACAGATTGCTGTTTATATATATGAGGATAGTTTTAAAAAGTTCTAAGTCTCACCCACAAAGAAGAGCCATAGCTAAACATTTTTATTGAGGCAACACCCTATCACTTCTTCTAAAACTAGAAAAACTAATTGAGATTTCTGTCTTAATTTCTGTACAGGTGAAGCCCATACAAAAGTGAGGGGTGTGCAACATATATAAAATCTTGAGGCCTTAAGCATTTTGAACAACCCCTATATATATATGTGTGTGTGTGCATATATATATATATATATATATATATATATATATATATATATATATTGGACAATGATATTCAATAATATGGTTATGAAATATAACTGAAAAACTGAAAACCAAATTATTCAAATTGACAATTTGTTTCAAATATACATCTTCATCTGATATTCTGAAATTGTCTTTTTAAGATAACAAAATTCTTTTTCTGATAATTTATGCCAATAAATTCCAAAAACAATTCCATATCTGTTGAATATAAACTAATCTGCATTTTTGCATTCCTTCTTGCTGTAAGTCATGAGTGCAGCATTACAAACAGTGTTCTGAAGTAAGTTCCATATATATTTGCAGATTTATTCTTACACTAGATCTAAAAACTCCTCATTATAATTTCTTGGAATTTTCAAAAAACAGCATTATCAAAACATGTTCCAGGGCCCTTAATAATCACAGAAAATTTGGTGTCCATAGTCATAAATGTACTTAAGTTCTGTGATGACAGATAGAGAAAAAAGTCAGCTGGTAAATTTTACTAAGATGGCTGAAATAATCTTGGCTAATAACAGAAAATATTTTATTGCCAATAGGTTATCACTAGAGAAAGTGTTAGCAAATCTCAAATCACCAGCACCTAACTCAGTTGACTCCCGCAACTGTTTCAACTTTTCTGAAGATTTCTGTTTCATCTATTCTCATTTATGGTGCCTTTAACACAATTTCAAGTGAACAAACTTTTGCTTTTATTTTTTAATCTTTTCATAAATGTTCATAATATATACACATAATGAATATATCATAATAATATATATGCATTATAATAATATCTTATGATATGATAATTATAAAAATATAAAAGATATGCATTATAAAAAATACAATAATATTAAAAATGATAAAATCCTCTAACAAATTTCTTAAAAAGTAATAAACTAAAATCCAATTAAAAATGAGAATAATATTAGAAATATTAAAAATTATCAAGAGTATATATATATATATATATATATATATATATATATATATATATATATATATATATATATATATATATATTAACAATCAAAAGTATTTGGCCACCCTAAAAAATCTCTTATCCTAAAATGCTTTTTTAGTGAAACAAGTTAAGCAGCACAATGGTTTTATTTATTATACTAAATACAAGTCTTCCTGAGCCACACTAAATACAAATTAAAACAAAAAACTTCTTAAACTTTTCATTCATCAAAATTACCTCTTTTGGCTGCTTTTACTGCCTCACAGATTCTCAGCATTCTTTCCACCAAAGACTGGAGGTAAACTGAAAATAGATCAGCCCAACTTTCCTAAAAGAGTTGTCAGGGGTGAGCTGCACTTGTGGGTTGTTTAACTCTAAATTTTTTATCAAGTTCATCCCACACCAGTTCAATGAGACTTAAGTCTGCTAAATTTGCCAGCTAAGACATCAGTTAAAGGATGTGCTATTCCTATTTGCTTTTAATGTACCTCTGACAGAGTTTACTAGTATGCTTTGGGTCATTATCTTGCATGAGTACAAATCCTTGACCCACAAGTCAGGTTCTAGATGGTATCATGTCATGCTGCAGTATGCTGTATCCCCAACTTTGCAACTGACAAAAGTCCCCCACAGCATAACAGAGCCTCCTCCATGCTTTTTGGTTGGTGTGATACAGGGGGTTGCAGTACTTTCACCAACTCTTCACCACACATAGACCCTCCTATTTGACCCACAGATTTTGAACTTTGATTCATCAGTCCAAAGAACTTCATTCCACTGCTCTATTGTCAGTCTTTGTGCACCTTGGCCCACTGGAGCCTTTTGACATTGTTTTGCTTCTTCAACCATGGTTTCTTGACAGCAATTCTGCCATTTAGGTCAGCTTTACAGAGTCTTCTCCTCAGAGTGAATGTTGACACATTTTTTCATAACATTGGTTCAGTCTTTTGTCAAGCAAGCTGGTGACTCTGCATAAGTAAAACCAGTAGTATCTTGCAAGGGGTAATTCAGCACAATATAATCCAATGTGAGTTCAAGTGGTAGTATAATGTAATTTTGGGAAAACCCTTTATTCATACACAGTACTAAAAAGAAAAATACCTTCAAATCAATTTTTCAAGAGATATCTGGTTATATTAAGGTCAAAGTTACTGAGGAAGACTTGTATTTTGTATAATAAATAAAAATATTGTGGTGCTAAACTTGTTTCATTAAAAATAAGACTTTGAGGATGAGAAATAAAAAATTTTTAGGGTGGCCAAATATTAATGTAAGACTGGTAGCATGCGTGTGTGTGTGTGTGTGTGTGTGTGTTTGTGTGTGTGTGTGTGTGTGTGTGTGTGTGTAGTTTTTTTGGGGGGTGACACAGCAATCTCCATGGGTTATTTAATGCAAATACCATCCTTGTAGAAGAAAAGTAGTGGTACTATTTGAACCATTGCTGAGAGAGATAAGGAGGATCATAGATAGTCTGATAGTGAATACAACAGCATGACTAAAGTTCACTGTCAAGAATGTCACAGTCAAGCACATTAACCACTAGGCTAGAGGTACTCCATCTATATATGTTTTTCTTTTCATAAATTTTCATATGACGCTTGGTTATAATTCTCGTGGATCTCTGTGTTTCAGCATCCATGATATTAAAAGAAAAAGTGAAACTAGGGTAAAAATCTTACTTTATCAGTAAGAAAGAGCTTAGTAAAAAGGACTCTGAGAGAAGATACTTGTCTTTCCAAGTTTATAAAACCATTATCAGAAAAGGTTAATATCCTTTCAGAGGAATGTACCAAAGATTCTTTGGTGATTAACAAACATAAAATGGAATGGAGCCACTAAAAACCATTGAGTTAATTAAACTGATTATTTAATTAAACTAATTTGTTTTGATTTGCATATCAGTCAGTAAAATTTTTATGAATTATTTGGATTCATCCAGCATAGGTTAGGTGTCTGGTCTGGCCTGGAATAATTATCTGATTCTATTTCAGGAGGTCATCCCCATCAGGCAGCACCTACTTCATTATATTAAAATCAGTTAGAGTTAGGGTTAATCTCTGCAGCCTGAGGTGCACCAAATGGAGGAATGTTCATGGAGCTGGGCTATTTTTGGCACCACTAACCTTCATGTGGACTTGAAATTGTGTCAAACCTGTCTTTTAGAGATGGGGGTTTGTTTGCATAATATGCCCTTATCCTATTTAGACTTCTTTTCATCAGTTTTTAGAGCCGTAATTAAAAAAAATGTCTACATCTTTGGTCAATCATTCTTGACCTTTCACTGCATCTCTGTCTGTTTTCTTTTTTTTTAATACCTTGAATTTTTATGTCTATTTAATTTTAAGCTGTTCCACCTAACTGATCTTCTAATTCTTAAGTTAGAATCAAGTCATACTAAAAATTCTAGGCAGATCACTGAAGTTAAGGTATGATGAATCTGTTTAGTTCTGAAATGGGTGACCACTTGAAAATAGCTGATACTGTAAATAACCAAAGCAAAACCTTGTTAATTGTAGCTGACTTTCATAGTAGTTATTAAATTTTGCACTTTCAGGAATTTATTCAAAATGTATACAGACTGATTTTATTCATTTATTTTTTTAATTAACACAGACTTATCTAAACCGTTGTCTCAATGTCTAGACATAATCACAACTATATAAGTTACTCACCTGTGTAACACATCTTCATTTAAGTCTAAAAATGTAAACTTCTGTCTTGATATTTTTCAATAAGACCTTTTATCTATGTATATGGAATACTGTAGTAGGAAATGAATGTAGTGAACAGATTTCAAATCCTGAACAAGGCTGCTGGTAATTCACCTAGTGCTAAAACACTAGAGAAAGGTATGAATCCAACTATTCTTCCACTTTCTATGGGTAAATAGTAGGGCGAACTGGTCTTTTTGACCATTGTATAGGAACTGGTCTCGGAGAAGGAAAACTCTGAATGCAAATCTGTTTTGAATTCCGAAACTTTTTTTTCTCAGACTGGATGCCAAATCAAATCTAAAGAACCCAGTCTGCACAACTATTTACCCATAACTGGTACAGGGAAGAACATATCAATTAATGTATTTTCCAAGAGCATTAGAGAAAAGTAAAATGCATTAATTTTTATCAACAATTTGAACTCAGACTGCCAATTCCATTTCCCATGATGCTATGTGCACCGCCTAAGATCTGGTATATATCACTTCAGTATTTCTCTCAATTCATATATTGGTTACTCATAAAGATGTTTTGTAAACAGCCCATGATCACAGCAATAGACTTCAAAATAAAAAAAAATAAAAATGGATTTCAAATCTACAGCTTCTCATATTTCTATAATAGAACCTTGAGGCTAACATGTAGCTGCTGGTAATCAGTCTTAAAGGAGAATCTCCATGGCATGGTGGCTAACATGCTGGACTGTGACATCATAGTAAATGGGAGGAGTTCCTGGGCTGTAGTGGCTAACATGCTGGACTGTGACATCATAGTAAATGGGAGGAGGAGTTCCTGGGCTGTAGTGGCTAACATGCTAGACTGCAGCATTTTTTAAAGCGAGTTTGACTTCAGTTACACTATTATGTTCTCTTTTAGATAATTACTGTTAGAAAAGGTATGTACCCCTTTTAACCCCTCCCAACTATGGGTTAAATAGCACCTCTGTTCTTTTATAAGGTTATCTTTGGCATTAAATAACCCACAAAAATTGATATGCCATTAAACTAAGAAACCAAACTATCAGTCAGTCTTATTTTGAATGAATATCAAAAGAAAAAAATCCCGAGGATTACAGCAATAATTATACATTTTAAATGCCACTTAATTCTTTAAAATATAACAAATCAAATAAATTGTTGTTTTACTTTGATTTATTGATTTTTTTTTTCACTAAATGAAAAGCAGACACAACAGAGTGATCAATGTTTAGTGAAGCTTGAAATGCTTATAGAAAAGTGCATGTCAACAACAATAACAAGGAAGGTTGAAATCAATAACATGATCAGTAATAAAACTCAGTAACTGATATGATCAGTAATGTGATTATTATTATAGACAACAATTGCCAGCCTGGAAATGAAGCCAATAACAGAACAGGAAATGTACCTACTAACTTGTATAATAATAATGTAAATAATATAATTCTGTCGTAACTAATAGCATTTATAGTGGTGTGATTTAACATGATTGATGATGTAGTCTTAAGTGTTCTCTCGTAATTATAACTTCCAGGAATTTAAATATATACTTGAACTAAATATATCAATTCAGATGTAGGCAGTTACATTTAACATGAGAGCAGAAATGTTTCTGATGTAAATGATTACATCTTTGGTGCAATGGTTAGCAAGGTAACCTTACACACTGTATAGTCTCCTTTTCATTGGTCACTCCATACTGGTAACCTTGTACCAGACAATGATATTATAGGTTGTTATCATAGCCAACATATTGCAGAATAATGATTAAGCAAGCTAATATTACAGACTCACAGTAGTGAGTTTATTTCTATTTGATGCCTTATATTTGTGGCCTTGTGCCAGACTATAATCTCACTTTGGTAAATATAGCCAACATGCTATAGAACAATGGTTAGCAAGCTTGAATCACCACAGTAATTAGTTCTCTTTTACTTGATGCTTTATATTTGTGGCCTTGTGTCAGACTATAATCTTAGTTTGGTAAATATAGCCAATATACTATTGAACAATGTTTAGCGACTTAGTATCACCACTTATTATTGTTTTAGTGGGTTCAATTCTTACTTGATGTCCAATATTTGTGGCCTTGTGCCAGACTATAATCTCAATTGGGTAAATATAGCCAACATGCATGGAACAATGGTTAGCAAGCTGATATCACCAATTATTATTGTAGTAAGTTCAGGTTTTACTCAGTACCCTAATTTTGTAGCCTTCTTTGCGGAGAACAACCCGGGGCCTGTTCTGGACTTCGGTCCGGAGCGTGGCTCTGCAAAAGGAACAATGGCAGACTTGAGGCCTTAAGGCTACTAGTTTCGACTAGGCTACTCTCGGGTGGGCAAGCTGAAGTTTTGTCTCCTTTGTAACCTACGTATGGCACTAGACCTTGCGTCTAGTTTAAGCCGTAAACTGGCATACATGCCCGGACCCACATTTAGGTTCGTGAAACTGCTTGCCTCATCAGGCTCACATTGCACCAAGTGAGCCGATGAGCAGCATAGACCAGCAGGGTTCGAGTCTCGGCTCATTCTCGACCTTCCCCTCCCCTTTATCCCTACTTTAATCGGCCTTCGGGCTTTTGACCTTGTGTCAAGTCGTGTCTGGTGGGAGGCAGTGACAAATAACACCCTAATTTTGTAGCCTTGTACCAGACTATAACCTAAGTTTGGTGAATATAGCCAACAATGAAACAATGACTAGCAAGCTTATATCTCCAATAATCATAATTGTACTGAGTTCAATTCATTTATTATAATTTGAGAGAGATACATATTGCCCCCTTGCTGTAGAAGAATCAACAACATAGAATCATTTTTATTATAAAATATAGATATATACAGAACCCTCCCATTATTATCATTACCTTGGGGATTTAAATGTGCAATGATAAAGTATAAATTTTATAAAAGTATTAATTATTTCAAGCTTATATTTAATTGATAAAAGATTTTCTTTTGAAGTTTCTGTGTTATTTTAGGTGACATAATTTTAAGGGATGTCTAATTTTAGTTTTTAGAATTATGCATGTACTGTTGCTACAACCTTATGTTTTAATACATATAAAACCTAATGTGCTTTTAGAACCTGTGGGTCATTTACGAATGATGTTACAAGGGTTTATTGTATGTATTTTTGGTTTCTTTGTTTAATGCCATATCAACCTTCAAGAATTATTTAATGCTAAATCCATCCTTGTAGAGGAACAGCAGTGATACTATTTCCTCCCATAACTGGGGGGAGGGGAAAGGGGGTTCATACCTTTCCCAAGTTTATAAGTCTGAAAATGAACATAATAGCACAATTATAAAAGTATAAACTCGCTTACTTCAAAGCTGCAGTTTAGCATTTTCCCATTATGCCACCAGAACTTCCCTTATCCGTGTATGTGAGGTGAGTGTGTATGTATGTGAGGTCTGTTCAAAAAAGCATTGAGGCCGAAAGAAATAATGCAAGAAGCAAATTTCTTCAAAACTAATCCCCTTGGCATTTAATACAATCATTTCATTGAGTTTTCAACTATTTGAAGCACTTCTTTTGACATGCTATGAGGAATGCTTCTTTTTATGTCTTTCACATGTCTTATGAAGGCAGAAGAGCAAACTAAAGAAGAACCCAAAATAAAGCAGGACAAAAAGTATCCAACCCCAAAGATAGCTTATATTCAAACCTGACTGATAGCAATGCAATACCAATAAACCAACAAGTTGTAGCAAATCAATCAGCAAAATATTTCAGCCCCTTATCAAGCTGATATTTGTCACTGCCTCCCACCAGACAGGACTTGACATAAAGTCAATGACTCGAAAGTCGATTAAAGTAGGGATTAGGGAAGCTCAAGCCCTGATGACTATGATGCATCTGGCCCAGCCAAAGCTGGGGGCCTTACGGCCTCACGTCTGCCTTTGCTGGACAGGGCCCGCTGGTTCGCCAGTGGGGCAAGCTGATGATTTGTGAGAATACTAGTGTTATCCTCTTCTGCCCTGTTGCATATTATATAAAATACCCTTGTGAGAAGTTGCGATTTATACCAATAAATAGAAAGCAAAAATAAATTGCAATCTATAACAATAAATGAAAGCAACAATAAGTTCAATATCCATTTGGCAATTTCCGATCTATTGAAACTAAGATTATCACATGACTGGCAGTAATTCACAAAAGCTTTGACTCTGAATCTGAAGACTACTTCTGATCAGTAATTATAAAATGGGTGCCCAGATCTCTAGTTAAATACCTCAGCACCATGTAATCTTATCTTTGAAATGAATTTTCAATTTAGAAAACAAACATTGACCCATAAGAAATTGATATTGTAACCAAGTCTGAAGTATTTACTAGTGTAAAAATTTTTGTACCATGTACAACTGGAAATCCTGATTCTTACACTGACTTCAGCATAAAATAATCCAACAAGTACTGACATGATATAAAACCAACCAACCAACCAACAATTTTATATATTAGCGTCACGTGATAGTTCACGGAGACGAAGAGGTAAGAATGATACTATCCTCCCGTGTTGCTATTAGCACTATCTAGCAGTCAAAAAGTAACCGTTAAGAGAGAATGTGGGTCACAGAGGAGATAGACCAGATGTTCGCACTTAGTGACCTCAGGTCGCCGGACATCGGAAGGGGAAAGAGAGAGAAGCCAAATGATTGGCGGGGACCCCAAACGGAAGTGGGGTTCCCTTCCCCTCAGCGGAAGTAAAGGACAAAAAAGGGAGTTTTTGAGCAAGGCTCGTGGCAGACGGACCATAGCCATTTTACTCCGGGCTGAAGACAAAAAGATTAACTGAGACATGAGAGACCCGAGTCCCTCAAGCCAGTACTAAAAACAGAACCAAGTCTAGTAGCCCATGAAAGAAGAAAATTCTCCAGTGGAACCCCGTCGAAAATAAGATAAGTAACTTCGGGGACATTTTTCCTTTACACCCAAATTTCGTTTACCACTCTCTCTCTCTCTCAATTTGAAGAAGGATAAAAGCCAAGAAAAGACATTTATATTCATGGACTGTCCAATTATATGTTTTTGACACTCTGAACGTGTATATATATGTAGTAAAGGAATTTATGTATTTTCATTTTACCATGTGGTCTCTGTTGTTGCTTCATGCTTTCTTTCCAGCTTCTATTCGCCTTATGTTATCTTGTTTAGAATTGTCCTATTAATTCCTAAAGTATCACACGGGAAACCGGAGTTGCCGACTACTACAATATTAATATTATTACAACTAAGACCTATAGGCCCGTATTCTTCTGTTATCTAAGGGAAAGAAGTTTAGCGGCCTGGTGGGTGTATGATAGTGTGAAATTTGGAACCCCTTTGCCAGCGGCGGTCAGTCTGGTCCTAAATTATTCCCTCACGTGATATGCCAGTTCTTATCTGCCTGAGAGAAGAACTCTGAACAGGACTTATTCTGTAGGGGATCAAGTGCCAACCTGCCCCGTCTTCACACGTGCGAAAATAAAGTCCCGTTTTGGGATTTTAGACAATTTGCCGTCACATTAGCTATCCTTCAGAGTGTTCACCAATGTTCCGGGAGATGGGGGTTTAATCCCTGGTCAAGTCATACCAAAGACTCAAAATATAGTACTTGATCCCTCCTGGCTTAAAAGCTCAGCATTTTAAGGCACCACAGGATAAACAACAAAAATGATTACATATATTTTTATTCAAACCACAGCAATAAAACAAAAGCAGCATTGTCATAGAATTTTTTCTGAGAGCCCTTAGAATCTGCTCCCCCATATATCTAAACAAAGAATTTAAACACATCAATAAATCTTTTTCCAAACTATAATATCCTGAATCTTTGATTCACTATACCAAATCAAAAGCCATAAAGATCCACAAACATACATCCCCACAGTATGAATAACAATAAACCTTACTCAAATACCAACCCAATAAAGAGACATAATTTTACCCCCAAATCCTACTACCACCCTAACTGAAAAAAACCTAAATCACTTAGGCATAAAAACCACTACCTGCACAACAGAAACAATAAAACAAATTGTAAAGAACAACTCCAAAAACACAGATTCCTTGTCCAACGCACGTGTGGACAAAATCCACTGCCAAAATTGCAATAAATTTTACAAAAGAGAAACAAGCAGTTTGTTTCTCCTTTGTAAAATTTATTGCAATTTTGGCAGTGAAATTATTTCTCATACTAAAATAATTTTGATAAACGCTTTTGCATTAAAAAAAGGGTTCAAGTTGAAACACATTGGCAAATAAACGAACTATCAAACATTTTTCTTCCATATTACCTTTTCTAAATACATATAAATAATATATATATGTGTGTGTGTGTGTGTGTGTGTGTATATACACACACACACACACACAAACACACAAGGTTTATACAAATACATATAATACACACACACATATATATATATATATATATACACAAACACATAAGGTTTATTAATGTGTTAAAGTTTCATCTTATGATAATCTACCAAATGTGAATCCATATTACTAAGGCTCTGCTATTTCTGTTCATATTTTAACCAAACTTAGGGCATAGTTAGGTCATCTCTGAAAAAGATTTTAAACTGTACTCAGCCAAGATTATTTGATCTTTCTTTTTTCTTTTTTTTAAATGAAACTACTACTTCTACCAATAAAATGTTAAGTAACTGCTAAGTAGTCATGATTTGCAAGAGAATTAACTAAGACACTTGACATTCAAGGAGAAAAGATGTCAGCTTCAAAGCTCTAAGAAAGTGACAAATTCATACAAGTGCAGTTTTAAGAGATATATGGTTACTTTTTTTTTTTCGTCCAGGTTGTTCAACATTAGTCATACTTATAAACATTAGTGATCATCTTAAAAGTCATATATAATATGGGTAAAAGGGCAAGTTCAAAAAATTAGTTAAATTTTCATAGGTATTATTTTTTGTTTTTGTTTTTACATTGTACTTAACTTAAACATCTAAATTCTACAGACTTTTTCATAAATCAACTTTTTCACAAAAAAAGACTTCAAACACAAATATCTCCCTTTCAAAATAATAGATAAAAGTATTTTTTTTTTATAACAGAATATTTTCCAATTTTTATTCTTTTGACTTGTATAACTGATCCTTAATAGGGAAATAAACAAGCACATTGCCAAAGCTGCTGGCATGAGTATTAAGCTGAACTAGAGAGAATGGGACATTAACCAACTGACTTTGAATACCAAACTCAAGATAAACTACATGTGTATCTTTAGTACCTTGCCATATGGCAATGAATCCTGAAAGTCTTATGTCAGACAGAACTGTCCAAAAAGCTTTCACCTTCATTGCATATGATGGGTTTTAGGTATTACATGGAGTGACAATGTCACCAAAACTGATGTACTAGAACAAGCTGGTTCCCTAATTATGCATCTTCTCCTCAGTCGGTGTTGATTGCAATTGTCAGGATATGTTCCCTGTAGAATGGTCACATATTAAAAGATGTCATATATGGCAAACTGGACACAGTACATCATTAAAAAAGCTGCCCAGTACTCCAGTTCAAGGATGTCTGCAAGCACAAACTCCAGTTCAAGGGCATCAACCCAAACAGCTGGGAGTTGATTTTTGATGACCACAGTAGTTGGTACCATGTTATTTGAAAAGAAATCAACTAAGATCTAAAAAAAAAAAAAGAAAACAAGTGCAATCAACAACTGGATAAGTTGAGCCTGATTTATTTTGTGGTATATCAAGCCCTCTTGGGTTTGTTGATACTGAAATTTTATTTGTTTGTAAAAATTATATATATATATATATATATAATTATGAAGAAAGAGAAAAAATCAATCTAATAGTGATGAATTTATTATGAGAGAAAGTCAACACTAAAATGTTTTGGTTTTGATAAACCTTCAACAGAACTTAAAATGAAGAAAAATATTGCTTGAACAGCTATATATATATATATATATATATATATATATATATATATATTGTTTTGTTTTAAAAAAAGGGAAATTCAGGAATAGTATTCCATTTCCATAATAAATTTATTTCATATGAAGAGAAATAAATTTATTATAGAAAGGGAAAACTATTTCTAAATTGCTTTTTTTTAAAAACAAAAGTATATATTGCTCTGCAGGTATATTTTGTATTAAATAGCTGTGCATGGAGCATGCATTCTTTGGATATTCTCAGTCCTTATTTACTTGATATATATATACATATATATGAAAAAAAAAAGAGATCCAGAGAATGATTTTATTTTTTGTTGAATTTTTTCCAACATTAAATGTTTTGGTTTTTATATTAAACCATAATCAGGGCAATGTTAATACGTGATGCTGTGGCAAAGACTGAGAAAAATTCCAGCATTCTACTGTTAGTAGAATTCCGCTTCAAAACTGTGATGAAATTAATGTTTGAAATTTACTTAAAAGATTTTGCTAAAAAATGTATATAACTTTTTCTCCTCTTCCTTGTTTTTGTTTCTGACTTTTTTTCTTCTCTAATCTTTTTTATTCTTTATTATGAAAATGTTTGTAATTTAGGAAAAATAGAACTATAAATGTTATTGGAAAAATTTAATTTGACCATCAATAGAAAAAAAAACATAATAAAAACAAATTAAAATAATGGATACTGATACTTTTTAGTTTTGATTTGACTAAATAAGGATAAGCTGAAAAAGTTGTCTGAGGGCTGAATGATGACTTACAGGCCTGATGATGACTTTTGACTTGCATAAAAAAATTTTCTATTAATATTATCTTATTTTATTTTCATACTTAAAATAATTTTTAATAGAATGTTTTTGTATGTTGGCAAATTTGAAGTTAAAATGGTGTAGACGAAAATCAATGAATAAATAAATATATAAAATATCATGAATTACACCTAATATATGTCTTTCATCCATTTATCTTTTTCTACATATATTTTGTCTGATTCATTTCATTTCCTCTCATATATGTGTGTGTGTGTGTGTGTGTGTGTGTGTATATATATATATATATATATATATATATATATACATATATATATATATATATATATATATATATATATATATATGAGTATTATTCGGTCCAGTTAAACCAGGTATTTATTTATCCATTGGATCTGAAGAAGTCCTGTTATATTTTTCTTCATATTTTTGGTTTACATCAGAAATGCAAAACAGGATGGAAATAAATTTATAATCCTAAAATAACCAGTCTTTGGTTTTTTCTTTAAAGAAAGTATATATATATATATATATGCATATATGATATATACACATATACATATGCATATATCTTTATATATACATATGCACACACACAAATATATATATTTACATATAAATATATATATGCATATATTCTTTTCTATATATGTACAAATACATCTGTATGCATACAGAAACAATGTTGCATAAAACCAACACAGACATACATACATACATACCTGTACATCCAAACCTTTACACATATCTACCTGGATTCACATTCCGATAAGCATATGTATGCAAAAAATATCTAATCAACAAATATCCAATAATGCATTCAAATCAACCAATATTTGGGTTTGAACCTAATGATGTAGATTCAATAAGGGGAAGTAACTCTGAAGTGGATTTTCATTTGACTCTTATATTCATTGCTCAAGATTATGACAGAATTTTCTTAGATGCTGTCTCCATTTTTCTTCCAAATACATTGACCCAAATCCACTAAACCTGGCAAGGAAGAACTACCAGTTTTATTCAATACCAACAAGTATTAGACCAAGCAACTCAAGATTATCTGAAAGAGATGCAGAATCAATTACCAATGGATAATATCAAGGTTTTTCTTTCTTTTTTAATTTTCTTGGATTGTCTCAATGTATTGAAAGAAAAATTCATTTCATGTTTTATACAGTTTACCAAAAGAAAATGTACAATAAATGACATATGGGAAAAGAAAGATATGTTTTCACTAACCCTGAACAAAAGTTAATGTTTCAAAATATTTACCACTATCCTAACTTTATACAGAATTATTTAGCCTAAAAGTAAAGCCATCTTGTATTTTCAATCCTTCTAAATATTGTAGATATACACACATATGAACTAATTTCCCTAAATTTGTCAAAAGTTTTAACCAAAATCCCAAATTCGCTTCTATTACGATGTCATATGATCAACAGCCAGTTTTGTAAATATAGTTTGATGAAACAGGTTAGAAGCATGCCAAGGTCTGTTGACAGATGACACTTTTTGGATAAGGATGTTGGCACATCTGCATTACAAGAGTTTGTCCATTAAAAAAGATTGAATGAAATTAATTGGACTTTCTCCAAATTTGATTATCTATTAAATAAGAAATCTGAATTGAGAAGCAGGTAAGATATATTAACAAATACCTTTCATGCTCATTTGTTCCAGATTGATGATTAAAACAGTGAGTTATTTAGGACAGTATGCATTCTACAAGTGCTGACTACAGCTGTCACACCTCCAACTTCCTTGATGAGGTGGGGTGACAGAATTGGCATTTGAAAGATATAAATATAGAAAATATATGACTTTCTTAAAGGAATTGCATTATGTGTCTTATGATAGACAAAACCTCATGAACCGGTCAGTACAGGGTGGAATGATAAAATTGTCGTCCTAAAGAAAACAACACTACAGCTTTGTTTTAAAACTTTTATTGAAAAAATCAATTCAGGTAACTTGATTATGTAGTAGAGCCGATATCTATTCAATGTAGCCACCTTCAACCTGAATCACCGCCTCAATACGGATCCGGAACTGGAAGCATGCCTTTTCTATAAGCGCTGGCGGGAGCTCAGCGAATACTCGGTGGATGGCGGTGATCAGGCTGGCTTTGGTGTTGTGGGAGGTCATGTTGGTGATGTTCTCGACGTATGACCAAATGAAGTAGTCCAGCAGGTTCAGGTTGGGGGAGGAGGGGGGTCCAGTGAGAGAACGGTACAAAGTCGTAGTACTCCTGAAGCCAAGCCTGGGTCTCTTTGGACTTGTGGGCCGGCGCCAAGTCCTCCTGCCACACCCAGGGTCTTCCACTGGCCACCTGATTGCACCAGGGGATCACCACACTCTTCAGCATATCCAGGTACACTTTGGTGTTGACTTTCAAGCCGACTTCGAAGATGTGAGGTGGCATGATGTGGCCCTCACTTGAAACCATAACAAAGACCATAACCATAGCCGGAAACTGTTTTCCTCACCCTGGTCACATCCCTGTTATTTGTGGCAATCCAAATTTGCATTTTGAGGGTGCTGGCAATGGTCCTGTTGTCATAAGTTGGATTGGTAGAAAGCATGAGTTGTACAGTGGCGCATCTCCGATCTCGCTCGCTGAACATTGTGTCACTTTCAGACAAGATAGAAGGCTCCTATCACTCTTGGGATTTGTACACAACTGCCCAACTAGTAGATAGTCAGCAACAAAAAAAGAAAACCAGTTTTCATTAAATGGAAATGGAATCATGTCTTTTCTAGGGCGACAAATTTATCGTTCCACCCTGTAAAATGGAGAAATGAAATCCTGTTCATTTTCATCAACAGGTTTAATAGAATTTTAAGGTTTTAACAGACACACACATGCAAATACACACACACACACATATATATATATATATATTGTAGTCAACCGACTACTCATAAACCAAACAAAAACAAAACAAACAAATCCCTTTCCAAGAAGTGATGAGTCACTGATGTTGTCAGCCAATAGTATTTAGGAACGAGTCATTAAGGGACTAAATCACTCTGCACAGAACGTTCTTTTTAAAATATAAAATTCAACCTGTCTTTCTAAGAACAGGCCTCAACTAATGGACAAAATAGGTAGTATTAAAAAACACATGGTTGAAGTAAAATGAAACTTCTCACCATTATTTAGTAATAAATACCAAACTCAGTGGATGTTAGACCACAATGTGTAGTAGCGCACAGTAGCTATAAAAGCAGTGGTATCAAACCAGGTCAAATCGGTTGGGCTGGACATCAGCCAAAGGTGCGGGAGAAATCAGATTTTCCCTTGGTCGTTCTGTAACCAAAGCCTAATCAGCAGCAGCTGCCCACAAGGACTGCTCAAGCCGTCGTCCTGATTCCAGCCACAGACAATGCAGGAAGATTGCCAGCCTCTCAGCTTAAAAGCCCTTTTCAGGACTACTCAGAAAGTTTATCCAAACACCTCCTGAGACGGCACAATGCAGCAGACACAACTACCAGCCTCTCAAGCTAACAGCACTTTTCAGGACTAATTCAGAAAGTCTAACCTAATACCCTTTGAGACAGCACCAGCAGCTACCTTCTTGCACCAGTGACCACTTTCCTGCAGCAGCAGCTACCTTCTTGCACCGGCAACCACTTCTCTGCAGCAGTAAGTACCACTCCAGCACTGGTGACCACTCCCCTGCAGAAGCAGCTACCAGTCCTGCACCGGCGACCACCTTCCTGCACCAGCAGCCACCAGTTCTGCACCAGTGACTACCAGTCCTGAACCAGCAACTGCCTTCCTGCACCAGCGATGACCTTCCTGCACCAGCAGATACCAGTAGCTACCAGTTCTGCACCAGCAACTACCAGTCCTGAACCAGCAACCACTTTCCTGCACCAGCAGATACCAGCAATTATCAGTTCTTCACCAGCGACTACCAGTCCTGAACCAGCAACCACCTTTCTGCACCAGCAGATACCAGCAGCTACCAGTTCTGCACCAGTGGAAATCAGTCCTGCACTGGCAACCACCTATACAACGAATACCAGTATTGTACCAGCTATCCAGACCTGCTCCAATGATCACCATCCAGCCACGGCATTTGCCGAGTTCGTTGTCAATCACTTATATTTCAAAAGTTTGCAGGGACAGGTATATTTATCTAGCCTCTTCAACATATATAATGTTGGTGTGGCATATCCATTAGACAGAAACATTTTGTCTGATCAGACAATATTCTTCAAACTAAAGGATATGCTACACCAACAGTATATTTTACATCACTTTTCATATAGAATATTAACCCCTTTCAAAAAATATTTTTACATTTAAAAAAAAAAAACTCCTAGAAACTTTCTAAAACATACATACTTTCTTTTCCACAAAAGTTTTTCTCCTCAGGACGAAACTATTTTTCCTGTTACTTTTGTTCATCTTATATGTATACATACATATGTAACAGTTTATAGTTATCACTATCTCCAAATGAGATAGTGATAACTATAAACTGTTACATATGTATGTATACATATAAGATGAACCAAATGCAGTATAATTTGGAGGGTGCTTAACATCTTTGATAGAGGTATTATATAATAATGATAAATAAATATATATAAGTATTTATATATATTTAATAACATGGATCCGTATCTGTGACCATTGGTTTCATTACACAGCAATCCTCTGCCAGAAGATTGCCATATAATAACGTGCATGAAATCAGTGATCACAGAGAAGCATCCATGTTATCAAATATATATGAATACTAATATATATTTTTTCATTATTATTATAAGTTAAGTAAGTCGGCCAACCATAGTTGAGGGTGACCCAAAGGCTCCCTTTTCAATAGCTACTGCACTGAGCTGTAGGGGAGGGCACTATTTTTTTCCTGGATTGCTCCACTTACTTTTGATCCATACTTTATAATGTTGTGTGTTAAGTAAAAAGGTATAAGTACCATTCTTTGAGTCTTAAAGGCCCTAAAATTTAAGAGAAAGGAAAATAGAGAAATAAGAGAGCCAATCGAGCAGTAAGAATCTTGAATGATAGGGAGAAGACTCGGGCCTTAGTCAGAAGATGTCATACAGTTGAAAATAGGCTGAAATCAAAGAAAGCTGTCAAAGTAATGAATGACCAAAGGTTATAATCAAGTTTGCTTCCACTGCACCATATATCCCAAATGGAAAACATTATGATCTTATACCATCATCTATAGCAGGGGATGGCAAACTGCGGCCTGCAGGCCACAAACAACCCATT
The DNA here is from genome assembly GCA_963585895.1 of Sepioteuthis lessoniana. Lineage (NCBI taxonomy): Eukaryota > Metazoa > Mollusca > Cephalopoda > Myopsida > Loliginidae > Sepioteuthis > Sepioteuthis lessoniana. The sequence goes on along the minus strand of OY757932.1, from coordinate 51,464,234 downwards.
GCACTGTTCTGTGTGACTTGCTGGAGCTTCTAAAAAATAAAAAATAATCACTTGCACTTGAATTGAGACTAAATTCAATTGATTTTAAAAGATGCAACCCTTTGATTAATTCATAACCCAGTGATGCAGCCCTCCCACCAAAAAATTTGCCCAATCCTGATCTATAGTAACCTCTAACTTTGAAATGCCCAATTTCCTCTATAACACTATGAAAAAAGTTGTAATTTACTGATTTTAGGATAAAGCTACAAGTATGGGGCATAGTGAAAATCACACTCACTCACAATGGACTATTAGCCTATGCTATCAAATGATATATGGCTGTTGCCAAAAATCACAATTTCAGCAACAATGAATACCTCATTGTGGAGGTGTTCATAGTAAAACACTTATCATAGGAAGTGAATTTGGCTGCTTGAGTTCAAATCCTGAACAAGGCTGTTTGCATTTCATATGGTGCTTATACCTATGGGAAAGGTATGAATCTCACTATTCTCCCTCCAGCTATAGGGAAATGATAAGGTAGACAGGGCCCTTTAATCTTGGAATAGCAACTAGTCGAAGAGAAGGAAAATTCTGAATTCAAACTATTCGTAGACCTAGAAAAGGATGGGCTCCACTAGATAATTTGTACCCGAGACATGCTACATGGTTAGCACCTTCCACACACACTCAACAAAACCAGACTACAGAACCAGAGAAAGGAAACACATTACTAGAAAAAAAAAATGAATAAAAAATATGACGCACAGAAAATTTCTATTACTTACAATCCCTTTCTGTTGCTCTGGTTAGGTTTTAGTTTCTTTGTTAAACAATATATCAATGTTCAGGGTCTAGTTAGGCTTTGGTTTCTTTGTTTAATGGCATATCAATGTTCACAATCTGGTTAGGTTTTGTTTTCTTTGTTTAAGAGCATATCAACATTCATGGATTGGTTTGGTTTCTTTGTTTAATAGCATATCAACGTTCATGGTCTGGTTTGGTTTGTTTTCTTTGTTTAATGGCATATAAACATTCATGGTCTGGTTAGTTGGTTTGGTTTGGTTTGTTGTGCTTTATGGCATATCAACCTTTGTAGGTTATTTAACGCCAAATCCATTTTTATGGAAATAATCAGTTCTATTTAAAGCAATTCAGTTTAGCATGAGTACACAGTTTAATTGTCAAAAACATTTCTATTTCAAACTATTCAAGCAGTTATAAATAACAATTCAGTATAGTGTAAGTAGAGTTTCAATGTCAAAAACAGTTCAATTTCAAACAATTCAGTTTAGCCTAAGTACGCAGTTTAAATGTATTAAAACAGTAAATACCAAGCACCATTTAGTTCAATTTAACCCATTGATAGGACCCTTATCAGGTGCTACCACTCCAGGCCTGAGTGGATCTGGGAGCGATGGCAATAAAAGGATACTCCGCATTCCCCAAAGCTCCAGCATTGCTGGAACCTCACCATCAGGTTATTTAGTGTCATATCCAGGACACTCGTTGGGGGGTCTTTCCCCTCTGCAGAGAAGCAGTCGGTATATTCTACAGCCCCAGCTGGTTAGGTTTTGGTTTCTTTGTTTAATGACATATCAACGTTCATTGTCTGGTTAGGTTTTGTTTTCTTTGTTTAATGGCATATCAACATTCATGGTCTGGTTTGGTTTGGTTTGGTTTGGTTTCTTTGTTTAACAGTATGTCAACCTTTGTGTGGTATTTCATGCCATCCTTGTATAAGAACCATAGTGATATCATTTAACCCATAGTTAGGGGATAAGGGGTTCATACCTTCCCTAAGGGTATTAGTCTGAAAATTAACATAATAAAGCAAGTGGGAGTTTGAACTCACTGTGATGTCACAGTTCAGTCCATTAGCCACTACATCGTGGGCTCTCCACTCTCAGTTGTTATAATCTTTGATGGAGATGCTGAAGATAATTCATTCGAGTTCTTCCAATCCCTCATTTCTTGCTACAGATAGTTTGTAGCAAGTGACAATGATATCGAGAACTGACGGTTGTCTTAGTATGTTAGTCGGAATACCATAACTCTCTGCTAACATTATTTGTATGAGAGAAAAATCATCCATAACAATGCAAAAACAAATCATGACAAATTATCAAGAACATAATATAACCTGAGCAAACTTAATAGAATAAATACAAAAATGATATAAAATGCTAAAAGTACATCAAGAATGTATACTAAAGAAAAATCCTAATGTGTTGAAAGAGTTTTTGGTATTGGTATAAAGTCAAAAAGAATAGAAATGATGAATAAATGTTTGAGACGTTATTGTGTGTGAAACTACATGAGGTTGTTAGATGTTCAAGTCTTCTACCCTCATGAACAGGAACACATGTGCAGTGTGCTCTGTAATTGCTAGGGCTGAAGAAGATATTTGACTTTGGTATTGTCTTCTTATACTACTTAGTCATGCCACATTGTGGCCATTAATTGTATTATTTAGCAGATACTCAGTATCATGTTGAATAAATATTTGGCAGGCAATTTGTTTGTTTGGTGTTTAATGGCATATCGACCTTCTTGGGTTATTTAATTCCAAATCCATCCTTTTTAGAAGAACAGTAGCAATACTATTTAACCCATAGCTGGGAGGATTAGGGGGTTCATACCTTTCCCAAGGGTTTTGTCCGAAAGTGAACATAATAGTGCGACTGGAGTTCAAACTCACTTACTGCGACCCCGCCATCCAGTGCTTTAACCATTATACCACAAGGACACACCCCTTGGCTGGCTAGGAACATAATCCCCAAAAGTTATGCCAAGAGTTCAAGGTTCAAGAAAACCTTCTGTTTTTGCCTTTCTGAGGAGGCTTTTCCATAAAATGAACCAATATTTGGCAACAAGAATTCAGATCCATTTGATTTCATCTTTTAATATTTCTTATAATATTTGTCATGGATTAGTGCAGTAATTAGTGTGCCTCTCTCACGAGCTGGAGGCAAGCAGTCTGATCCCAAAGTGTAGATATGTCCACTACTTGATTGAAGTAAAACTGGAGTTTGTTTTTTTTTGTTTTTTAACAGGCTCCTAGGTGATTGTTCAGCTCAGTTTTTACATTAAATGTTTTCTTGTCCCTTTTGGCAGATTGGAAATTTTTTTTCAAACTGATTCTGGCTTCTAAGTGCAACAAAGTTGAGAATGCAATCTTACACAATGTTCATCCTCCTTAAAAAAATAAATAAACAAACATTCTTTTGTGTCAGTTAACTCATTTAAAAGCTTGTTGGGATAAAAAGATTGAAAGAATGGAGTAAGCTAAAAGCCATTTTATTTTGACAAAAAGCTTAGCGATAAATTGCATTTATTTTTTAAAAATCCTTTCCACTCCTTGATGAAAAAATAAATAAAAGATTGAAAAATTCAATTTTGACAATATAAAACAAAGTGCCAGGAATACAGACCAGAAAGAAAAATAACAACATGCTTTTACCTGAGATTCTTTTAACCTCATTGCAATAACATCTAATTTCATTTTCTAAAATTCAAAGACATCTAATAAGTATTTTTAAAGGGAAAAAATAAAAGGGAAAAATCAAAGAAAAGGGGAGATAGAAAGTAAAATAGGAACAAAAAAGAGAAGAAAAGGAAAAAGGGAAGGAAAAGAAAGAAAAAAGAATTGAGAAAAAGAAAGAAAAAGGGGGGGAAGAGAAAAAACAAAGAAAAGAGAAAGTAAAAAGGGAAAAATGAAAGAAAAGTGGGGTAGAAAGAAAAAAAGAAAAGAAAAAGAGAAGAAAAAGGGAAGGAAAGGGGAAAAAAAGAAATGAGAAAAAGAAAGAAAAAAGGTGGAAGGGAGTAAAAAGCTAAGAAAAGAAAGTAAAAAAGGGAAAAAAAAATGAAATAAAAAAGGGAGAGGAAAGAAAGAAAAAAAAAAGAAAAACCTACTTTGATTATAAATATACATTCAGTTTAAACACAACTTTAGTTAATAAATCAATTAAGAAATACAATTATATGTATTTTTTGTCAGATTGAAATCCTGAACAACTGCACTTGTTATAGTCAGACAACTTTCTGTTATCATTAATGCACACTCATTGAGAAATGAAACAATCAAGTAAATGAACTCTTTATGAAGAAAGAAAAAAACCATGAAAACCAGTGTCTCTAAGTTCAAATGTGTCTCAGGCAAATCAAGAAATCTATTAAATTTCAGACATTGAGCACCAACTAACCTTTCAACATTTATTTTGCTTCTCCAGAGTACATATATATATATATATATATATATATATATGGATCAAAGAAAGAAAAAGATATAGATAGGTTAAATGTCAACTACAAGACCCCACCACACCGTTTTTTTTCTTTCTCCCTCAAATAAAAGTCTGCTCAAATACAAATAAGGCTGCTGATCTAAAAAGTAAAATTCAATGTAGGTTTTTATAAGAGTTTTTTTCTTTTCAGCATTCAACCAATTGTTATTAAGTGTCAGGAAAGAAGAGTAATTTTTTGTTATTGCTTGAGTGCTCAATCCTTACTGGGAACCAGGAAACTTTTTTCTTGATATTTTTTTCTCTTTTTATTTTATCTATTTTTTTTTCTTGTACTTTAACAAATATCTACTCATAAATGTTTGGAGAAATGTCACTAATATTGGTATGTGTCATGATTCAAAGCTAACAAATATCTACTCTCAAGTAGAACTGATTGAGTGCTTTAATCTTGGTATGGCAATCAATCTAAGAGAAGGAAAACTCTGAATTCAAACTTCTTAAATACTACTTAAAAATTGACCTTATGTTGCATCCTACTCATGGCAGAGGAGTTTGGTTAATATATATGGCAAAGTAAGTATTGCAGTGTATAAGAATATTGTTAAATAACCTCTCAGAGAATTACCCACCACTGGGCACATCTTTATACATGATATGCCTCTAATCATACAGGAAAACAGTAAAAGAATTTTTCAAAGTTGAAAACATTAAGCTTATGGCAAATCTCAATCTAGTTGACAATTTTTAAAAGATCATAGGTGATAATGTTAGTCCAAGAAAACTGGCAACAGAGACTGATTTGTGAAAGAAACTTCAAGAGAAATGGGACAAAATCACACCTGATCAATGCAACAAAGTTTTGTTAAACTCCACTTAAAAATTGACCTTGTGTTACATCCTGCTTGTGCAGAGGGTTGGTTGGTTGTTTTGTTTCATGGTGTATCAACCCTTTTCGGGTCATTTAATGCTGTATTAAGTCATTTTGATAAAAGTTTCAAACAATTCAGTGTTTTGTTATACACAGTTAAATGTCAAAACAGTTCAATTTCAAACAATTCAGTTTTGCATAATTACACAGATTAGTTCTATTTGACTCATAGATAGGACACTATCAGGTACTACCACTCCAGGTCAGAGTGGACCAGGAAGCAATAGCAATAATACTTTTTAAAAATGGAAATTTGTGCCACAAAATGGTTAAGTTAAAAACAGAAGAAAGTTAGTATAAGAAAAAACATGAACACATTGGAATTTTAAAGTATTATATTATATATATGTTCTTTTTGCAGCTATATAATATCATAGAAAATAAACATATAATAGTCCACTTAACTAAAGTCCTTGAGTCCTATATACCAGAGTTTAATATACTTTAAATAGCTCTGGTCACTGCTGGAATTTTAGCAGAGACAACTTAAACGTCTGCTCATTACTGAGCACAGTTGTAGAAAGAGAGTTATATGTGTCATGCATGTCTTTTAGATAGTGGGGTCGACCACAGAATCCACATTCCCCAAAATTCCAACATTATTGAAGCCTCACAATCAGATTGTTTTTGTATCATATCCAGGACACTCATAAGGAGAGTCTAATCCCTCTGCAGAAAAGCAGTCAGTGTATTCTAAGGCCCCAGCCGATTGGGCCATCATGCAAAGAGGTTAAGTAAATACATACATAAGAGACGACTTTTACTCACTTATTAAATGGTCATTGCCAATTGCAGATCTGAACTCACCTCCATGCATTCAGGTGTTAAAAATCTTTCTCAAGATCAGTATTTTATTAGTGATATGTCTTCGATGAATAAGTTTCTCTCTCTCTCTCTCTCGTATATTTCAAATATTGTATACATTTACCATTCATTGTGCAAACTTCCATGTGAATTCTCTTTCATCATGCTTCCTTTCTATCATATATAATTAAATGTACTTTTGTTACCTAATTGTACATCTGCTTTTCAGCTGTGTATTCCTCATGTGATTTCAACACTGTAACATCCAACTCACACTGTTTAAACTCAATACAAACTATTACACACAAATATTAAATCTTACATTGGTATCCTACATTATTCAGCCCAACATTTATGGAGAACAACTATTAACACATTATTTAAAGAAGTATAGATTTTTGTATTAATAACATATGTATAAGAATGAGTGTAGAGATGCCACCAAGATTTAAACTCAGAGTTAATAATGAATGAAACCCCTATATGCTGTAACTATTCATGTAAAGAGAGTTTCATACAAGGAAAATAAACCCCACCCATGCAAAATCAAAAATATATATATATATATATATATATATATATATATATATATATATATATATATATATATATACACACACACACACATATATATATATATATATATATATATATATATATATATATATATATATAATATTCTTATTATAATCATACATAAAATTGTTATAATAATGATAGATATTACATTCTTATAATACAAATAATTAGATATAATATTGCTATAATAATAATATATTTTGTTATAATATGCCTAATAATGACATAATATGGTTAAAATAAATATATATTTTTATAATACTAATAATATATGTATAATAATGATCATGATAATACATATGTATAATAATGGTGATATAAATATATATATATATACAAGTAAAACCTTGATTTAATGGACCTTAGTAATCAGAGTTTCGATTTAATACACTTTATCACAAGACTAAGACTTGAACCAGACTGAATTCTGAAAATAATATTGTAAATTACTTTTTATTTTAATTCTATAATAATAAACATTCTTATGTATATTTAAAATATTCTTTATTTATAGAAAGAACAATCTCTGTGATAGTATTTAAAATAGATGTTCAGGATCATAAAACTACACTGTCAAAGTATGTCGGTAAATATTATATATCATTTATTATAATTTGATAATTTTGTATGGTGCTGGATAATTAATGAAAGATTGTTTTACATACAACAATAAAAGAAATGGCAAAATAACCTTTATATTAATAGACACTCCTTAACTCAATATTAATTTGTTAAATCAAAGTTTTAATATATATATATATATATATATATATATATATATATATATATATATATATATATATAGTGTATTCTTTGATCCAGTTAAACTGGAGTTGGGAGTAATTCCATCAGGACAAGAAATTATTCATGAATGAATATTTAAATTTTCCTGGTAAAGAGCTCAAAGTAACAATAATACAGAGCAATAAATTCTTTAAGAAAAACAACGAAACCGGTCACATAGGATTATAAATTTATTTCAATCCTGTTAAGCATTTTTGAAATTTCTAAAAACACAAAAAAAAAATTAACAGGACTTCTTCAGATCTTTTTGATAAAAAAACAAGAATAGACACAGAAGAGTGGGAGGGGATAGAAGAGGGGTGAAAAGTTATCTCTTCATTAAGCCCACTTCCGTTTTAAATTTTAATTTAAATTTTAAATTTTAATTTAATTTAATTTTTCGTGTTTTTGGAAATTTCAAAAATGCATAACAGGATGGAAATAAATCTATAATCCTATGTGACCGGTTTCATTGTTTTTCTTAAAGAAAGTATATATATATATATATATATATATATCATTCAAAGTATTTCAGAAAAATTAATATCATTTTGTATTCTTATAACTTAACCAATTCTCAATCAAATGATCTCAAATTTTAACAGCATGTATAGAAACAGCTAACAGTTCTATGTTTGATTTTTTTTTAGGTTTATAAATGCTATTCACAGGAAAAGAAAAGGTGTTTAAACATTAAACATAGAATGTGAGTTTTGGGTTTTTTTTTACACTGCTGTTAAAATTAAGTACGATCACCAGATGGAGACACAGAATACTCCGACATTGTAGCAGGAGTACTACAAGGGGACACGCTGGCTCCGTACCTTTTTATCATTTGTCTAGACTACGTACTTAGAACATCGATTGACAAAATCAGAGAGAATGACTTTGAACTGATGAAGAAAAGAAGCAAAAGGTACCCCGCAACAACAATTACCGATGCCGACTATGCCGATGACATAGCGATACTGGCAAATACACCTGACCAAGCCGAAACACTACTACATAGTTTGGAATGAGCAGCAGCAATCATAGGCCTCTATGTTAATGCACACAAAACGGAATATATGTGCTATAATCAAACGGGGGACATCTCCACTCTAGAAGGAACCCCTCTTAAACTAGTAGACAAATTCACTTACCTAGGAAGTAGCATCGAATCAACCGAAAAGGACATCGAAACGAAGTTAGCGAAAGCATGGACAGCTATCAATAGGCTATCGATTATATGGAAATCAGACCTAACAGATAAAATGAAACGCAGTTTCTTCCAGGCAGCGGTCACATCGATACTGCTATATGGCTGCACTACATGGACACTAATAAAACGGCTAGAGAAGAAGCTAGACGGCAATTACACAAGAATGCTACATGCAATCTTGAACAAGTCCTGGTGGCAACACCCCACAAGACACCAACTGTACGGCCACCTGCCCCCTATCACAAAAACTATTCAAGTTAGACGAACCAGACATGCAGGACACTGCTGGAGAAGCAGGGACGAACTCATAAGAGATGTACTCTTATGGACCCCCACACATGGCCGTGCAAAAGCAGGACAACCAGCACGAACATACATTCAGCAGCTATGTGAGGATACAGGATGTTGTCCTGAAGACCTACCTAGGGCGATGAACGATAGGGAGGAGTGGCGAGAGAGGGTCAGGGATATCCGTGCTACCAGCGCAATATGATGATGATGAAGTTATTAGGTTATGAAATGATATCAATTTTTCTGAAACACCCTGTACATCAGAAATCATATTGAATTTTTTAAAACACCCTCTGTGGTGTGTGTGTGTGTGTGTGTGTGTGTGTGTGTGTGTGTGTGTGTGTGTGTGTGTGTGTGTGTGTGTGTGAGTTTGTTTAAAAACTATCAAGACTGAAGCTGAACTTACCAAGACAGATATTAACAATGAATGAAACATTAATTTTCTTAAAAGTAGTCCTTTTGCAATTCAACACCTTTTTTGATATTGGGTGAAGCTACACCATCATGTTTCTTTTAATTTAATGTCTGCCAAATTCTTAAATCTTTTACCCCTAAAATGAAGTTTCAGTTTGGAAAACAATAAAAAATCCCACAAAGCAAGGAGATCTGATTAATATGAAGTGCGCTGCACTTGCACAATCCTGTGTTTCACCAAAAACTGCTATTCAAAAAGTAATTGGTACTAAATCATTTAGACACCATTCTAGATGTTTGAATATCATCACTTTATAATACAAGATTTATATTATATATGTATCATATTTGTTTATCTCATAATGCAGGACAGTGCTGAAGAAGAAAAGATGAACTCATAAGGGTTGTTTTTTTATAGACCCTACACATGGACATGCTAGTGTTGGCCAACCAGCAAGAACTTACATCAATTCTGTGTGGACGCAGGATAAAATTTGGGAGATCTACTATGAGTAATGGATGATAGGGATGCATGGAGAGAGAGATTCAGGGAAACCCATGCTGTCAGTGTGATTTGATGATGATAATATATTATAAAAGATTTTCACTTTATCTATTGAATATTATCACTTTATTAAGCAAGTATTAAGTTGGTCGGTGCAAGGGAGGATAGTAAATCAAATCTCCACTCACTGAAGTCCAATACTAACATTAGTATATTCAATGATACACTTACACTAAATAAATAGACAGAAAACAAGTTCATTTACACATTCAAGAATACTTAATACATACATAATATACATACGAGAAGCATTAACAAGAATAAACAAACACGTCACAACAGATAAAATGTGCACATATTGTTCTAAGAACAAGCAGTATATGACAGGGGTGCAAAAAATGTCAAAAAGTTTTACTTTAGTTCCGTATGTCTTCATAGCTATGTGAGCTTTACATTTCAGTGGTAAGGGGAGCAATATCAATGAACAGAGAGAAAAAAGATATCTCAAAAAATGTGGACATAAGAGGACAAAAAAGGACTTTGTGGCCATGAGGCATGCAAAAGACACATGGCATAATGGCTAACATGCTGGACTGTGGCATCATAGTAAAAGAGTGTGAACTCCAGTCACACTATTACATTCACTTTGGGACAAATACAATTTGAAAAATAGAAATATCTTATTTCCACAGCTATGGGTTAAATAGCATCACTGCTGTGTTTTTACAAAGATGGATTTGGCATTAAATAATCCACAAAGTTTGATATACCATTAAACTAAGAAATCAAATTAAAATCCAAAGGAGACAATCCTTTATGGTCTTCATTCACACTCGGCTGTGCACATTTTCATTTAAATTGAAAAAATTAAAAGTTTTACTCTCAATAACCTTTTGGTCATACCTTGTATATATATATATATATATATATATATATATATACTTTAAGAAAAAACAACGAAACCGGTCACATAGGATTATAAATTTATTTCTATCCTGTTACGCATTTTTGAAATTTCCAAAAACACGAAAAAAATTAACAGGACTTCTTCAGATCTTTTGGATAAAAAAACTAGAATTTCTTGTCCTGATGGAATTACTCCCAACTCCGGTTTAACTGGACCAAGAATACTATATATATATATATGTAGATATTGATATATTTTTATATAATCTGAGTAGGGAAATCCAAGGGGTAAGAGTATCCAATTTGAGTGCTCAATGTCAATGGCTATCGACATATAATTAATTTAGGTTTTAAAATACATCAAAACTCAATGTGCAGAGCCAAAAAGTCTTTTATATGAAAATAAAAATAAAAAATTCACTTCTTTGGTGTCATTATAAATTTATTTCTGGTCATGATGACCATCATCAGGTGTAGCATGAAAAAAAAAATTTAATTTGGGTATTCTTATATTGCTTCCGGCTAGAATGGGGTTTGAAAAAAATGTTTAATTTTTTAATTAAAAAATTCTTTAATATATTTTAATCAAGAAAAATCTTTTACAGTGGAGATATTATATCTATTATTATCTTTTATTTATACTTTAAAAAAACATTACCCCTAATTTAAATACTACTGAAAATTAAAAAAACCTAATTACGGAAAAATTAAATAGTGGCATGCGACTTATTAAAAATTATAGATAAAATATGCATTCTTACTTCTGTTGAAAATATTATAGATATTAAATAATATAATTTGTGTTATCATTGCTGATATTAATTTAAAAAACTTTCAAATTATTAAAATTATCAGAAAAATTCATGTTATTTATATTAGGAAAAATTAACATACTGAATGGTAAGTCAATCATAATAAGCAAAGAATTAATATGTAATTCACATATCAAATGTTAAGTTAATCATAATAAGTAAAGAATATATGCTTAAAAATGAAAATATGGTTTTTATATATAGGTATTATTTTCATTTTTAAGCATGTTTGATCTAAATTGGACTGACACTTTATACTTTATATGAATGTATATGATTTGTCATTGCGTTTGTCATTTCGTTATTCACTCTCCTGAAGATAATTCCAGTTGGGGCCAAAAGTACTTGGGAAAAATACAGCACCTTCCAAAGTTTTTTCCATCCAAAAGTCAAATGTCTCATAGGAAGACTTGAAAAAAAAATCAGAGATTGAAAAGGCACACATGAGGTGTCTGTCCTATTTAATCAAACATTTAATCAAAACATATATATATATATATATATATACACACACATCAATGAGACAACATTAAATGATAAAATCTAAACCTAAAAATAGATAAACCTTTTGAAAGAAGGAATGTATAGTACATGTAATTTACTAAATACTCCAGAAAATAACCAATCAAAAAATGTGTGCTATTAAAAAAAAACAAGAGCATAAAAAGGTTATTTACTGTTGCATCATAGAAACCATACAGTTTAAAGAAACATGCAACACCGGTCAAACTTTTAGTTTCATGAAAAGCAAGCATAGAAAAAAACCACAGCATTTACTTTATTCTGAATTTCAAAGGACATCAATGATTCAGCCATTTGACTCAAAAGTTGTCAGTATAGAAACCTTTAAAAAAAGAGAAACAACCAAGAAAAGAAATATGATAAAACAATTTCCCAAGATTATTTTCCTGGTTTACACAATAATTATACACACACACACACACACACACACACACACACACACACACACACACACACACACATAATGTATTGAATGATTGACTGGTTATATGGTCTTTCTTTGTATACACTCAATTCATTACGTTTTTGTATTTTATTAATCATCCATTGTTTCACCATTTTAAAGTCCTGACAAAGGTTCATTAAAACCAAAATGTTTTAAAGTTAACCTTTCTTCTAACAAATTCATCAATTTTGGATTACTTTGCTTTTTTCAATTTTCCTCCATAGTGTATTTCATAAGTAAGTACACACCTGACTATTTTTTTACAAATTTCTTCTCAACCAAATATACCAGTAATTTATTATTTCTTGTAGAAAATTATACACTCAAATTATTAGGTATTATTTATTACCAAACTCTATCACATTGAAACTCTGTAACTAAAAGTAAAATTCCAACATCTCTATATGCAAGTAAGTATCCAACCCCTCTGCGGAGGAGTCCCCATTGATTAAAATACTGGACTATGACATCATAATGAGTTTAAAGTCCAGTCATGCTATTATGTTCACTTTCAGACAAACTCTTTTGGGAAAGGTATAAACCCTCTTATCCCCCAAGCTGTAGACTAATTAGTATTTCTGCTGTTCTTCTAAAAAGGATGGTTTTGATACTAAATAGCCAACAAAGGTTGATATCCTATTAAACAAAGAAACCAACCAACCAACCCCTCAGACTCAAGCAGAATATGACATATAGGTAATTTTTAAACTGAATACACCCTGTTTGAATTCAGTGTTTTCTTTCTCCTTGACTGGTTGCCTAACCAAGGTTAAAGAGCCCAACCAAACTTGATTATTTACCCATAGTTGGGGAAACAGATGGATTCATTCTTTTCCCAAGGACATGATCACAGAGTGAAAGGCAATCAGTCTTGTCAAGGATTACACTAAGCTTCCACAATATACAGTTTTAAACAATAATTATACATAACTATACAGAACTTGGGAAAACTGAATGGAAATAAAATATTTTAGACTTTCTTATTTTTTTATTTCATTTAACCATTCATATACCCTGACGAAGGTTTAATGTTTTCATATTAAAAAACTGAAAAGTTTAACACTGGAAAATAATTCAAAATTTAAATAAAATCATCCTCTGATGAAAATTGACAAATATGAAAAAAACACAAGGTCTTCAGAGAATGGTTTTATTTTTGTTTTGGTTTTTAAACGTGAAAATATTGAAACTACAGAGTGTATCAATTTTTAAATGAAACAAAAAAAATTTTTTAAATGAAACAAAAATTGAGAAAGTTTTAAACATTTTATTTCTGTTGGTGGCATTCCGCTGCAAATTTGTGCGATGAAATTAGGGTTTGAAAGTTTATTTAAAAAAGGTAACATTTCCTTAATAAAATTTTTTTTCTTAAATTATATCACATCAGTTTGTCTATATTTACCTTATTTTGTTCCTATCAACCTATTTAAAAAATTCTATGATTCATCTACCCATCTCTATCAATATCAGTCTGCTTCATGCTATCTCTTTCAGTCTGTTTAATCCAACTGTTTATCTAAGTATATATAAACAATGAAGCTCAATTATTTTAAATAAGAAATTTTGTAACTCTTTAACACTAATCTGATTAAATAAGGAGATAAATTAAAAGAGCCATGTCTCTTTTCTATAGTGTTGTTGCTTGAAGTGATACTAAATTCAACAATTTTCAAGCATTTTTTATTATGTATATAAACTAACATTTTGGAATCTTTAAAATTATGATTATTTCCTAAATTATATTTGATGAAAGCCTTATTTATGTTTCCTTTTTTACAAATCCCAGATGCATTTATAAATTCATTTTTTTAAGAACTTGAAAAGTTTCACCCACATATTTTTTGTATTACAATTCAGACATGGGATACTGTAAACTCTGGTTCTGGCTTTTTAATTAAATTTACAATTGGCTGTGAAGAGTTAGTGACTGTTTTAATTCCAAAATTGTTAAGATGTTTGTGACTGAATTGCTGGCTTAAATAATATATCAACGTTATAAATTGTTATTTGAAAAATTATTGTTTTGAATTTTTGGAAAACATTTACATTTGTGAATTTTTAGAGCTAATATTTTGGCACATAGTAAGAAAAATTTTGTGTATTGAAATTGTACAGAAGACTTTTCTATATAGTCAAATTCATCATTTAAAAATATGGAGTGAAAATCCAAAGCGCTCTCAGGTAAAAAAATTAATATTTTCACATTTAAAAACTGAGTGTTTTCACATTGGCAAAAAAATAAAACTATCCTCTGAAGACCTTGTGTTTTTTCATATTTGTACATTTTCAATTTCAGTTTTCCCTGATAGATAAATGTGTATATATATATATATATATATATATATATATATATATATATATAAATAAAATGGTGTGTGTGTATATGTATATATATATATATATATATATATATATATACACACACAGTGTTGCCCATAAATAAGAACATCCCTGACAATTATTTTTAATAAAATAAGTTAATTTTGATTAAAACCAAATATACCAGCATTTGACTAATTCTAGTGGAACACGTTTAAAATGGATGTGAATAACTATTATTCATTACCAAACTCTACAGCATTGAAACTGAAAAATATCCATATCTCTGTAACCACAAATAATAATGAATAAATATATAAAAGAGCAGTTCATATTTTTGGTTACAGAATTCCTTTAACTGAAAATTCATCTCAAGAGTTAAATCTGAGGACATGGAGAACTTTAAAAGAAATATAATGAAGCAGCTTTATATGAAAAGAGAATATTCAGAGGTGCATCAACTGATGGAAAACTCTGGAATAAGTCTGTCGAACTCCAAAGAGGCTATTATGTAAATTATTTTGATTTCACATTCCATTCATAGTTCTTTTTGGTCTAGGTAAATACAGCTTTAGTCTCTATACTTAGTAAATGATGACTTTCATATAATTCAAACAAATAAAATATGAGCAAAAAAAGATAGACATCACAACAGTTTTTAATTATATTATTTTGAGATATATATATATATATATATATATATATATATATATATATATACACAATATCATTTAAGTCTTAGAATAGACTTAAAAGGAACAATCCAAATAAAGTGCTCAATATACAGGTAATTAACATATATAGAAAAATATATTTAAAAAAAAAAAACGCACATGCAGAGCAAAAATATCATTAATATCAAGTAAAACTCAACAGGTTTATTCCACTATAAATTTATTTCACCAGCTACTTGAAATAACTGGTTCATCAGATGAAAATTCAAAATATCAAATTTTTTAACCATCAACATAAGGGAATACATTTCATCTTAAGTTAGATATTTAAGGAAGTATAATCTATATATATATATATATATATATATATATATATATATATATATATGATTTTGAATTTAAAATTTTAATCTTAAATTTTGAATTTAATTTAAGATTAGTATTACTGTAATCCTTACGTAAGGTAATTAAGGAATGTAGTACTTCCCTAAATTATTATTAAATCAGGACTTTTACACTGAAATGGATTTAGAATTTAAAAATTTTAAAAATTTAATTTACTTTGATTCTGACCGGTAACAAAAAAAGAAAAAAAGAAAAACCAGAAGTGGGTAAATAGGGAGGAAACTCTTCACCCCTCTTCTACCTCCTCCCACCCTTTCCTCCTGTGTCTATTCTGACTGTAATAATTTTATCCATTAGATATGAAGAAGTCCTGCTATCTTTGGTGTTATTGATTCATATCAATACCCATAACAGGATGGAAATGAATTCATAATCCAAATACGACTGGGTTTTGTTTTTCTTACAGATATATATATATATATATATATATATATATATATATATATACACACACATAAACATATATATATATATATATATATATATATATATATTTAAAATATATTTATATACATATATAAAATTCATTATTCTTATGTCTGCAAATTATAATTATCAGATCCTTAGCTCAAATTATTCTTTAAAAATTTGCTCATTGTCAACTGAAATGTTTATATTTAAGGTACTCCACAGTTAAAATGTGAGAAAGAACTAAAAGCCTGAAATAATTGATTTTTCATGTTTTCATGTCAACCTGTCTAGAGTTATTTTATGCCTAAAGGTTAGGGAATTGTGTTCCTTATACATTTATATTAACATTTTTTGTGCGGTTGTTTAAGGTTTGGTTTTTTTTTGCTTACAGTTATACGATATCAAGTATTCTTACTTAATAGAAATATTTTTTATACAGTTGTATGGTTACAAGTATTCCTATCTAATGCTAATAATTATATGGTTTCAAGTAATTATTTCTATTTAATAATAGCCATTTGTTTGCACACAGTTATATGGTTTCAAGTATGTGAATAAGTATACA